>JAHDVE020010121.1:0-372396 GCA_022606495.2 Halesus radiatus
CATTTAATATAACACATTGAGATTTACAATTAATTCTGTGAATTTTATCAGAAGATAATATTGTTTGACAATGGTAATTCAATAATTGTTTCGCAGTCAGTTAAGGTCGGTTTGGGAAAAAGTAAGTGTGGTATAGAATAATACTTATTTCCAAACATACTTAAAACTAGATAACATTTTCATGTATCATTAGAATTTTCTTTCTTTCTATTGAATATTATATAATATATATCAACTATGGACACAGTTCCTGGATAAGACAAGCATCCCTAATATCTGCCAAATCTTCCAGTCGTACCCATTAGTTTCTTCAGTTCTACGGTAAAACTAATACGATTGATCCTTTGTCCGATTGTACAAATACTGACCAGTAAATGCTGTGTACGGCTGGAATCATTTGGCTTGTATGATTGATTTTTATTCTCTCCTCTATACATTATCATAAATATAATAATATAATTGACATATTGATTGTATTGACTGGAATTGTTTTTCTCTTTCCCTCATATTTTCTCTGCTCTGCTTGTGGCTGTGTGTGGTTGTGTTCTTCACAATATGCATGACGCTTCAAAAACAATCAAAACAATCATTCACGTAAGTATTCTTGTATAACCAAATGGACATAACTTTACTTACCAATGCTGAAGGTGCCACACTGTTTACTGGAATATGTCACCAGAAATCATCCAAGTTTCAGGTTTACGAGCCTGCAAGCAGAATGATTGCAGACACTATCCTTGTATAGGTCAACTCAAAGGGAACGTTTTATTTTCTTTTGATTTGTGGTGAAGTTAACAAATATCCCAGTAAAAGATAGTGGTACATTAAAATTTATCGGAATTTGAATATGTCACCTAAATTCCGAAGTCATCCATTCGTGGTTGAATGAATCTTTTGGGAAAAGACATAATTTGGTTTATAAATCTCTTTTCGAATTTGAAAGTTGTGTCTTGACATAATATTTGTTTCCCTAGCAATACACATCTTACCTACACAGCCATTAGACCTAAGCGACAGTATTTCATCTTATCTCGATAAATCATTGCCCAGTACTCGTACTCTGAGAGATTATTTGATAATTGAGTTAACAAACGATTTCTTAGATTTTCTCTCCAATTCTCTACTTTCCACCTTTATACATTTCGCCATTATTACTTTCTTACATGTTCTCTTTACCTATTTCATGTTCTTTCTCGTTCCTTTATATTGACTCGAGCAATTCCTATTATTTGTCACCATTTATTGTGAGGTCTTTGGTTGGGCGGCTGCAGCATGCAGATGGTTGGTGTTACATGTTGCACATGGCATGCCGCACGACGCACGTAGCACGTAGCACGCAGCACGCAGCATGCAGCATGACGCATGTGTGACGCGCCTGTGTCACCCAGTCAATGTTGCATCTACTCCCGCACTCTGCACTTGTGTTGATTGTTCTCTGTACCATACTGATATTACTGAGGAACCAGCACTCCGATAGATTGCAGTCCCTGCTAAATGTGGATTTTCTTTTCAACTATCTCTCTTTTACAATGCTTTGCTTTCATTAGAAACAACTGAAGCAGAAAGTAATTGTAATAAAATTAACTTCAGAAATATTATTTATTTGCTTTTGTTCCAAATCAATAAAAACATAATTTAAACATTTTCAATGCACTAATTAAGGAAATCCACTTTTATATGCCTGTTTTTGACATTTTCACGAAATATGAAAAGTCTTTATTACTTCCAAATTAACTAATAATCAATGGTAACTGCAGAATTTAAATTTGAACTCCGATAACGAAATCAGTTTATTTGACTTGGGGTATTGTAATAAAGACTCGTCAACTAGGACGTTTAATGCTATGTATGTATCATCAGTCTGTGACAGACGATTCAATAAGATTTACATTGGATTAAGATGTCTCACCTTTCCCATTTAGCTTGTAGTCGATGTAAATATTTACTAATTGCTCTGGGGAAGGAGACATGTATTGGGTCGTCCATTGCAGGTATGTATGTAACGTGGAAGGGCCGTGTTGACCTAACCTAGACTAGGTAGAGGATGATAGTGACTGTCGTAGAGTAACACGGTAAGTGACAGCACGGCTAACGTAACGTAGGTCTTCTGTCACAACATGTTTGTGTTATGGTATCTGTGTTCTGTGTATATTAATATGTGTTTAACCTGTGTATTATCTTTCTGTGTTGTCATGTTCCACTAGTTTCCGGGGAAGACTGCAGTACCGTGAGTTCGTTAATATCACTGATAATTTAAAGTTTCCATAGTATGTTAACTCGATCATCTTGTTGGTTATTCTACCATATGTGAACTCATTCACATTGTTAGTTGAAATCTGTTGATTCGACAGCGGGTATGAAATCATTAATTCATTTATTTCTTTTGTCATTATAGTAGTAGACATTTTTAGAAAGTTTAGATGGATTTCATTTAATGAAAGGCTGGTTTGAGCTGGGTGTCCGTAACAGTAATTCAATATTGGTTGCAAACAAATCGATGGTGGTAATTTTCAATTGGATTTAGAATCAATCCACAAATATACTTTTTGGCTTCGTATTTTATAAATTGAAGAATATTCAATTACAATATTTATTTGGATGTTTTCATTTTTGTGATTACATGTGGTTGTTAAAATGTGCGTAACATTTAGAAGTTGCAATATATGAATATATATATTTTGTTGATCCGCCCCCTGTGTTTTGTCTCACAGAGGTTTACAGTAAATAGGCAATACGCAGCTCCCACTCCCGGAGTGGCCGCTCTCCGCCCCACACTTAGTCTCTCCACCTCCACTCTCTAGGAGCCAGGAGTCAGGAGCTAGCAGCGGCCACTCCTCTAGTCAGAGCCTTGTATTGTCACCTGTGGGTACTCGCTTCTAGGTGATCACGAGACGCTATTATTTACATTTATATTCAATAACCGACAATGTGTTGTGAATTCCCAGACCTCCCTATATAACATTAATATATTCTAAATATTTGTCACTGTGTGTACCCTGCCTTGACTCTTGTGCCCCCCCCCCCTCCCCCCACTCCTCTATCTCACTCTTGACTCTCTGTCTGTTTCACCATCCCTTAAACCTAATGAGAGTGAAGTCGTCGCCGAATTATTTAACCTACAAAGAGTTTCTTTAAGCATTGATTTGATTTGAGTGAATCTCTCAGTCGCTTTGGCATTCAACTAAATATACAAACTACAACACAACTTCTACAATCACCATTTAATTTTATATCCTTAGATTTACATGATAAATGAGATAGATATTTTTCTTTTTCACTTAATTATCACCAATTTGAAAATTCTCAATAACCTTCTTGCGTTGAAAGTCACATTTTAAGAAAACAGTCTAACTCAATGTCATTTTCACACACTATTGATTTATTTAGCCAAACAATGTTTGGGTGAATATCTCAAAAAGACATAACAAATAGATGAAATGAAATAAGTAGTAAAGTTGTGAGTAGAGTGCTTGAATAGAGGGTGGAATTTCCAGGACAACAAGCTTGGAGACATTTGCTTCTCACTGCGCTATGTGCCCACCGCCGGCAAACTGACCGTGGTTATTCTGGAAGCCAAAAACCTCAAGAAAATGGACGTCGGTGGTCTCTCAGGTAAAGCTGTTCGCATCATCATTATATTTCGGTGTTGTAATGACATATATAGCAGGTACCTACTCTTGGATCATGATACTTGTCAATTTAAATAATTACAGAAAATATCTGTAAGACAAATGTGATAATTTTCAATGACATTGTGGGCATTTATGTATGCTTCCATAAAATACTAAGATGACAGTGCTAGAACATAATGGGACAGAGTCCACCAATTGCCATTGCTTCTAGGAATGTAATCTGATCTATGAGTAATGTCCGTTGTAATGAATTGATTGAATGATTGACTAATGTTGTGTGTTTATTGGCTCATGAACTCGGCCTGCGCAGATCCCTATGTGAAGATAGCCCTGATGCAGAACGGGAAGCGGCTGAAGAAGAAAAAGACAAGCATCAAGAAGTGCACCCTGAATCCGTATTACAATGAGTCATTCACTTTCGAAGTGCCGTTCGAACAAATACAGGTACGAGCTGAGACAAAGAAAGATATCTGCCATACAACCACTACCCGTATGGTGGTGACAACCAACCACGACTCTTTCTGTTCTGGAAATGTTCTCATTCCCTTTCCCTGGTAACCATCGGCCATTTCATTCCTCATCATCAGAACCGACACGGTTCTTCAATTTCTCTAAATTCTATTTAATTATAAACTTGATGTTGTTTTCTACTTTTATGTTGCTTTCAAATTAAGTTATACGTTTAGATAGTTATAAAATGTCTAAAGCTGCGCAAAATGCAATATATTAGTGTTAGGTGATTCAAAATCAATTACCAAAATGAAAAACACTTTGAGTTTATTTTAATCCATATTATAAATTCTGCGTTACTAGTAAAAAAAAAACATTTAAACAATAATTCATCTTTCTGTTATCATCTAACTCATATATCATACACAGGTCATATTAGAATTTCTACCATTTACATCATACACTAAACATTTTCCGAACTATACTTGCCACCTGCTATACTTGGCGTACTATACAGATGCTGATGGTACATGCAGATTTATTTAACATTTTCCTTTACATTGTGAATCCCTCCACTGTTAGAAATATTCGCGGGCCATCATTTGTAGATCTGTGAATTTTTTGACATGGAGAACTATAACAATGAACTGAGAAATAGCAACCATTTTGTATGTGATGTCTTTTTATTTTCTGTCAGGAGGCCTGGTGGATATGTGATACGTTATTATGTATCTGTAGACATATTATAATTATTAATAGGTAATTAATGATGTTATCGTGTAATAATTGTGGTTTTAAATACAATACATAATTATTAAATCCATCAGGCACTCCACAGTAGAATATAGATACTTTGTGTACACATGGAGAGGACAGATCTGCATGTAGACTTCGGAACAGACAAGTGGTGTCTTCTATCTCTCCTCGTAACTGCATTACCAAACGGTTGCTCCTGAAGTAAAACTCTTCTTGTTATTATTCTACTCTTTCTTATACTCTAAAAATATTAGATTAGCTTGGTCTAGTTGCATTATTCATACCACTAACCTACTGCTAGCTAGATACTAGAATTTCCTACACATTTTATAGATGATCTATCAAAGGCTTCATTGCAAACACTAACATCTACCGCTCAGTTCTCACCACACGCTGGTTACCATCATGCATCATCTAGTCTAAAACACAATCTCTTCATCAAGACTTAGTTCAGTAATCCATGCCGATAGGGTGTAATATTCTAAAAACAATGCTACAGAAGTTAATATCCACGCAGCATTCAGATTTCAATTAAAACTAACACTTGCATGCTTTACTATCGTCATTCATCTGAATACACCAATCTATCATGTTTAACTCATTGCTGATAACAAATTATTCAAAAGAATAGATGCTTAAAATAGCTATTAACTTAATAATACTATCTATTACAAACATTTTATTCATTTTTCATACTAACATAACCTATAAAAAATGCACTAAAAATATTAATTGGCATGTATATTTTACTCAACTAATCAAGTCACATATTTGTCTTTATTAAATAAGTTTATATACATATATAACATTTAAAAAAATACGCATAGTTATATTTTGAAATTATATTGGATTTATTTTGTTTTTGCAAATCATTTTTAACTACGCTTCACTTTAATAATTTAGAAGTTCTTTGTTCTACAATTTTATCTGCATGTCAAAGAAATTTAATCAATAAATAAAAAATAACACATATTTTTTTATCCAAGTAAACATTTTATTATAATTTACACAGATGAGGTTTTTTATTGTTGAAAAGGTAAAATTAGTGCATAAATAAGTAGTACTTTAACAATAATTTTATTTGCCTTTTACAAACAGTAGGCATCTCAACACGCATGCTTTATAAATTAATCATTCTGATTTTATTACTATTGGCCTACTCTGGATATTGAATAAATTTTATCACTCGCACTTAAGAGGAACGAAGGTTCAGTAAATATCTAGTACGAATGAGAAGTGTTTTATTTATTTTTGTTTTAAATTATGAATTACATGCCATGGAAAAATATCAATTTTCATCATTTTAAAGGCAACGTAGAAAATTATTTTCGGGTTCATGTATTATTTTAAAAAATTATCATATTTGCAATGTAAATATGATTAAGTAAATAAAAGTATTTTTTAAAAAAACATTAAAAAAAAAAAAGTTTTTTCGGATCAATATTTTAAATTATGTGCGGCAAATTTGTGTTCCAACGTAAATTGGTCATTTTTAATTTCATTTAAAGTACACCATAATACTTATTTTAATAATTTTTATAAAATTTTATTTTATATTTCATTATATTTTCAAAGTAAACAGGGTAAAACTTTTTTTAAATCACCGTTAGCCCCCAAATAATTATTAAAGGTGCCTCTAAAATCTCGAAAAATCAATTCTTATAATGGAATATATATCATAATGTAAAATAAAAATAAATAAATTACTTCTCATCTGTACTAGATATTTACTTTTTGATGAAAAAAAGATCATCAGGTTTAGGTGAGTATTTTGGCCTCAAATACAAAATTAAGTTTTTTATGAAACAGGCCGCGCAGCCGTTCCTCTCAATGTTCATTTCTTTTCACCGTGTGGTTTATACAACAGATTTTCAATGATTATTTGGAATCCATTTTGTTTGATTAACATGACCTTATTCGTATTCCTTAAAATGATGTATACTCGTATTTCACTCCATTCTCACGAGAGTTTTGTTTTCGATTGGATTATCTCTTTGATTGATTTATTTTTTCAAGAAGGCAAATAGTAAGACTAATATTTGAAATTTTTAACCATTGCTAGCTCTGTCATGTTCTTATTTCCTTTAGAAAGTAAACCTGATGGTGACAGTAGTGGACTATGATCGTATCGGAACATCAGAGCCAATAGGAAAGGTGGTGCTGGGCTACAATGCGTCTGGCACGGAGCTCCGCCATTGGTCGGACATGCTCGCCTCCCCCCGAAGACCAATTGCTCAATGGCACATGCTGAAGGACCCCGAGGATGGCGACAAGAAGGACTAAACCCGTACGATGATGAAGTAAAAAGCGATGTAAGTTGCATAAGATACCTCTAACACATACGCTGTCATTTAATGCGCACACCACTATGATTATCATGTCTGTTATTCTATATACATTTTGGGAAAGCGGGTTTATTCTCGATTTAGGAAAGTCGACTAATTCTTTGTGCAAGTTTATTAAAATATCTGTTTTTGTTTCAGAGTAGTAATTGTTTAAGAGCAAAAGGTTAACCATCTGACCATGAACGTGTATTCGAACACTATTTACATCCAAACGTTTCTTCAAATTCCAAGTCTCCAGCAGAAATCAACCAGCAAAATACAGAAAATGTCCAACGGAATCCAAGTTCAAATAGCCACACTATCAATCCTACGTTAACGGATGCAATAATTTTGTTTGAGTTGTTTTTATCCTTTGGAAGTATGTTAGAGTAATGATAATGGTATTGGTAATGGTAATGTAAGTTGAATGGAGTTGGTTGAGCTTTGCTTGGTGCATAGCACACAAACACAACGCTACATGTTGTGTTGTACATGACCCTTCCGCCTCTTACATTGTAATCATTCCTTCTGCAGTTGCGGACTTTAATCTTCCCGTCTAAAGAGAAGATGTTCCGGAGAATATATATCATTGAGTGAAGCTTCAATTTTATATTTATGGAGATACATTCCTCAACTTTTATTAAATTGTTATATGTTGTTATCTTAAAAGACTATAGGTGTAAATTATTGTAGTAAAATGAAATATTTATTCAGAAATCTGTTGAACAATGTTCTGCATAGTATAAACAATGTTCGCTTGTATATTAAACATTAATTTTATATTTTAAGGCAATTAAACATTGCATTCCTTACTTATTTTATTTTGTACGTTGAATTTAACAAAACTAGTGGTTTGTTTCTTGGCGAGTTTATATAATTCTGTCCTTGAAGAATGTTTGATACAACTAGTTCATGTACATTTGTAATAAAGATATAAAGTTCTGTTATTATAATCATTATTCTTTGGCACTCTTAGATTTTTCACTAATTGTTTCATAGAAAATGTTCAATAAATTCACGTGTATTATATAGAATATTTTTGAACCTGAAAAGAAAGAAGAAATTGCTTACAGGTCATACTATCCCTAGATAAATAATCACACAAGTCTCTAATTGTAAGTTTGGATGTTAAATCTTCGCACAGTACGGGAGGAGAGGACTGGGCATGCGTAGGAGCAAGACAATATAGACACGTATCTATTAATAAATTTATCTAACTTATTAAATGTAACTGTTAAAATCTTTCTAAGCCCAGTATTAATTCTTGCAATATGTCTTAATGTTCTCATTTAAATTGCCATCGAATAAATTAAACTACCTTTCATTACGTTTCCCCCACCTCATTGGAGCAAGTATTATGTAGGCATGTATACACTTAATGCTGGGCTCTTGTATTATAGAAATATGTATTTAGATTTACAACTTTTCATTAATTATTTTTTTAATTAAATATTGGTAAGATTTTTACTGCTACAGTTCAAATGATAATGAATAATTTTTGAAAAATTTACTTGTTTTTTTCTGATAAACAACAGAAATATTATTTGTCAAGTACTCATATATAACTAACAATACAAGTTAATCAAGAATCCTAAAGATCTTACTGTATCCTACCTGCTAAATATACTTAAACCTGGAGTTAATCATAGTTGTGTCAGTTCTTAAATGCATGTTATTCATTATACACGACAAATTCAATCAGTTAATATTATTTATATTGTAAGAACAAACTGTTATATAATTTGTGTCCATCACTCATTAAGTTCCATGATCGTTAAGGAAATTGTTAATTGGGTGTTTAGATTGTTGGATTTTGGTCTAAGGATGAAAATATCAAGTTGCCACCTGAGGCACAAATATTCCCAAGATGTAGGTTGTAAGTTGTAAGATGTAAGGTGTAAGGCATAAGATTATGTGTGAAGTGAGTGTACATTTAATACGAGATTATTACCACTTAACATTAAAGTTTAGAAGCCCGCTTACCAAGTAGTCTACAGTGGTAAAGTATGAACTAGGAATCTGACTGCGAGAAAGGAATGAAAGGCTCAGATGAACTCTTTAGTGGACCCCATTTATCTCATCCAAACTATTTATGGTTAACTGAAAACATTTAAAAATATAATGAATCAAATTTAATATTGCTCTCTTGTTGACAGTAGATATAAACACATGATGAAATCATATCATTCGTCCTGTTAAAAGTCATTCATCGTAGAATCAGTTTGTATTTTTCATTGGTTTAGTTAGGGCCATTATTTTGTGACAAGCTCCCTTATTTTAAATAAAATATATTGACAAATGTCATAATATACAGAATGTCTACAATATTATTCCATATAAAAAAATATATATACAAGTGAGAGACATTGTTTCATTTACCAATATATTCTGTCTTCTTTCCTTGTATTTTGTTTCATCCCAGTCAAACCACACGTAATATAATCTTATGTGCATCACAAAACCACAATAACAGAACATTCAATCAAACAAAACAATGTTACTAACTCATACAGTTCATTGAAAAAAGTACTTTTAATGTTAAGAAATAACTGGAGCAGCAGTCGGCGTATTATGTGCTAAAACATTGTGAGTAGAGTCATCATAACAACACGGGACTCTTTCAGCAGAACAAATTATGGTAAACTTTTACAAATTCATACTCGTTTTAGGTGAGTTTTTTTTTTAAACCCAATCAAAGAACCTGAGGTTAGCTTTAAAAAATAAATTAATTTTAAAATCACCTGAAAACGAGTCTTAAAACTATTATATATTCATATAAGCATGTTTTTCTTAATACCCACAAAATTAATGAAAATCACTTTTTATTAGTTTAATTACAATGAGGAACAACTATTTCAGTCACCAGAAAAGCAAAATCACACATTTTAATTAATTTAAGACTTTGTAAAGTCTCAAGTTTTTTATGGCTTTTAGATTAGGTTTTTTTTTTTTATTTACGAAAAAAAACCAAACTGAGAACCTAAAACCCAATTTCATGTCTATATTGTATTTTGTATTATATATAAATAGGTTCTTAGTTTGGGTTTTTAAAATAATACAAAATAGGTGTTTATATGCATATTTACCTTAAAACTTTACAAAGTTAATGAATACCAATAAATGCATTATTTTGCATCTCCGCTCATGTAAATAGTTATTTCGGTATTTTTTCCAATTGGGACTCTATTTTTTTTTAACGTTAACTAACTAACTAACCATCACGCCGTTTCTTCGCAGGGGTAGGCAGAGAGGAAGGACCGCCAAACAACTCGATCTTGGCATACACTCCTTGCTTCATTCACTTTCATACAACGTCTCATACATTCTCTTCTGTTATTCCGACTTCTGACATGGCCCGACTCAAGTATTTGATTCACTTGATCGTGCCACGCCTTCCTTGGACGTCCCCGGCTTCTTCTTCCATTCACATTCGCGTCATATATTCTCCTTACACTCCTTTCTTCGTTCATTCGCTCTACATGCCCAAACCATCTAAGCGTCCCTTTCTTAATCTTTCTCACTACGCTTACATCAGCCTTGCATTCTTTACGAATCTCAACATTCTTCACACGATCATACATGGTTTTACCACACATTCGTCTCAGAGATCTCATTTCTACAGAATTCAGTCTAATTTCATCCTTCCTCTGCCAGTTCCATGCCTCACTGCCATACATTAGAGTTGGTATCAGCACTCCATTGTGGACTGCTAACTTCGCTTCTTTGGACAAATTTTTGTTTGCGCCAACCGCGTTCAGTCCTCCGTTAATGGAGTTTCCTGCATTCACCCTTCTTTCAATATCCCTATCAGTCTTTTCATCTCTCGTAAACATACTTCCCAAATACACAAACTCGTCGACCTCCTCCAAGTATTCATCATTCACAACTATATTGCACACTGTTTTCGTACTCTCTCTTTCAAACACCATGACTTTAGACTTACTTATAATCATCATTAGCTCATTCTTCATACATACTTCGTTCATCCTAGATACGAGGAACGTTAGGGTGAAACAACATTTTTCAAAAGTGCCAACTATATAAAATGGATATTTAAAATATAGGTTAAGTTCTTATTTTGGGTTTTTTTAATAATTTTTGTTAAAAAAAACCAAACTAAGAACCTATTCTTTTATTTCCACATATGCAAATAGTTTTTATTTTCTCCGCCCAAATTCTATCTTAGACCCTCCATTACCTTAGTGAGTGGGCTTAAATATAAGATTGCCATGAGTAAGTACCGCTAGAACATAAAACACAGTTTACAATTCTTTGAAATAAAAATAAATAAAAGCCCTACAGTAGCAAGAGGCGGCCCGCTCACTGGGTAGAGAATATCTCCACATCTATGCACCTTTAACCACAGTTGACACAGGAAGAGGGAAAAATGTTCCCTGGCACTGTACACAAAAAAAAATTTCAATACGATAAATGTATATTTATTTTTACGAATCTGAAAGTATTTTTCTGTTTTAAAAATTAGGAGGTTTTCAAATGAGTCCCAACTGGAAAAAATTACCGTTATTTCTTATTGTAATTCAGTTAAAACGAAGTGTTATTTCAATAATTTGTGGTTAGCAGAAAGACTTTACCCAAATTAGTTTTTTTAAATATGTTTTCATGGTACATGCTGATGTAACAAAAACAATTCAAACTATAATACACTTCCAGCGAGTTAGAACCAACTAATTCCGTTTAACAATCGTTAATAATTTATTTCATTAATTTAACTAAAAACTAAACAACAATATAAGTTATATTAAGTATCCATTTTAAAAGTATTTATCAATCATACTTTGTAATGTCATCTACTTTGTGAGTGTAATATCTATTTTTCATTGTGCGATATTTCTTCAGCGAGTACAGAGCTTCTATTTCTTTGGAAACAAAGGTACCATGCTTGATAAGGGACTCGATCTTTTCAGGGTCTGTGACGTCTTTATTCTTCATGAAGGCTTTGTGCAAACGTTCCCCAAAGACCTTAGATCCCTGAGGCCATTCTTTCCCTAGATGGACTAACTGAAATGTAATTATTTTTAAATATTAATAATTCGAAATTCTCAATAGTAGAGATAACGGTATTAGTAAGAGTTATATAACGCCATAAATTGTTTTGATTGAAAAGTACAAAGTGCACGAATATAAAAATATATTTATTAAATATTCATCTAAAAGGTGATCAACTATTTAATAAAAGACAAACACGTACATGTTAGGGCAATCAAAATAAAATATGAGGTAGTTTCTAAGATAATCATTACATATTTTTAAAAAGAAAAATAATTGTTACTGTTTTGTAAAGAATTATAACTCGACCGCGTTGGGACATCATGATCACTGTTGTATGTCTATGGGTTAAACACTATTTTAATGTTTAATACAAAAACAGAAACAAGGTATCAATTTGTTTTTATAGACGTTTACTGTAGAAATGAAAATAATCCACAATATTATTTATTTACATTGACAGCTGTCAATATCATGGCCATAGATCAGAAATGTCCATAGATATACCACTTTCGTCGACTGTAATTATTTCGTATATTGTAATTATTTTTCTATGGACATACTGCTTTTTGTTTTTTCTACTAACAAAATTATTTTTCAGCCCGGCTTTCGGTGAGCGTGATAAGACGGTGGTTAGTGCAGTGGGTATAATTCTAGGAATAACGCAAAAAGGTTAGGAACTGAAAAGCAATCTTAGGTAGTTACAACAAGTCATTTATTTTAATAGTCGTGGGGTTAGTCTTAAACTAGGGTTAATTTTAATTAGACACAAAAATTCAATAAAACTAGAGAGGCAAGTACTTAAATCTACTTGTAAAGTCTATGTACTTAAAATTAACTAATTACTTCGTTAAATCTACATAAAAGGTTGTATTCTTAAAATTAGAGGTTCAATGGCTTATTTGACATAAAAAGTTGTTTCTTCAAGTTAGAGATTCACTTGGCTGACAGGGTGGAAGAATTATCATGAGAGTCAGAGACACTTCCCTTTACTGATGGCTGTCCAAGGTCCAGTGGCTGCTTTGTATGCAGAGTCCTCGCGTTCGCACTAGGTATCCAAGTACCTCCGAATCGGGAGTAGGTACAAACGCGGCGATAATCAGAGGCCTGGGCGGTCTCCGGGGTTTGATCTCCGAAGGGCGAAGATCAGTAACTTCCTTCTGGGATGGAAGCGTGACACTCACTCGCGGTACAGAGCCTGGGTGACTCTGCCGTAGATCTCCGAAGGGCGGAGATCGGACTTCCTTCTCGGATGGAAGCGTAAAACTCACTCATCGTCAGAGGACCTGGGCGGCCTCTCCGAGGAGCGAGAATAGGAACCTTCCTGGGCGAAAGTTTCAAGCCAACTCTCCTTCCTGCACGGAAGACTGAACCCGACTGTCCTCTCGTCAGAGAGCCCCTGTCGCCTGTCTACCTGTAGGGATCTTTTTATTACCCGTATTGTTTTGCAGGCCGCTTTGCAGGGCGGCTCATTTACATTGAGGTTTTATTGCTGTCCAATAAAATCTCAAAGGAATTGCCGACTTTCTAAAATAGTGATCTCTGCCCATAAATTTTCTCTTTTAACCTATCACGAGTTTTGACGGGAAGACGTAGCTTTTGGGCTATACTAATTGCACTATTCCTAATCTATTCAATACGACGTGGTTACATTTTAAAATTAAGTATACATAAATATGATGATCATAGTATTATCGCCTTTCTTCATCGTACTAAGTGTTATTCTACAAGGATTAGTTTCAAAAAATTTTCATGGTTAAAAGGTACAGTTTTACTTGTTTGGGCGCCATCTCCATCCTCTCCTAAATTTGGGAAAAATTACATGATTTGGTTTTAGTTTTTTTAGCTTTTTTTATAAGTGATCGAATACGGTTTGATTTCAAACAATTCGGCTCCAGACTTGAAAAGTACTAAAGTACTTGAATGACCACGTTTCCGGTTGATAACCCCCTCCTCACAGACGTATAGACTGAACGGCTGGTATACGCAACCTATTGACCTTAGTTCGTGCCTTGCTCCGATTCTTCCTCTATACCGCGAAGGAAAAGGGCACCTTCCTTCCTCATGGGTCCAAGACCATCCGAATTCCCGTCCTCCAGACAAGCTACATTTAAAATAGATCAAACCGGTTTAATTTTCTAATTTCAGAAACGTAGATATTCACGAGGAAGTGAAACTAGAGTGGTTGTTGGTGATAAAAGGTGTTGATTGAGAAGATTCTGGACATCAGGGAACAAAGGGAGATAGACGAACGACATACCGATCGATTATGAAAATTAAACTGAAGGAATTCATTAGCGATGTTGAGATATATGGACTACTAGATTGAGAATAGTTCGATCACTTCGTCAAACTTTCGGAGTTGACGATACCCTTTAGAGACATAAAGGTCTAGACTGCCTGGCAAGTTAATAAACTAACATGGAACTTGGGTAATTAGATGGAATTAGGAACAATTAAATTAACACGTGAACATATGAGATGTTTATTTTGAGAAAACTCGTAAAAACTAATCGGTTTTGAATAAACTTTGATTTATGGCGGCTTTTTATAAAAGTAACGATTATTACTCGCCATAAAGAATAAATTAATTCGATTTTTAGTGAGAGAGAGATGAAAATTCGGGGTTTAACTAAATATAGGGTCAACGTACTCTTTTTCCAGTGCTGAATTAAGGAATTCGAAAATGAAACATCCGAGAAGTTATAAAAATATGTATAAAAGGTGATGAAAAATCAGTTAAGGGTGGTATCAATCAATCGGTGATTAATATATAATAAATAAAGAGTATTGCGTTAATGTTAATAATAGTCTATTTAATTAAATTTTCTTACAAGTTGCTTCCGTGAATAAATTTAAATTGTGTTGCAAATAAAATTAGAATAATTAAATAAAACGTAATTTAATTCGTATTTTGTTTTGGACTAAATTCACTAAGAGTTTTATTTAAAAATTAATAATAGTTTGCTTTATTAAAATTTTCTCAAAGAGTTGTTAATCTAATTTAATAATAATATAATGAATTTAAATTTATCAAAAAAAAAACAGTGAAGTGCTCAACGATTAAAAAAAATAGTGGAAACTTAAAAACATCTGAGTTCGTATTTTTAAAAGTTTCATGTAATTCAGTTTTAATAACTAGAGCGGGTTTAATTTCGTTTTCAAAATTAATAAAGTTCTTAAAATATTACCAATTGTGTTCGGTTTGGGGAATTAATTAATAGGCTGCAGATATAATTAATTATTTATATTACAGGAGGTTAATGCAAACATTAATAACATTAATAATAATATAATATAGGTGGCAAATGAACGGGTAGAGATTCACATTTAGGTTAGAAAACAGAACAAGTATGAGGATGCATATACATTTAAGTGGGTCCTTACCTACAACAAAATTTGGAAATTATTTAAAAATATTCACGAATGAAGACTGTCTATGAACATTTCCAGTCTGGTTCATGTTTCCAGCTACTTCCAGTTCCATGTTAGCACCGCCACCCTCATTATAATCCATCTTCATCTATTCCAAATTAAAAGCATTTAATTAATTTGTACATACACAACTCATGACAATGTGAGGAATATCTAAGACAGGCTACCATATGATAATGTAACGTTTAATTTAACATACACATCAGTCGATAAAGAAAGCAAATGCATAATTTTTTTTGTACGTAAGAATTGTATAATAGCCAGTTCCAGACTACTTCCACTGATCTACAGCCTACATACAAAGGTACTTGTTATTGCATTGTTCAAATTGTGGACACAAGGGTTTGTAAGAACCGTTAATAACACTAAAATATGAGTGGGAGCATAACCTATTGTTTTATTACCTAAATGAGGATCATTAATATCGATGGCAAGACATTGGAGTACTGCAAGAGCTAAAACAGTTGTCTTGATGGTAGAAAGAGATCCTTCCATGCCCCGCAGCAGGCAAGGAAATCTCTGTTTCCATATCCCGAAGCATCTCTCCACCGTGTTGCGAGTAGACATTAAATGTGTGCCCTGTTATATACCACTTCTTCGGGACTTCTTGGGTTTCTTACTAGGGTAAATAAATAAGAAGTGAATGCATAACCCCCGTGTCCCAATAATCGTCCGTTGAAGTCAGCATCTTCAAACCTTCGTTTAATGGAGCATCGTTTGCTGGCTGAATACATATATGTCAGCACAATCATCTTGTATCTGCGAAAAAATATGTATTTACTAAATATAAGCTGGTTTGATTATAGATTTTGCTGATTTGTTTCACAGGTATGAGAATATGAACATGATCTTATTTCGTTTCGCCCGCAGTATCGTATGGCACAAAGAACTTGGAAATCCGTGGATATTTTTCTGCCTCGTTTGTTATTATTGACTTCCAAATCCGACCTTACTAAATCGATTAAGGCGATATAACCAGCCACAGCTGAAAATAGCCATTTTTTAAACAAATTCTAGACGTGTCGACTCTATTCCACAAAAAAACATAAATTGATTTTGAAAGATTGTTATTTTATTTAGCATAGTAAGTTCGAAATTTTGAAAAATTATAAATATATTTTTATGTAATAAAGTTCTTCCGTTGGTCGTTGTGCAGGTTTTTACATTTTCAAACGAACGTTTGTTATAAAACACACATATTTCGTATCACCTAATGATACAGTATTATAAATCAATACATTATTTAGCTTGGCTACTTTTCGGAAAGTCAATTTTACTTTAAATAAAATCATTAATAAAAAATTCCGAGCACGTGTTTTACTACGAAACTCCTTCAATTTTTCTAATTATTTATGCACGTACTAATCGATATATTTCAAACTTTTTTTACTCACCTGCTGTACTTAGATATTATTAAATAATTTGACATATTTAGAAAACAAATAATAAATGAAAAATGTGGTTAAACGGCCTTTATAGTCACATATTTTCTTTTGTAAAACTATATTTCGATTTAAAGTATACCTCCGATAGTTCCGCAAATGGATCGTATTGCTTTTTATATATATTTTCCGAGAGCGATGTGGACGTAATAGATCGGCATTTGCCAAACCACGCGTAAAAATGTTCACATTATTAAGAAAGTCCGTCATCTCTGGCGTATTCCGGATTCGAAATAAAACTATTCCGATCTTATACTAAGGTGCCAGTCGGTATAAATCAGACAGCTATTTTTACTGCCATATACGGCCGCTATACGCATGCGTCGCGATTATGAATAACGTTTTTCACTATTCCGGCCTTATGCGCCCGCATTAAATTTATCCCGCGATTATGAGTAAGACGGGAGTAATAATATACCTAGAGACCTTCCTAATCTTGTCTAATGTTTATAAGAAAGGGCCTAAGATTAAATTTACTTGAACAATTAGAAATTAACAAACCAATGAACGATCCTAATATAACATTAATTCATGAAGTAAGGAAAATTATATACTCACCGCTTCTCAGTATGTGTAACGTAAATACTGACCCCGCTTATAAAGGCATCACTTATATTGTCTACGGAAGAGATTCGAGGAAATATCTATGGGAGACATCCGACGGAAGGAAAGGAGAGCGAAGACAACCTCAGACGTGACTTGACACGGAGGACAGAGCCGGTAGTTTTTGGGAAGGAGTATTATGTTTTTTAATTGTGCTGTATTATACATCTTCGCCAACGACCGTTTTCAACAACCATATACCCGATGTGGGTAGGAAGTCAAACTAATTATGGATGGTGACTTGGAGGGACAATAATCCATCTGCGCGTGCAGGAGCGCTGGATTAGAAATGTAACCATGCTAATGATGACCGAGAAATAACGTCGGAGCGAAAGGTACCATCTTCTTGTATTTACTGGATTCCACGGATGAGGTTTGCTGTGGCGGATGGCGCGGCCGTGAGACGTCCCAGATCTTTCGGATGGCGTATTGAGGAATCTGCAATCATCGGGACAAGCGTGGACCTCCCTGGTGTAGAAGTCGAGATGCCGTCTACAAGAGCCATCCTAATTAATTATATATATTTCGTTGTAGTACTAATCCTCCTCTCTATTTTGTAAGGTAACGACAACGTTACACTTTGTGTATCAATGAAACCTCATGATTTATAAACAACAGGGTTTCATTTCTGTATCTTAAATACATTCCGCTTCCCGAGCTGCATACATCGATCCCACCCACGAATACTGAGATAAGAGTCGAGCATCTAAACATAGTAGGATTATGTTTGATTACGTTGTATTTTTTAGCGACCCTTGGGTCGTCTCGCTACATTTTGGCGCCTCAACGTTTCATTGATTTTAATTAATACTTTTTGAAAGTAGACTAAATACGCTACAATTTGAAACCAAATTTGTCTTTGAGGATCTATTATCGTCCGAAATATAGCTGTTCTAAATAACAAAAAAAAATATTATGTTATTATAGTTTTTTTTTCAATTTTGATTGTGAAGGACCACGATCAAAGTGAATTAATATTCAAGAATTTAAAACCACATTGATCTCCGGGAACCCAACAGCGTCCGAGAAATAGCTGTTCTAAATAACGCAATTTTTTTCTTTCTGGTAATTCCTAGCATTTATTACACGTTTTTACGTTAGATTCGAGTTCAATGCACCTTCAAACCCCCAAATCTCGATTTTCAACGAAAATTGCCGTAAAAATGAGATCTCTGAGACGAATGTGTGGTAAAACAAGGCGGATGTAAGCGTAATGAGTAAGATTAAGAAAGGGACGCTTTGGTGGTTTGGGCATGTGGAGCGAATGAACAAAGAAAGGAGTGTAAGAAGAATGTATGACGCGAATGTGGATGGAAGAAGAAGCCGGGGACGCCCGAGGAAGACATGGCACCATCAAGTGAATCAAATACTTGAGTCGGGCCATGTCAGAAGTGGGAATAATAGAATAGAATGTATGAGACGATCTATGAATGTGAATGATGCAAGAAGTGTATGCCAAGATCGAGTTGTTTGGCGGTCCGTCCTCTCTGCCCACCTCTGCGGGGAAACGGCGTGATGGTTAGTTAGTTACTGGAAAAATTCAAATTGGCCGCAGAAATCATGCATTTTTATGTTAGATTCAAGTTTAGTTCACCCCTTAGCACACTAATTCCTATTTTAAACGAAATCGGTAGAGAACTGAAAAAATTAAAAAAAAAAAAAAACTATCATCGAAATTACGCATTTTGACATTGAATTTCAGTTCAGCACCCCCCTAACATGACTTACGCCGTTTTCGAACCAAATCGGTGTGAATATCTAGAAATTCGAGATAGCCGCTAAAGCTACGGATTTTGTTAGGCACAGATCGGCATACTTATACTCGTATATGCAGTCGGGGGTGTCACGATTGTAAATTATATATTTTAAAAATAATTCGTTCATCCCTTAGTTTCGCTATTGACCGCATGCACACATTACCATGTAGATCTGTACCACGTCCGTCTATTTTTTCCAGTGCGCAGGTCTTTGATATTGTGCCGTATAATAAATGAATCACTGTTTGGACCATCTTGAACAAAGTAACAAAGAAATGTGATCACAAAAAAATATCGAAAATACGTAATTTCTACTTTCCGGTCGCAGTCTCCCCAGTCTCCCGAGCTATTCGTTATAGAACAGATAAAAATATCGAATTTCAAATGGACGTCCGCTCGCTCTGAAGGACTTCTCACAACTGATTTACTCCGGCGAAATAAATAGTTTTATCAACCATCGCGCGGGTCGGAAATTCTCATACGATTTTTGTCTGACCGAACTGAATTTAAAAATTCCCGAACTTTGGGGGAATTACAGTGAAAATCTAGATTTGCTGATTTATTTTTAATAAACGCCCTTGGTTTTTAATCTTATTTCCTCTGAGATTGTGGAAGGATTTCAATTAAATATGTTGGAAATGGGTGCAGTTAACATAACGGCGAAGGCACTGTCGAGCGTTTTACCTAAAATTACAGTAGGTATTTCATACATAATGTAAAATATTACAGTTTAAGAATTTACGACAGTGAAAACATTACACACTATCGTAACTTTCTGTTAAGAACTTACAGATTATGTCTTATATTGCTTGCGTTAGCATACTGCGAAGTGACGTTTAGCGCCTTATTTGACTCTTCCCCCTTAATATAATTAATTACATAAATCCTTTTCAATATTTACGACTACCTGCCTACTCACAACAAATAAATAAATTAGGTATTACTTAATTTGTAGCAACCCTGTTAGCTATGATAAGGCCACGCCCCTGTGGTCACCCTTGGTCAAAAACTGGCTTCAACATCTCGCAAAGTGAGGTCTCTATATATTGTCTCTCTAAGGTAATGGGCGACGCTAGCGCTAGGGAACCGTCGCAAATTTTTCGCGAGACGGAACAAGTGAGAACTATATTCCTACGAGAGAGATGACCACCAGCGATAGTAGAAGCTAGTCGTCGAAACAGTTGAGTTCAGAACCCCGGCTCGGGAGGTTGCCCCATCTCCGCCCTTCGGAGACCAGCCACAGGACTCTGGATAGTCATCGTAACAGGGAAGTGCTTTTGAACTCTTGCTGTAATCCTCACATCGCCCAGTGAAATTAGCTTTAAGAATATAGACTTTTACGCAGAATAAGCCAAGCGAATCTCTAGTTTTAAGAATCAAATGAATCTCTAATCTTAATAATTTTAATGACCTCTTTGTACTTAGTTAAGATTAACTTTAGGTTAAGACTAACCCCACGATTATAACAATAAATGACTTATAGTAAATACATAAATTGATTTCCAGTTCCTAACCTTTTTGCGTTATTCCTAGATAATTATAATCCACCATAGCAATTAACGTCTTATCAACTACAGCCTGGCAGAATATTCTTGACAAATAATAAATTTGGAACTAAGCATGTCATTTCTATGGCAACACCAAGGTCTTTGACATTTCATCGACATTTTCCAAAAAGTACCGTAACCTCAATGACATTCGTCTAACCACAATTTATCACTACTGTGTGCTTTAGTTATTTATCAATAGTTACAAATCATTTAAAATGAGTAGACCAATTAACAGTGGAACGATGGAGGTTATTTACTGTGTATTCCGGTGTTTTTTAGCTGAAATTCACGAAGACGTTAAGAATCTAACGTTGAAGACGTTTACAAACCCACTGCTGAAATGACTGGTAGGTTATAATGGTCTGTTGACAAATTTCGTCAATTTCGTTCGCATTTAAATAATATTTTGTGGATTTATGCTGATTTTTAAACAATTGCAATGTACATTGATATTTGGGGTTAGAATTCATTTGACAGTTTATTGTAAACAAAAACATCCAGAGGAATAACGACTAAGTCAAATTATATTGTTTTTTTTTTAAACATAATTTAGATCGTTAATTTTTTTTTTGAGCTGGAACCGGGAAAACGGAAGCGGGAAGCATGAAACATCGGGAAGCTGTAAATGAGAAGCAAGAAGAAAAAGCGAGAAGCGGCGAGAAAAAAAAAACATAAATGCAGGGAGCGGAAAACAAAAACCCTTTCTCTTAGTAACAGAATTTTTTTGATTATTAGTAATATATTTTTTAATTACTCCAAATTTTCAGAGTTTTCATCAGTACCCCCTGGCGGGACTCTCTTACTTAGTGCACAATTGCTTAGTCTCTCGCTTACACTTTCTCTTAGTAAGTAATTGTTTTTTTTTACTATAAATATTTTTTTAATTTCTATAAATTTTCCGAATGTTTATCAGTGCCCCCTAGACCCGAGAATCAAGAAGAAGAAGCGAGAAGCGGTGAGAAGAAAAAACCACAGCATAAATGCGGGAAGCTAGAAACTGAAACATAGAGAAGCGGGAAATAGACAAAAGCAGGAAGAAGAAATTAAAACCAACGCTCAATCCATTCTTTATTCCTATCCTATCTATCCTACATTCCATATTGGATCTAGGTTTCCATGTATACCGATAAATTCTATCCTCCTCATCCTTAGAGCTGGTGTGTTCTGGTGTGACTCTTTATTAGTATACTCTTACTTCTGTTAGTAACATTTTTTGTTTTAATATATATTTTTTAAATAACTACAAATTACGTATTTATTTAATATTTTCCTCATTCCATCTTCCTATTCACATTTATGAACACCGTTTGTATAAAGTAAAAATAAACATCTTCAATAACTGTAAATTCACTTTGTGGCATCATTAAAAATACAAAATATTTACCTGGACCATTATGCCCATGAGCCATATTAGTGTTGCCATTTGAAACGACTACAGCGCCATCAATTTTTGGCTACATTTAAATGTCAAACTGTACTTTGATTGCAACCATTCGATTAAAGTACTTATTAGTCACCTTACTTTGATTTGTAAAATATTTGCATACTTTGCCATACAGATGGCCGCCGACCGAGTCTTACCATCCTGGATCTGACCGCTATTTACTAGTGCCTTTACATTTACCTTTACACGATGCCATTAATAATTAAATTGAAAAAAAAATCATCTTTACTGACAAACTAACTACTAATTCATTTTTAAGGGCGCCAAATACTTTTTGAGGGGGGAAGCATTAAACCCACATTATACAAGCAGGACAATTATTAATTACAAACACGATATACAGGACAAATTTCCACGTCTTGTGAAAATCTATTTCCCGTCGGTGTCTTGCTAGGTTCTAGCGAGACTATGGCTGTAAGGGAAAGAAAAACAAAAACTATTTATACTAATGTTCCTCCTTTTGCGTTATTTGCTCATCTCAGGGTTTCGTGAGTCGGAAATCTACACTTAGATTTATTTTTACTTGCCAAAAGCAAGCAAGCCCCACGTTGGGCGCCAATTGATAAGACGCTAATTAATGCAGTGGGTTATAATTCTAGGAATAACGCAAAAAGGTTAGGAACTGTAAACCAATTCAGGTATTTACAACAAGTCATTTATTTTTATAATCGTAGGGTTAGACTTAAACTAAAGTTAATATTAATTAGACCCAAAATTTCAATGTGTCGAGGAAGTGAACGATAAACAGTGCACGTTATCGTCTTCTTTTTCTACGCCCCTGAATGTTGTTTTCGTGCCGAGCCGCTACTGGCCACTAACGGGACATTTCTCCGACCCCGCCACTTCTACGGTCGCTCCCGGCGACGGTCCCGAAAGCAGAGCGGGCTCTCATTGGTTGAACCCCTCCGATCCACAAAAACATGTCAAAAATTATTGTTCTATTAAAATTGTCTGTCTTTGTAAGCGATTCCTGCGGCTGCGGTGACTGATCTAAATAAACGATCTTTTCTGATCTGTTCATTAGCACCCGCGGAATCGAATAACCTTACTCAATTTATGTTTGTACAATGCATTTTTCTGTAATTCGGCGGCAAAGTATCACCTGTCCTACTTTGACCCCCATGACATACTTTGTAATAATTTTGGCTTCTTTAATAAAAAATAGGTGAAGATTGCAATAGGCTCAATTCAAGCAGGAGGTCGTGGTTCACATCCTAATTTTTTGATCAAGTCGATCCAAGATTGACAGAATCTACGTCAGCTCGCGAAATATTCACGAGTTCAAACTACACAGAGTACACGGTATCGCACCGAAGTACTTGAACGACGAGTGCAATTCTAAAAAGGTAGAGTATTCTCACGGATTCAACACGCCTTCTAGCTACTTCGCCTGCATCTTCACCCGGCCTGAAAACCGATCGAGACTTTCTCTTCTCCCTCACCAGCTCCTTGCACCCACTTGTACCCAAGTTGCTTTACGATGACTCTAAGCTTTATGCTGGTTTCCGGCTTGAACAAAAATACAAGCGGCTAGCCATTGTGCAATTTTTTTTGGCCTGTCTAGTCTGGGAATTATTAAGAATTGAAATGCACATGTTTCGAAACTAAGTATGTATGTGAATTCGGTCATTACTTATAGGTATTACAAAGGATATATTTTCCGAGACATACTTACTTTATAAACATGTGCATTTCAATTATAATAATTTTCCGAGACTAGGCAGGCCTTAAACAAATTGCACAAAGGCTGGCCGCGTGCTTTTTGTTCAAGCCGGAAACCATAATAAAGTTTAGAGTAATCGTAATGTTTGGAACACCCTTAACTATATTTTAGAAAGTCGGCATTATTTTACAAAAGGACCGCAATAAAACCTAAAAGGAAATGAGCCGCCTGCCAGACAATAGAGGTCATAAAATCGACCCCGACGAGACGGCCCGACACACACAGTCGCGCTGAAAAACTCATAATGACCGAGTGACCATTCGCCCGCGGCCGAATGAGATGGAACAAGGAATAACTAGATCCCTACAGATGGTTACAGGCAAGAGTGTCTTTGACGAGAGGACGGTCGGTTTTAGGCTTCCGCCCGGGAAGGTACATATTCTCGCCCTTCGGAGAGGCTGCCCAGTCCCTCTGATGACAGCTAATTTTACGCTTCTGTTCCAGAAGGAAGTACGATCTCCGCCCTTCGGAGATTTACTGCATGTGACCGCCCAGGCTCTGCACCGCGAGTTGGCTTGACGCTTCCGTCGCAGAAGCAAGTCTGGTTTTCGCCCTTCGGCGATCTACCGTAGAAGTCGCCCAGGCTCTGCACCGCGAGTCGACACCCCCCGCTTCCGCCCAGGAAGTTACTGATATTCGCCCTTCGGAGATCGAACCCCGGAGACCGCCCAGGCCTCTGATTATCGCCGCGTTTTTTCCGCGAGATTTCCGAAGGGCGAAGGTCAGTATCTTCCTGGCCGGAAGCGTGGGGTCGACTCGCGGTGCAGAGCCTGGGCGGTTCCTACGGTATATCTCCGTAGGGCGGAGATCGGACTTCCTTGTCGGCGGAAGCGTAAACCTCACTCGCGGTGCAGAGCCTGGGTGGTCTCTGCAAGCAAGTTTTTTTTAATTACTGCTACCACAAGTACCCAATCTTAAAACTAGAGTAAAACTTAATTAGACAATTCAATAAAACTAGATACGCAATTACTTAATTCTACTGTTAAAGTCTTTGAACTTAAAATTAGAGGTTCACTGGCTTAGGCAATTACTTAATTCTACTGTTAAAGTCTTTGTACTTAAAATTAGAGGTTCACTGGCTTAGGCAATTACTTAATTCTACTGTTAAAGTCTTTGTAGTTAAAATTAGAGGTTCACTGGCTGACATTGTGGGAGGAATTATCATTAGAGTCAGGCACTTCCCTTTTTGGTGATGGCTGTCCAGGGTCCAGTGGCTGCGTTGTATGTAGAGTCCTCGCGTTCGCACTAGGTATTCATGTACCTCCGGATCGGGAGTAGGTGCAACGCGGCGATAATCAGAGGCCTGGGCGGTCTCCGATGTTGATCTCCGAAGGGCGAAGATCAGTTACTTCCTTCTGGGATGGAAGCGTAGAATTCTCTCGTCGTCAGAGGACCTGGGCGGCCTCTCAAAGGAGCGAGAATAGGAACCTTCCTGGGCGGAAGGTTTCGCTTGGCTGTCTGTCCTGGGCGGACTACTGCAACCGACTTTCCGTCCTGGGCGGACTCTTGCCACGACTCGTGCTTCCTCGGTGGAAGACTGCACGTGACTTGTGCTTCCTCGGTGGAAGCTTTCACTCGACTGTCTTGCTTCCTCGGTGGAAGACTGCACCTCACTGTCTCCTAGAGCCCACTGTCCTTCTGTCTACCTGTCTACCTGTAGGTATTATCTTTTAACCCGCATTGTTCAGCGGCCTTTGTTCCGTCAGGCGGCTCAATTCCTTTGAGGTGTTTATTGCCGTCCCATAAAATTCCAAAGGAATTGCGGACTTTCCCAAAATAGCAATTAAGATTATATTATTTTAGTTACGATTTTTCTAACAATAGGTTCGGCTAGCCTTTGTACTAAATTCATTTTATGGCCGGTCTAATCTGGGAATTCCTATTATTTAAAATGCACATTTTAAATCTAAATATTTCGGTGAATTCGGTCATTTATTTTAGGTGATTACAAAAGCCTATTTCAATATGAATCATTTTCCCTTTACAGAAATTTGTTGTTTATGCCTACTGGGACTGCTGCGAGCAAGAACCTTGAGCCGGGAGTGAAATATCTGTCTATGGGTATGTCTATTATCTATGCCTACTAGTGTCAATTCTCTCCTGTTTGTCTATGGTTTAGGAATGTCGGTTTTTCAATGTTTTTCTATTATTTCATAAGTGAGTTTTGTGTTTAAACTACAATAAACAATGGATTTATAATTCTATTTCTACTTTAAACCATTTGTGTTTGTGCCTATGCTCAAAATCTTAGCTGAAACCCAATTTTATTTATAGTTTCTTTGTCATGCCATAGTAGGTTACTTCAAAATGGCTGCCGTTTTTTTATAAAATATTGTTATACTCAATAATTGGCAGTATTTTAACTGCTTAATACTACTAATTAAAGCAAATTACAATTTATTGTTAATTTGTTTTTCGTGAAAATAATGTAGGCGCAACATTCTTTCCCTCCAATGAATTTTGACAGATGGTCATTATAATGCCTATTTTGTTTCAGTTGCTATGATTCATTGGCCAATTTGATCGTGTCACAAAAATAAACAATTCCGAAAATGCGAAGTAAAGGGACAGAAACCGGCGAAACCCTCGAAGGTATTTACACTTTTTAAAACACTTTAACAGCCTCTAAATTACAATATAACATGCTGACTTCTTTTTTCAAGGTCTTTTACAGTGTTGGTACATTCTCTATATTATGTGGTCATACAAAATATTAAACAATCTCAAAAACCTTCACATATTTATAACAACTTGATACTTTTTAATGGGCACCATTGTTTTTGTTTAGGTATTGTCACATTTATAACAATATTGTTGATTCCATAGCAAAAATAATATTAATTATAGTTAAGGTGATTTTTTTTTAAACTAGGATGTATTTCTGAAAAAAAATTTGCAATCTTCTCAGATTTTTTCATATTATTGGGGTAGGTGTGGAGTTTAGCGAATTAAAATTCTTTCTATTGGTGAGGTGGCTAACAATTTATTTTAATTCCATGGGGGAGAGCGAATTCTGTAATTTTTTATAACCCTCCCAATTTAAGATTTTTCTCGGAACCAATTCTGACTCCTTAATAACTGAGTTGATGGCGCGAGTGGCCCGCCATTTCAAAATGCTTAGTGCAGTTTTTTGGGAATAGATTTAAGGTGATTGACAATTATTCGATTTTTGGTGTAGGTACTGGTTTAGGATAACGACTAACCGGGACATAGGACCAAAACCCAGTACGAATGGTCACGTTGGTTATGCTACTTACTAGTAATATTATTAAAAAATGTTTTGGTGTAGGTACTGGTTTGGGATAACGACTAACCGGGACATAGGACCAAAAACCAGTACGAATGGTCACGTTAGTTATGCTACTTACTAGTAATATTATTAAAAAATGTTTTGGTGTAGGTACTGGTTTGGGATAACGACTAACCGGGACATAGGACCAAAACCCAGTACGAATGGTCACGTTGGTTATGCTACTTACTAGTAATATTATTAAAAAATGTTTTGGTGTAGGTACTGGTTTGGGATAACGACTAACCGGGACATAGGACCAAAAACCAGTACGAATGGTCACGTTAGTTATGCTACTTACTAGTAATATTGAAAAATGTTTTGGTGTAGGTACTGGTTTGGGATAACGACTAACCTGGACATAGGACCAAAAACCAGTACGAATGGCCACGTTAGTTATGCTACTTACTAGTAATATTATTGAAAAATGTTTTGGTGTAGGTACTGGTTTGGGATAACAACTAACCTGGACATAGGACCAAAAACCAGTACGAATGGCCACGTTAGTTATGCTACTTACTAGTAATATTATTGAAAAATGTTTTGGTGTAGGTACTGGTTTGGGATAACGACTAACCTGGACATAGGACCAAAAACCAGTACGAATGGCCACGTTAGTTATGCTACTTACTAGTAATATTATTGAAAAATGTTTTGGTGTAGGTACTGGTTTGGGATAACGACTAACCTGGACATAGGACCAAAAACCAGTACGAATGGCCACGTTAGTTACGCTACTTACTAGTAATATTATTAAAAAATGTTTTTAAAAGTTCAATAAATATTACACTAATAATAATAGTTAATCTAGGTTTATTGAAACATATTGCTATAAATTAGATTTTCGCTCAAATTGACCAAAAGTTATTTTTAAAGTTAATGTAATTATTTATGCATTAATTAATCTGAAATTACAAGTTGAGCTGATTTCCGGCGTGTTCAATGTTTGGTTTGTAATTTTCTTTTATAAATATATCATTATTTTTATGTGTTTAAAATAAAGTTTTGCGTATGACTAGTAGTGTTTTTGAGAATTTTAATATGTAATTTAACGAGTGTTGCCATTTTTAGCATCATTACTCTTAATTATAATGATGAATCAGCATTACTAGGTATCCACTTATGAAAACGTGTTATAATATGTTTTAATTCTAGGCGACCCTCCCGAGGATGAGGGAGGAGTGTCCAGCAGCGTCCCGAGTGGGGGTGTCTCTCACTGGACGCAGCCCGTCCCCAACCAGAGGGTCTGCCCCTCCACATCGGACATGCTCTATGTCAATGTAAGTTACTGAATTTTATTAATTTTCTTTTGTAATTGAATCCTACTCAGAAAACGCTTAAATTGTCGGCCTCCATCTTCGAGGGGTAAGGCTCTCGACTACAAATCCGAAGGTCGCTGGTTCAAATCCCGCGTGCGCTAGTAAATTTTGTTTCACAATAATTCATTTAAAATAATGTATAGTATATTTGCGCACGTTCCAGAGTGGAAGATACTTTCAGTATCGCCCTGGTGAAAGACCACCGTTCAGAATTGAAACATTGCTTGAAATGGCTTTAGCCGTGTTTGGTAACCAGATCTGAATAGCCAGGTATTTCCCCACCTTCCTCTCCCCCTTCTCCTTCCCCTTCCCATTACTTTCAGCCTCACAACATTCCCCAATTGGGGATGCTATAGTCCCACTGGCTACAGACGGTTGGGAACAGTTGGGACTCTTGTGCGGTAATTACATTAAAAAAAATCACACTTCATAGGTGCATATGGACTGCAAATATGACTTTTGCAAGTGGTTTCATGTAAAACAGCTGATAAAGACATTTTAATACTAAGGTGGCTCCCTCATGGGTCGGTATGAAATCAACAATGCCTGTGTGCAGCAAAAATGGTGGTAATGTTGCACAATATCACGATCCATGAACTTGTACACGAGTCAGCAAATGTCAGTATATTTGTAATTAGTGAAATGTTGGTATAGCTGATTTCTGTTTTACCATCCCACATTTAGTATGTCGTCAAGTGAACAACGAGGCTGTGAATTTTTGCATTTATTCACAATGCTTTTTGTGATATTATTAATGTGCCTAATTAATAAATTTGGAATAAGATTTTAAATGTTATTTTAAAAAATTATTACTACTTTAAAACACATACGTAGTTGTGTTTATGCTAACTACAGTAAAATACATACGTAGTTGTGTTTATGCTAACTACAGTAAAACAAACAGTTGAGCCTATTGCAACTTTGAATTAATCTTTGTCTTGGGGCATATGCAATCCTATGTTTATATATGTTTTTCTCTTACCTGGATTATAAAACATTAAAAAAAACGTCATTTTCAACCTAACATCTATGTTCTTATATTAATTTTTCTTCAACTATTCTTTTCTTTCTCCATTTTTACTATTGTTTACATATTAGGATTAAATCGTCTGTTATCTTTAAATAAAATAAAATAAATTTTATTACTATATTAACCATATTATATAATTTATCTATCTCGGCACAGAAATTTCCCAGTGAGACAGGCATCGATCATCAATCCATTATGTTTTATAAAGATAAATAAAAAAATTTTAATAAAAAAATTTACATCGACCCATGAGGGAGCTATCTAAAACTGTTATATAAACAAAAATTTTAGACCCAACTTTTCAAGCTTTGTAGAAACACTAACGGAAGAAATGCATACCCTTATATTGGATACAGCCTGACCAATAATAACATTCATAAAATGGAAGGTTCTACAATAGTTTCAGTTGATTTAAATGGCAACACTGAAATGGTTCAAAGCTACTCGGGTCTAACTATTAAAAAGCAATATGTGTATGTTTTTCACATTATTCAGAAGTGTTACACAGTGTTCAGAAACTTGTGGTACTTTCCGAAATGAGATGATTCTGTGTCATGTTCTGAGGTACTTTAATATTTGAATGTTAGAAGCAAGCTAACTTCATTGGAAAACATTTATTTATTAGATATTCCATTTATTTTGTCTTCAGCTGGAGGAGACGTACCCTGCCTCTCCACCCTTCCTCGAACGAGACCCCAACATGTCGTCAGCGGCGCGCTATTCCCCCATCCACCATGCACCCCCTCCCCTCGCACTGCCACCCCTGGCGCCCCACTACCTGGGGGGTGTGGGACCCCAGAGCACCTTGGGGGGGCAGCCCTACCTGCAGCAGTATGCGCAACACGCCATGCATTCTGAGGTACAATATTTTTATTGCAAAAACTGACTCCAGTATTATTAATTGTTATTATGTTTAGTTAGTACCTAGAAATCCATACTTTTAATGGCAGCACCAAAATGATTGAAAGGAAAAAAAACACTGGTCCAAGTCTGAAGTTCTCAACCTTTCTGGGGCCATTGTCTACTTTAGCCCTTTTAGTGCCAAATATATTTCGCCAAAATGTTCTAAAATGCCAAAAGTCTATTTTTATAGATAATTTATATGAACAGGGAAAAATGTTTCATTTCTGTAAAAATACACCAATTTTCATATTTCTTTCAACATTATCTTCACCAGGTTTCAAACTATGATACAGAAATTAAATACTACATATTTCGTTCAACATTATCTTCACCAGGTTTCAAACTATGATACAGAAATTAAATATTACATATTTCTTTCAACATTATCTTCACACCAGGTTTCAAACTATGATACAGAAATTAAATACTACATATTTCTTTCAACATTATCTTCACCAGGTTTCAAACTATGATACAGAAATTAAATACTACATATTTCTTTCAACATTATCTTCACACCAGGTTTCAAACTATGATACAGAAATTAAATACTACATATTTCTTTCAACATTATCTTCACCAGGTTTCAAACTATGATACAGAAATTAAATACTACATATTTCTTTCAACATTATCTTCACCAGGTTTCAAACTATGATACAGAAATTAAATACTACATATTTATTGAGAAGAAAATTAAAGACTACTGAATATATTTACAAACAAACTCCACGCAGTCCCTTTTTACACAAAGAACATATCAAGTTGGATCTTTTGATGGCATCCTCATGATTACCAGGAACCACAATATCACTCTCATAGTCGCTAATGTACACTTGAAATTTTTCTGCCATTTCTACATTATCATGTGAACTTTCACTTGTGCTCGACATTTCTACATTATCATGTGAACTTTCACTTGTGCTCGACATTTCGGAATCGAAATTAGGAATATGAAAATAAAATAATTGTGTTTATAGAAAAAAAAGTGTGATCCAAGAAAAGATAGAAAGCAATTTTATGAAAAAAAATATGAATATGTGAACACGTCATCCACAAACGCGCGCCAAAAGTAAACTGTCGAAAGGAGCGCTGTCTCGCCACCGGCATTTTTCACATGCCTACCTACAAACACTATAACGGTTAAGTATATTTTTCTTGAAATGCCCCACCAATTTTGCTAGGTCCGAGGACAGGCCAATAAACCTTGTTGATTTTTATCATTCAGAAAGTTGTATTACAATGTAAATTATTGTCACAAAATTTTTTGGAATTTTGTAAAACCGAAATCTTAAAATTGCATCAAATGTCGATCTCAAGAAAAAAGCATTGAATTAATTATCTCGTGTTTATAATAAATGAAGTGCACAAAGTCCAAACGCCCTCGAAGCTGTTTTAACTCTTGGTCGCCCCACATGCCACTTAAATCTGTTTAGTGATATTCTCCATGTTAGATAAATGAAGTGCACAAAGTACAAACGCCCTCGAAGCTGTTTTAACTCTTGGTCGCCCCACATGCCACTTAAATCTGTTTAGTGATATTCTCCATGTTAGATAAAAAAGGCATTTGTTAAATCAAAAAAAAAACTGTAAAAAACACACTTATAAAAGCAATAAAAAAGGCCGAAGAAAAATATAATTATGCCTTTTTTCCCATCAATCATTGTACTCTCAGATTCGGAATTCAAACATAGCCTCATATTTATTTATTTCTTAAATCACTATTGTTCCCACACTGGTCTGGTGTATGGCATTCGGGCATCAAGCTGCCAGAGGAAGGATGAAAGTAGACTGTGTGGTAAAACCATGTATGATTGTGTGAAAAATGTTGAGATTCCTAAAGAATGCAAAGCTGATGTAAGCGTAATGAGTAAGATTAAGAAAGGGACGCTTAGATGGTTCGAGCATGTACAGCGAATGAACGAAGAAAGGAGTGTAAGGAGAATATATGACACGAGTGTGAACAGTAGAAGAAGCCGGGGACGTCTGAGGAAGACATGACACGATCGAGTGAATCAAATACTTGAGTCAGGCCATGTCAGAAGTCGGAATAACAGAAAAGTTGTATGAATTTAGCAAGAAGTGTATGTCAAGATGGAGTTGTTTGGCGGTCCATCCTCTCTGCCTACCGCTGCAGCGAAACGGCGTGATGGTTAGTTATTAATGAATATTTTTAGATCCATTTTATAAATTTTTTAGATTATGTTGTCATTTCTACTATTTAATTTTTCTCATATGATAAAAGATTTTAAGTTGAAACGCTGGGCTTCTATTTGTACATATTAATTAAATTAATTCATATTTGTTTTATTAATGTTGGCTGGCAGACACTAAACTTTGCATGGTTGTATTCCAGCGACTGGCTCCCCTGCTGCAGGTGATGGGCGAGGAGTCTGGCGGTGCCTCCGCAGCCCCCTACTACCCACCGCTGGCTTCGGGCGCAGACGCATATGGAGTGTCCTCCTCCAGCACTAGCACTGTCTACATGCCGCCCGGACACCACCACAACGCCCACCTCATGGACACAACGACAGACTTGCAGCTAGTTCTGGCTTCAAATGGTAAGCATTCTCCTAAGTGGTCCATCATTGCTCATAATGCTTTTCAATTGTTGTCTCCCTCTAATATTTATTCTCCTTTTTTATAATATATCTGTCTCCCTATTGTTTTCTGTATTATTCTTTAGTTATTATATTTGCCCTGATGAAGTTGAATCTAAGCGAAACTGGTTGGTGTAAAAATACAACATATATTGGTGGTTTATAACACAGTGTTAGTTTTATTTAACATGTTGTCAAACCACAAAGTGATTACTTCTTAAGAAAATAAATAAATTATTATTATAAAAAAATTACTGCCCCAAGGCCCCTGTCAGTGATCCCAGTCCATTACAAGCCCATTCACTTCTAGCACAGCCTCAGTAACACGATTTATAAGTAACATAATTAGTTTACATGTATGTATTATAGAAGTTAACATGAATAATTTGTTTGCAGGAGAGTACCACATGATCGACGGCAGCGGCATGAAAGCAGAACATGTGGAGCTGCTGATCACTGGCGGACAGTCGGGCATCTCGTACTCGCTGTCCAGTGAGAATGGCTTCATCGTTGCCCGGCCTACTGTCACCAGCTGCACTGGAACCAAGGATCAAGGTACTGATACTGGGTGTCCTTGTGATTGTGGGTTAAGGAAGGAAAATACATGTTTCAGTTACTGAATTATAATATAACAAATAAAGCACAATATTTTTTTACCCATGGAAACCATTGGGTATACCAATTATGCATACATAATATGTTTTTACCCATGGAAATCAATGGGTACACCAATTACGCATACATAATATGTTTTTACACATGGAAATCAATGGGTACACCAATTACGCATACATAATATTTTTCGCGTAGAAAGCAATCACTTTGTGGTTTGCCATTATAAATATGAATAAATTTTGTATTACATCATTAATTTTGTTGAAATATTGTTACAGTAGAACCCCGTTCATTTGAACTCCACGGGACATCAACAGAGAAATTTTCTAATTAACGAATTCCCTCATAATTCGAAATTTTAAGAAAACAAAATTCCAAATAGTTATGTTCCGTGGCCGGCCTGTAAAATTCTGATTGGTATTCAAAGTAAAGTCGTAAGAATATGACATTGTCATATAAATCGAATTTACGAGGCTGATTACTGTCGCGGCTAGCTTTTCAAATTCAGATATTCAAAATTAAATTCGTTAAATTACAAATATTTTCATGTAAATCGAAATATCGGATTTTTTTATTTCAACAATTTCTTAATGCGCGGTTTTTCAAATTATCAGGGCTGGAATTAACGGGGTTCTACTGTACAACAGTTTTACAATCAAGTTAGTGGTGTAATACAAAGTTTTTGTTTCATTTCATGCATAACATTTTCCTTTCTAACATCTTCTATAGGAGAAGTTTTGCATTCTTTACAAATCTCAACATTTTTCTCAGCGGTTTGTTTCCATCGCTTGGTTTTTGCATCGTTGCTATAGTAGTAAAATTAAATTTCAATATGACTTGCCATGTATACTGGGTCGATAAAACTCCTACCTCCTTCCAATCCACAGAGCACTTGTTCCAAGTCCTAACCAAACAGTGCCCTCTCGCCGGGACAAGAGTACTCCTGGCTGCGGTGGCACATTCGTATCTTATCTAACATTTTCTATTGGAAGTTGAATAATATGAGTGTGCTCCCAGAAATTAATACAGAAATACAGAGAAACTCTCTTAACACATTGTTTGCGGGAGACGCTTAAAGGCGTCTTTTGCATACTGTTGGTAGAGAGCGGGAGACGCTTAAAAGCATTTTTTGTATTTGTATACTATGTGTGAAGCGCAGGAGACACCTAAACGCGTTGACACTTAGACAGAGTAACAATATATTAGGAGAAACGTGTGGTCTTGGTTACGTGTACCTAAGTACCCGGCAATTGGTGGAATTAGGGTCGGGTGGCAGACTGCTCATAAAACATTCACTTGAAATAAAATAGCTGTAAGATAAACATTTCGTTTTTATCTTTTCAGTTCTTCAATGTTATTGCGATATTGTTTCGTTAAAGACGTTCTCCATTTTCGTTTCTGTCTACATTCTGCTTTAAGAATTTCGTATAAAATACCTATCATTGTATGATATATTCGTAATCGATCGCTGTTGTGTTTGAAAAGTTATTTGTTACATATTGTTCATAAAAAATACCTAATAAAAATGGACTACGGTAGTGATGAGAGAGACGGTGTACTGATAATTTATCAAGTTATTCTTGTGATAGTGATGTTGAGAAACATTCAGATGATGAATTTGAATTTAGTGATGATGAAGTCACAGCGCGTCCCCGGACTTTTTTCCGTCGAACAATTTCAAGCAATTCGGATTCAGACTCAGACGAAGATGGAGAAGAAGAATGGTATCCGAAAAACATCTTCAAAATCAGACTTGGCGCTATATAAATCGTCCAAGTATTATTATTATTGGAAAAGATTGAAGGCATTGGTAAAAATAAGAATCTACAAAGGCGATGCGGTGTGTGCGCAGTCCACAAAGTACGTAGCGAAACCCGGTATATGTGTAAATTCTGTGCTGTACCATTACATAAAGGGAACTGTTTCCAAAGATATTATACTTTGAAACAATATTAGTATTTATTGTTCTGTATTTTACAAAATATATATTATGTTGAATGTGCATAAAATGACTAAATCGACAATACCACAAAAGTGCAGTTTTTTCAAATGTTTTATATTTAACCTTGAATATCATCATTTTCTATCCAAAAATATTAAAATTTGTGATCAGATAATAATAAAAGATTTCATTTAAGGTAAAATACGTGAAATTTTATTTAAATATGAACAATAGTTCAGAAGTTATAGCTATTTTACGTGAAACGTAATTTGAAAATGCGCGAATCAGAAAAAATTGCCCGCTTTACAGTGTGGATTAATTAAAAATCCCCCGCAAACAGTGTGTTAAGAAGTTTTCCAAGGGACGGGAAAAAAAATCTTATGTGAGTAAACCTTATACGAGGTTTGTTCAAAAGAAAAGGTAAATTTCCCCCTCAGATATACCAGAGGTGTTAGTTGAAGTTTGCCGGTTTTACTCATAGATGTCGCTAGAGATATGTATACATTTCTATAATTTGGCATCTGTCATATTTTTCTATGGACACCTTAAAAATACACAAGTTACATTCTGCCAAAATAATAGTGTCATAGTTGGTTACCTCAGTGAATATGTCGAGTTTCGTTCCAAGTAAATCGCATTTGCGGCATTCGTTGCTTTTCTTATTTCATCAAAATAAAAAAGCAGTTGAAGCTCATCGGTTGCTGGTAGAAACTTATGTGAACATGCTCCAGTGATTAGAACATGTGAGACATGGTTTCGTCAATTTAAAAGTGGAGATTTCGATTTAACAGACAATGAACATCCTGGTGCAACGAAAAAGTTCGAAGACGAGGAATTGCAGGCGTTATTGGATGAAGACCCAACCCAATCGCAACAACAATTGGCCCCAAACACTTAATGTGACCCGATGAGCAATTTGCCAACGTTTAAAAGCCATGGGAAAGATCCAAAAGTATGGAAAATGGGTACCACACCAAATGAACGAGAGACAAATCGAAAAACCCGCCAAACTGCCAAACCGCCTCATACAGCTAAAGCAGTGAAGAACACTCTCAAAGCATTGAATTGGGCAATATTATCGTACCCACCGTACTCTCCAGACCTTGCCCCGTCCGACTATCACCTTTTCGCATCGTTGGGACACTCACTCGCAGAGCAGCCCTTCGCCAATTTTGAAAAAGTCGAAAAATGGCTCGTCGAATGGTTTGCCTCAAAAGAGAATTTTTTTTTTTTGGAATGGTATCCATGATTTGCCTCAAAGATGGGCAAAATGTATAGAATCCGATGGTCAATACTTTGAATAAAAAAAATGTTGAGATTCCCTTGAGAATTAAGCGTTTTCTTTATTGAAAAAACCGGCAAACTTCAACTAACACCCCTGGTAATGCACTTATGTCAGCGCTTCTTCCAATCCTCGAAGCACTTCTGGAATGTGCTTTTCAGTATGGCCATCAGCCCGTTCTTCCATTCTGATTTTATCTCATTAATTGTGGCAAAACGCTCTCCTTTCATTGGTCTCTTCAGTTTCGGGAATAGGAAAAAGTCGCAGGGAGCCAAATCTGGTGAATACGGTGGTTGAGGCATGATTACGGTGTTGTTTTTGGCCAAATAATCACGAACAAGCATTGATGTGTGAGCTGGTGCATAATCGTGATGCAAAATCCATGATTTGTTTTTCCACAATTCCGATCGTTTGAGCTGTATTGCTTCACGCAAACGTTGCATAACTTCCTTGTAGTATTCCTTATTAACCGTACGACCTGTTGGCAAGAACTCATGATGCACCACGCCATTGTAATCCAAGAAAACAGTGAGCAAAACCTTCACATTTGATCGAACCAGTTATGACCCCTTTAAGCAAATCTGGATCGTCGTTGACGTCATTCAACAACTCCTGAGCGATACTAATGCGACGTTGCTTTTGCTCAAAATTTAGCAATTTCGGAACAAACTTCGCTGCCACACGTTTCATGCCCAAAACATCCGAGAAAATTGCATGGCATGAGTCGATTGATATGCCAACATCCTCTGCAACTTCCCTAATAGTGATTCGACGATTTTCCAAAACCATTTTCTTCACTGTTTCGATGTTTTCTTTGTTTGTTGACGTGGTTGCAACTCCAGGACTCTCATCGTCATTAACATCTTCTCGGCCTTCTGTAAAGCGCTTGTACCACTTATAAACACTTTTTTGAGACAAAGTAGACTCACCGAATGCCACAGTCAACATTTTAAGTGCATTGGAGCACTTTATTCCATTTTTAACGCAAAATTTAATACATATTCTTTGATCCATTTTTTTTTCAAAAGTAAAAAATCGAAGAACACACAAAAACGTGACTAACCTTTCCAGTTGTCAAAAACAAACCACTAATCCAAAATGCCTGATAATGCTAACATATGATAAACATATGTGTACCAACATAACAAAAAAAAATCGATAATCGAATGTACACAGCCCGCGAAAATTCAAAATTCACCTTTTCTTTTGAACAAACCTCGTATGTGATTTTTCAAATTCAGTCTTCAAGGGAATGAAGAAACCAAACTTCGTAAAAGTGGGAATTTCTTAAGCTAGTTTCACTGTACATGCATTAAAACTTCGTCTTTACGTCACCTCTATTTCATGTTTTCCCGCTTTTTACGTCAAAAACCCACGGTCCCTGTTTTTCCATACATTGTCATAATATTTCCCCCAATTTACAATTTTAAAAAATTGCTCAATTGTCAAGTTATTGAGTATTAACTAGCGGGGTTAAGCCATCACCTTTATGTAAATTTGAAATCAGCTCCTAAACCCTTTTCAAAAACATTAATTTTACGAAGAATTTCTGAAAATGTATGTTTTTGAACAAAAATGTCATAAATCCAATTTGGTCGATGTTTGAATGTTATTATTTACATTTTTATAAATCGCCATCGTTATTTACGTTTATAATACTTAAATCACAATTTGTTTACTTATTACTTTTTTTCCTCTGAAATCAAGTTTTTTCAACATCGCAACTCGCAATTCTCATTTATTTACGTTTTTAACTGTGTACCTATCTCAGAACTTGTCGACCGGCAGTAATGGGGCGTACTTTCAAGTTACGCGGTAGGTAATATTCGAATAATATCAAGTTTTTATTAGATATATCGATTAACGCGGAAAAATATTGTATTATTTGGAATTATTAATTCATATATCGGACATCGCGTTTCCCGACTGAGCACCATTTTTCATTTCCTCAGTTTTACACATTTTTTTATCATTCTCTTGAAAAACGTAAAATTGAAGTTTTACTGTAGATAGAGATATAGAAAATATAGATATTTGATCTTTCCAGTAGATGTGATCACCGAATCGAGTACCATGGCAGTGGGGGTATCACTGCTGGATTCCCTGGACGAAGAATCCCAGTTTGACGAAGATCAGAGCATTGTGATGGAGTCAGAGACCCTGGACAACACGAACTTGCACTTAGATATTGGACAATCTGACGATCTGGTAGATATTCTTTTATATTTTATACGGTGATATGATAATTTGGCAATTAAGTTAAACAGTTCTTAACATTTATCGTGCATTTGGTTCTAGATACTGCCACACGATAGCGCTGACAGCATCTCCGCCTCCCACCTGCAGGATGTTGGGTGCGAGGAGATGGTCGGCTTCGAGGATATCGCCGAGTACCTGAGTGGAGGAGAGCCCCACCCGGGGGGAAGGAACAGGAGGAGACAGCCATCGCTGATGGATGATGATAACACCATCAGTAAGTATTTTTATTATGTGTTAAAAAATAAGTAAAATATTATATTTCAGTACATCCCCCGGTATAATCCTTACCATATTAGAGCATATAAAGTCAATATTTATTGTGTGAAAACATAAATATTATACAATTATTTTTATAAACAATGAATGCATAGCGCAAAGGGTAACAATTATTTTTATAAACAATAATTATTAGCCTGAAACACTCATCCAAATTGAAAAAACCTTCCGAGAAAAGACAAATGTCGCCGACAGGACTCGAACCTGCACCCTTCTGATTGCCGGTCAGATGCTCTACCGTTGAGCTACGTCGGCTTATCGCAAAGTTTATTAATTAATAAATATTTGACAAGTCAAAGCATTTTTCACCAATAAAATGTAGACATAATTTGTCTCGACGCCATTTATTGAGGGATTTAGCCGTTACAAGCCTTTCTCATACTAATAAAGTTGGTTGTTTACAGGTGAAATATAATAAAAACAGTCATTATTGAATGAAACACTAGTATATATTGATTAACTTGGCGGGTTTGCAATAAGCCGACGTAGCTCAACGGTAGAGCATCTGACCGGATATTAGAAGGTTGCAGGTTCGAGTCCTGTCGGCGACATTTATCTTTTCTCGGAAGGTTTTTTCAATTTGGATGAGTGTTTCAGGCTAATAATTATTGTTTATAAAAATAATTGTTACCCTTTGCGCTATGCACAAAAATCTTGTCTTAAAAAAACTTTAGTTTATCAGTTAATAAATATTATATTTTTTCACATTTTGTCTTGTCTTTGAATTTGTCTTTCCAGCATGCATCCCCGACAAGTCTGTCCCGTGCCGCGCGCGCGCCTCTCTTCCTGCGGCGCACCTGTGCCTGGGCCGGCTGCGTGGGGTTTTTGCGCGGCGTAGGATCCCCGCGCGCGCCCGCTTTGGCCCGCTGGAGGGCGTGCGGCGCCGCCTCCACCCCACGCAGCCCCGCCCCCCTCACACCCACTTCCTGCTGCACACTAACAAAGGGGACTACACCGTGGATGTGTCAGACGAGAGTGAGTATTACTTGACACAAGCGTCCCAACTGCTCCCTTCTGTTAAAATGGTTGTGTATCACTGCTTTACAATTTGTAACAGTACAGAAGCAATACTTGTGTATAATGTCGTTGGCTTAAATTTAATTTCTTATTTATTTAAGGAACATAACCACTTGAGCGACAAACATTTCTGGGTTTTCGGTTTCAACAGAGAATTTTTTTAAATCGTACCTCCGAATATTAATACAGGAATATATAAACTACTTTCTGTAGTTTAAAGCCAATAAATCCACCTATATTTCACTTTTTGTTCCATATTCTTAGGATTTATGAAAAAAAAATATTTATCTTTAAATTTATAAACGCCTGAATTCTGTATGTTTGTTACCAGAAATTGCCCTTTACATGGGGCAATATTGAATATTACTATTTCTGTGTTGTCTACGATCCACTCGAAATGTCTATGGCTACAGACATTACTTAATATTCTAAAATCAATTCCAGACAGACAATAAGATCACATGCTGCACATTCATCAGTAAAAGGTTTAATACTTATATAATAAATATAAAGAAGAAGATGGAGAAAAAAAAAGACCAATTATTAATGTTCACAGACTTATAAATAGTTAAATTTACGGTATATTCACAGTTGATTTAGAAATATAAAACTAAGTAATGAACGTATAGACTAAAATATAAAAATTAATATGATGAAAGTACATATGCAACAATATATGTAATATGATTATTCCTACACCTGGATAAAGTGGAAAACAGGTATTGGAGTTGGATCAGAGAAGGGGAGAAGGATGAGTAACCCAGTCAGTGAAGGGAAAAAATCACCGCAAGCTACATTTTTACAGGAGATGTTAGCATATTTCCAAAGGCTTACCAAATATCTTCAAGAAGGGGTGGGGGGGAAAATTGGGGATTTTTGTGAAAATACAAGTCATTCAAATACATGAAAAATTCAGCTTGCGAGTAATTATTTCCAACATAAAACATTCTTTGACTAGGCCTAGAGAGGAACATAGTTGCTGCGCAAGTAAAATCAAAGTTTCTAATTTTGAAACTGTCAATTCATAGTGGAATTCCATATTAAAATGATTTTTTTTAATTATAAAACCTTTGTAACTTTTTCCACTTATTTATTTTCGACCGGACCGGTTTCACCCTATAACGGGCATCGTCAGACTGGCACAATGAATACTAAATCTTTGGTATATATAGCATCGATGTCGGGAGTGAGTTCCCCTGCATTCTATAAGTCCGGCGGTCCGGTTGAAAATAAATAAGTGGAAAAAAGTTACAAAGGTTTTTTAATCAAAAAAATTAATTTTAAAATCAAAGTAATAGATACGAATAACAATTACATGAAATAGTGTTATCCACACCTAGAATGTGTAATGAACTTCTGTAACGGTGGTGATAGTAACCAACAGTGTCAGCATTTACATGCGATTTACGCAATGATAGAGTAAACACGTCAGCCTAGATTTCGTAATTGCGATCCAAGACGTACATGCGCTGTTGTGCCGGTAAAGTCGTCAGGCGGTCAGAACAGGGCTGTCACGTGCTACCAAAATGAGTATTAACAATAACTCCCTCCTATCAATTAACATAGCAAAAGAACTAATTGATGACATCCATGGTGCCATTACAGACCCAGCTCTAATGAAACTTCAGACCAAATAAAATGAAATAAGAGTTGGGAAACTGGGGATTGAAGTTACTGGAATTAAGAAATCAAATAATAACAATGGGATCATCTCCTGCCCTCCCCTGACTGGGGATGCTGACATAATCATCAACGAAATCAACAAAAAATAAAACAACAACATAACAGCAACAGAAATAAAGCGTAAACCTAATGTAATCATCAAAGGAATCCACAAGGATTACAACATTCAAGATTTTAATGAAGATCTGATAGACCTAAATGAAGACATCCAACATCTCATCCAAGAAGACAGCAAACATTTTCCTATAATAAGGACAAATATAAAAAACAAAAAAGGTGATAATTTATCCAATAAGTAACTCCAGTCCATTTTAAAAAAATTTTTTTTTATTAATGTTAACATCCAACATAATTTTCTGTTTTTTAAATTTTTTTTAAAGTTCGTTTTCATGGTTAAAATAATTGTTAGTTTCAATTTTTTAAAGCCCTCCAAAACGCACGAAATCTATGGCTTGTTACACGAGCCAGTCGAATTAGCGGTTCAATAGGCAATAATCGATATTGTATGGATTTCATACAAAACTTCGAGAACTTTATACTCAAATTTAACTGCTTTTAATTGAAGGAAACATTGTAGAATATCAGAGTCTCGTTACTATCGTTACTAAGTGCAAAAATACATACATATCCGCAACTGATTAACAATTTATCAGCGTTCAAAGAAAGTCCATATCCAACTTTTTTAAAACCTAAACTGAAAGACTAGGGCATATATTGGTAACAGAAATACGTATTATGATACCGCCGCATATATGATATATCGATACCAGGTCCACAGATATTAGCGTTCTGACCGTCCCGAGATATTAAACGATATTTTGGTATTCATATCTATTGAATAATGATTTGGTATGTAATAATAATAATAATAATATTTTGATGATTTTTATAGCTCCATTTTGGCAAAAATCACATAAAGGACGCTGTACAAATGTTTTTTTTTTCCCAATGCTCTTATTTTCATTATTGAAATTTAGTACAATTTAATTAATTGCAATATTATACTTCTCTTTTAATCAATGCTTGTGTAGAGAAGCGTAGTGTACATATTGCGTTCAGATGGTTATATATTTAGACAGTAATGTTTCCTAAAGTGTCACAAGAAGATGCTTAAAATAATAATAATAATAAAATGGTTTACATGATTATATTACAGTTGGTGGTTTAATTAATAGAAAGAATGGAGTGCGTAGCGATAAATTTTGTTTAATAAGTTAAAATCATAATATAATACACGTAATGTACAATGTGACGTAGGATATTTAACATATAGCATAACGGTACTAGTTGTATATTATGTTGTATATTATATCTTATCACTAACTATAGACAGTCTATCATATCGATAATAAGTACTGGCGTTACTGACCGTGCTCAATTCATTCGATATTCATCGTTATCTAATATTAATAAATCTTTGGTATCGCCGATATTTCAATAAAAATTCGGTGTCAACAATGAAAAAGAAAACTATAAAAATAGCTAGAAATGACAAAATATTACGAATTTTTGAACCGTTATGCCCCAGACACCATTAAGTCTACAGAGACCATTTTGATTTGTACGCAAATTTTGTCTCCTTCATAAAGTATTAAATGATTTATCCCGAAAAATTAGTCATTCGGGATTCAAAATCGACAAAAATGGAAGAAAGTTCAAAAAATTTTATTTTTTTAATCTTGACTACAAATCCGGAGGTAGTGGGTTCAAATCTCAGCGCGCGCATGTAAATTTAATTTAATTAATCTGCGTCGTTTTACAATTAATTTGTTAAAAATAATATGTATAGTATATTTATGGTGCGTTCCAAAGTGAAAGATGCTTGAAATGGCTTTAGCCGTGTTTAGTGCTTAGATCTGAATACCCCGCTGCTTCCCCACCTTCCTCTACCTCATTGCCTTCCCCTCCCCATACCTTTTACCCTTACAACATACCCCAATAAGGGATGTTATAGTACCATTGGCTTCGGACAGTTGTGCGGTATTCGCATAAAAAAATAGGAGTGTCAGGAGAATGCGAAAGTAAATGGCAGAAGAATTAATCAATCAATGCAATAATGATATGAAAAAAGCTTTATGGACACCCACCACGAATAACATAATACTGACAGATATCAATATTAGGTAATATCACAAAAGAATAGGTGTCACAGAACTATTCCTGTTATATGTATTCTGCGCATGCGCAGTTCGCAGAAAACTGACGCATGCGCATCTGCGGACTTGAAAAATAGCCCGTGACAGTATTAGACAGGTATTTGGGGTTATAGGCTGAATAAATTGAATAGTTTTGAAACATTGACGTAATGGCTTGATATAAAAATAAATATTGGGAGTATGCATTAATTCGTGCGGTTTTATAAGAGAGGGCGTTACTAGTACTATTTCGCATCGTGTTCATCCGTGACTATATTCATTTGAAAGCTACTGTCATTGCGCATCTTTTTCAGTATATATCATTTGGTTGAAGCGTAAACAACAATTTTTTCTATTCATTTGAAAATGTCGAACTTTGTGCCAGATTTTGTGTTTTTGCGGGGAGTTCTTCTTCATTACTTTAACATGAAGAAAAGTGCTACCAAAAGTCATCGTATTTTATTGAAGGTTTATGGTGACCATGCTCTAGCTGATCGAACGTGCCAGAAGTGGTTTGCACGGTTTAAAAGTGGCAATTTCGACTTAAAAGATGAAGAACGACTCGGACAGTCAAAAAAGTTTGAAGATGAAGAATTGGAGGCATTGCTCGATGAAGATGCATGCCAAACACAAGAAGAACTTGCAAAATCATTGGGAATTGATCAAGCAACCATTTCCAGACGTTTAAAAGCATTGGGATTCATCCAAAAGCTTTGGAAATTGGGTGCCATATGAATTGAAGCCAAAAGACGTCGAATGCCGATTCTGCATGTCCGAAATGTTGCTTGAACGCCACAAAAAGAAATCATTTTTGCATCGGATTGTCACTGGTGATGAAATATGGATTCATTACGATAACCCCAAGCGCAAGAAATCGTATGTGAAGCCCGGCTAACCATCAACATCCACGGTAAAGCCGAATATCCATGGCGCCAAGGAATTGCTCTGTATTTGGCGGGATCACAAGGGTGTGTTGTATTATGAACTTTTAAAATCGGGTCAGACGATCAAAGGGGACCTCTATCGAACACAATTGATTCGTTTGAAGAGAGCGATCGTGGAAAAACGACCAGAATATGCGACTAGACACGAATCCATAATTCTTCATCATGACAACGCTCGGCCACATGTTGCAAGACCGGTTAAAAACTATTTGGAAAACAGTGGGTGGGAAGTTCTACCTCACCCGCCTTATAGCCTAGACATGGCCCCTTCTGATTACTACTTGTTCAGATCAATGCAGAATGCCCTCACCTCACCACAAAGTTCTTTAGGGATGGAATCCACAAACTGCCAGAAAGATGGACAAATGTCGTAGCTTCCCATGGACAATACTTTGAACATTGAATGTATAACCATTTTTTCACAATAAAGCCTTAATTTTCGAAAAAAAACCGCACGAATTAATGCATACTCCCAATATATTATGCATTGTAAGAAATAATAGGTTTTAGGTATCATTAGAAATCCTCCGCTTCCAGAATAACTGAAGAAATAATCACCAAAGTTCCAATGACATTGTGTTGTGCAAGTGGTATAGATTATCACCTAGACAGATTCTTTAAAATTGGTATGAATTTTCATCAAAAATTCTCAAGTAGTCACAATAAACAAACATAATGATTTTACGGGCAAAATGAACACTGTAAACAGCGAAATTATAAGCCATATAAGCAAGATTAAGAGAGAAAAAAACTTATCTAGTTATAGTTGGGCTCAAAACCGGCATGTGTGACGTCAGATGCAGTGGTACTAACAGAACATGGTGTTTTGGTGGTACGGTTTTTAGTTCACTTTTATATAACGATTTATAAAATCTACGTATGATTATATACAATAAAAATTATATATTCAGAATCGGCATTTGCTGATCTATACGAATACATATTTTTAAAGCCATTATATTTTTCACTGGAGTTCCTAATTACGTCCTAGAACTACTGGTCAAATGAGAAAATTATTAATAGAAAAAGGAAGAATAAACCTGGGATCTATGCGGATACACGTCGAAGACTCTAACTCATTATCCCAATGCTACCACTGTCTCTGGTTTGAGCATACCGCAAATAAGTGTAGAAAAAAATGAAGGTGATCCCTTAGAAGTGGGGTTATATGACAATATTTAGATTCACCAAATATCATTCTCGCCGCAGCATTGAAGACGGACTGGATTCTATTGAATTGTTTTTGAGGGAGACCAGCATATGCGCTATTACAATAGTCCATACGTGAGACAACGAAGGAATTTATGAATGATTTTGCTCCATCAGAGGGAAGACATCTCCTGATTGATTTTATCTGGCTAAGATGGAAAAAGCCAGAACTTACAGCTTTTGAAATTTGCGATTCAAGATAAAGACTATTGTCTGTAGTGAAACCTAGGAATTTTATTTCTGTGGAAGGGATTATATCTGTATCCTGAATACGTATTGAACTGGAATCAAGGAGGCCTTGCCTTCCAGGGGAAGCTATCCAAATAAATTCTGTCTTTGTTGGATTAAGTTTGAGTTTATTGATAGACATCCAATTTGGAACCATATTAATGAAGCTAACTACCTCATTTTTTAGGACATCTTTTTCATCCGGGGAACAAAATTTAAAGATCAGACGATCGTCTGCATAGCCTTGTGATTCAAAGCCAGCTGAGTGAATGAGGTGTTCAAGACGATTAGTATAGAGAATGAAGAGAATGGGACCTAGGACAGACCCCTGGGTAACTCCAAATTCAATGGGAGTTTCAGGTGATGTGCATTTATTGAAAGTTACTGAGGCTACTTGTCCAGACAGGTAAGATGTCATCCATTGGAGTACATCACCTCAAACGCCAAATTCAGTATCAAGCACATTTAATAGATTACTATGATCCAAAATGCATGTATTTAGGAGATCTGAAGGCCAACAACGGAAAAGATATTGCAAATTTATTTTCCGAATATTTCAGTTCGGTTTTCAGTACAACCAAAGATATACCTCCCCCCAATCCTATTGGCAACGGGAACCACATATCTAGTATAAGTAGTATTGAGGTGACACAGGAAATGGTATTAAAGTACCTTAAAGAAATTGACATCCACAAAGGCGCTGGTCCTGATGAAATACCCCCAATTCTCATAAAAAGATGTGCGCACAATTTAGCCTTACCTTTATCTTTAATTTTTAACCGTTCCCTAACCGAATGCACTGTTCCTCTTACTTGGAAATCCGCATATGTATCTCCCATCTTCAAGAATGGTAAAAAAACTGATATAAAAAATTACAGGCCAATCTCAAAACTTTGCGTATTTAACAAAATTTTTGAAAAAATAATTTATGATCAAATGTATGCTGCTCTTAAGCCTAGCTTGAATACGAATCAACATGGTTTCATTAGTGGTAAATCTACAACCTCAAATCTCTTAACCTTCACAGAGTATCTCCAGGATAACCTGGATAACAGAATACAAGTGGATGCTATCTATACCGACTACAGCAAAGCGTTCGACAAGGTTGATCACACCACCTTATTAAACAAACTTTTAAAAAAGGTATTCACGGCGATCTTTATCGTTGGCTCTCTTCTTATATCTCGAACCGTAGTCAAATAGTAGTGGTGGCTGGATATAAATCCGACAGTGTTACTGTTACATCTGGAGTCCCTCAAGGCAGCTTATTGGGTCCCTTATTATTTTATATTTATATCAATGATGTTAGTAATTGTTTTTTAAACTCACAAACCATCCTATATGCAGATGACATGAAAATCTTTTCATCTATAAATTCAATCGAGGATTGTCAGAAGCTGCAGGATGACCTGCATCGTTTGAATGTCTATTGTAATGCCCACTTTTTGGAAATTAATATCTCTAAATGCTTCGTCGTGCGCTTTACCAGAAATAAAAACGTATTTACTCATGATTATTCAATTAATTGTCAACCGATATCTATCAAATCAGAAAGTAAGGACCTTGGAGTCATACTGGATAATAAATTGACTTTTAATAAACATATCGACCGTATAGTAACTAAAGCATCATCTATGCTTGGTTTCGTCATCCGTGCCTGTAAACAGTTCAACGATATTAGCACTTTCAAAACACTTTACTTCTCTTATGTTCGCAGTATTTTGGAATATGCATCTCAGGTATGGAACCCAGGCTATGCACTACATAAAAACAGAATTGAAAGCGTCCAAAATAGATTTTTAAGGTACCTAAACTTCCGCTCTTTTAGATCTCATGTTAGCAATGAAGACTCCGCACAGTTCTTTAATTTACAGACATTAACCTGTCGAAGAAATATAGCTGATTCCGTAATGTTATTTAAAATCGCACGCAACCTAGTTGATAGCCCTGATCTTCTCAAACGCCTACTATTTCATATCCCAAATCGCAACAGCAGACAGCCACTTACTTTTTATATCCCTCATTGTAAAACCAATTCCAAACAAAACTTGTTTATCTACAGATCTACACACTCGTTTAACTTAAATTATTACCATATTGACATTTTTAACTCAACTACACGTGATATTAAATTAAAATCCATAATGCGACCACTCTCAAACTAGTTAACTTAAACCATCTTTTTACCTTTATCCCACTCCTATGTTCCCATCCACCCTCCCCTCCCCCGACTGACATTGTTTAAGCTAATTGATGAAAAACTGTACATTGTCACACTTTACTCATAGTATTTATCATCATCAGAGGAAAATTTATAATTGGCATAATTTATTGTTTATATTGTTATATGTATGAAAATTATGGATTTGCTGTTAATTTACCCAAAAAAAAGTAAAAATAAAAATAAAAGTAAAATAAAAATAAAAATCTACCGTGTCAAAAGCCGCACTCATATCAAGAACAGATACTAAAGCCAACTTACCTGCTTCCATCCCGATGATCAAGTCTTAAATTATTCGCAATAGAACAGTTTCCGTTGAATGAAACTGTATATAAGCAAATTGATTTTTGGCAAACTGACCAGCGGAGTTCAAGTACCCTACCAATTGTTTGGCAACGATTTTCTCAAGCAATTTTGATAGAAATGGTAAGTTGGATGGATATTGGCCTGTAATTATCCCTATTATCAGTATCAAGATTTTGTTTCTTTAGAATCGGAGTAATAATAGATTTTTTCAGATGAATAATATTATTACGGATGAATTAGATAACACCTATAATAGAACAGAAAAAATATGTAATATGTAATGTTGAGCAATTCAACCTTGTTTTTAAAAACTTAACAAACTCATTAATAATTATGCACTTAAATATAAGAAACGTTTATAAAAACATGAATGAATGCACACTAAATCTCTTAGATATTGAACTCGATTGTACAGTTCTGACGGAGGCCCATGTCAACAATATAAATTCAGACAATTTACAACAATTACCCAACTTTACATGTATTACCACTAAAACACACATTAATACGAATAGTGGTATAGTTATATACATAAACCAAAAACATAAAGATATAACGTATAAAGAAATAAACATGACCCTTACGAATTGCCTGGTATTACAAATACAAGTTAATAATCAAGTTCATCAGATTATTTTTGTATACCCAACCCACGGATCCAAAACTCAACAATTTATAGAGATGAACAATAACAAATGTCAAAATACTATAGTGACAGGGGACTTCAACTTAAACATAGGTCAAACAAAACTCAAATAGCATCGAAAAAAATGACCTGCTTAATATGATGACTGAAATGAAGTTCATTTCATGTATAAACAATTACACTAGAGTTGTACCTCGACAAAACCCATCGTGAATTGATCACTTTTGGACACAGGCTGACAAAACTACACAAATAACACCATCATTTGGAAAACTAGCATAACCGATCACTATACTTGTTTTTTAGTTTAAAATTAAAAAAACTTTTTCCGCAACTCCAATAGAGCAGTATAATACAAACACATTAAACATGGAACTTATAGCACAAAAATTGTAATTGGAAAAGTGGGAGGAAACAATGAGAACCGAAGATCCCAAAAAATCGTCGATCACTTTCGAAAACACACTTTGCAAACACATAACAAATGTAACTAATCATAAAACTGTCAAACTAAAATCAAAACATAGAAAAATAAAACCTCGGATAACTCATGGAATAGTTATATCAATAAGAAATAAAGAAAAGCTATTTTATCAAACCCAAAAACAACCTAATGATTATAATTTAATACAATTATATAAAAAAATATAGAAACAATCACACAAACTTGATTAAAAAACAAAAGAAAATTACTTAAAGGAAAAAAATGAAGTCAGTGGTAAAGATAAAAATAAACAGATAGATAAAATAACATATGATAACGAAACTATAGAGTCAATAAAAGAACCAGCTAAAATTGCAAACATTTTTAATAACTACTTCGCTAAAGTCGGAGAGAATCTAGCCAAAAAATACTCTAATTACAACCGCACAGACTTGCCCCAAAGTCTTCTAGAAATTCGACAGATGCACCCAAAGAGGAATAGAAAACATAATAATGGACTCCGAGTGTCCGCAAGCGCTGGTTTCCACCATATCACAGTTAATTTATTAAAACAAATGAGACAATTTTTATCAAAACCGATTACACACATCATTAATAACAGCATACAAAAAAAATTCTCCCAAAAACATATAAATATTAGTAGTCCCTCTCTAAACACGAGAATTTCTCAATTAGGGATGTATTAATTTAAAAAAAAAAACAAAGGATTATATAAATAAATAAAAAAAACATGTTTAGTAGTTAAATACACACTATTATTACCAAGTAAACAATGTTCTTAATTATGTATAATAAATATCTGAAAAAAAAAAAACTAAAAGAATAATCGCAGTTCAAGGGTTTAATTTGATTGCACTTCTTTTTATTGAATAGAGACTTCTAATTGGATGCGCTACGTCCGATTTGAGCCTGGCCCCGACCAGAATGTCTGCCTGCAGCAGTCGGGCTCGGAGCTCTACTTCATCAGCTGCCAGCCCATCGCCCCGCGCCAGGAACTCATCCTGGGCTACGGGTTCACATACGCCCGCCACTGGGAGCTTCCTTCCCCACCGCCTCACGCAATCGGTAACAGACATAACCTATTGAGAGTATTGTTAAACCTGATGTTTTGGTGTATTTTTCTCATCTCACCTCTACCTTCCAGATAGTGAAGAATCCACCCTGGCATGGCCGTGCTACGAGTGCTCCATGAGATTTGCCTCTTCGCCTGAATTGCAAGCACATCTCAATATGCACGATGATGATGTAAGTGTTTGCACCTCATAATCCAACAACAGAAAGTGAATAAATCTTTGTTGTGACATCTCCAAGTGTTCTGGTGAAATATTCTGAACCAATGGACCTTAGAGACTATTTAACTGTCAACACCCTTCACGCCGGCCGAAACACTAGTCCCATTTCAGAATCTTTGAAAATAATGCATATATTTTAATCCTATCTACCTACCTACCTAACCATCACGCCGTTTATCTGCACGGGTAGGCAGAAAGGACGGACCGCCAAACAACTCGATCTCCGCATACACTTCTTGTTTCATTCACATTCATACATCGTCTCATACATTCTCTTCCATTATTCTGGCTTCTGACATGGCCCGACTCAAGTATTTGATTCACTTGAACGTGTATCTGCAGGGGTAGGCAGAAAGGACGGACCGCCAAACAACTCGATCTCCGCATACATTTCTTGTTTCATTCACATTCATACATCGTCTCATACATTCTCTTCCATTATTCTGGCTTCTGACATGGCCCAACTCAAGTATTTGACATGTCTTCCTCGGGCATCCCCGGCTTCTTCCATTCACATTCGTATCATATATTCTTCTTACACTCCTTTCTCCGTTCATTCGCTCTAAATGCCCAAACCGTCTAAGCTTCCCTTTCTTAATCTTACTCATTAGCTTACATCAGCCTTGCATTCTTTACGAATCTCAGTATTTTTCACACGAGCATACGTGGTTTTACCACACATTCGTCTCAGAGATCTCATTTCTACGGCATTCAGTTTACTTTCATCCTTCCTCTGCCAATTCGATGCCTCACTGCCATACATCAGGGTTGGTATCAGTACTCCATCGTGGACTGCTAGCTTCGCTTTGGACAACTTTTTGTTAGTGCCAACCGAGTTTAGTCCTCCGTTAATGGAATTTCCCTCATTCACCCTTCTTTCAATATCCCTATCAGTCTTTCCATCTCTCGTAAACATACTTCTCAAATATACAAACACATCGACCTACTCCAAGTATACATGATTCACAACTATATTGCACACTGTTTTCGTACTCTCTCTTTCAAATAGCATGATATGTATTATATTATGTATTTTAATAATTTGTTTACGTATTACTCAACACACAGCCCAGCCCAGCTATATAAGCAATGTCTGTAATTAAAGCGCACCTTGTAATACAGTTCCGTAGTCTCAAGTTAAAATCAGTGTTGTTTCATTTAGTAGTGTTTTATTTGAAATATATTTTATTAAATGTCAAAAATAATAACAATTAGCCAATAAAAATGCGCTCTGGGGTTTTTTGCTGTTAGGCCCTACAGGTAGCTTTTGGTTGAGTGTTGTCGACCATTTGTAGGGCTTCGCCCTTTTGTAAAACTAACAACTTCCTTTGCATGGCATTGAAAGCTTACTCTTAATAGGTAGGTAAATGAAGTAAATTCATGATAATCTTAAGAGGAACGGCTGCGCTGCCTGTTTCATACTTTATTTTAAATTTGAGGCGATAATACACATCCAAAGTGAATGATTTCTTTTTTTTAATTAAAGGTTTAGTATATATCTAGTACGGATGAGAAGTATTTTATTTATTTTTGTTTTAAATTATGAAATATATGCCATGAAAAAAAAAAAAAATCATAATTTTAGAGGCAACTTATAAAATTATTTATGGGTTTGCTGCAATTAAAAATATATATATCGTAGTTGCTATGCATACGGTAAATAAAAATAAAACATTTTTTTAAATAACGTTTTTTCAGGTAAATTATGTACGGCAAATTTGTATTCCAACGTAAATTGGCCATTTTTAATTTAATTTCAAGTCCGCCGTAATGCTTATTTTGATATTAAAAAAAAATTATTATTTTATGTTTTATTGTATTTTCAAAGTAGATGGGGTAAAACTTTTTTTTAAACCGCCGTTAGCCCCCAAATAATTGTTAAAGGTGCCTCTAAAATCGCAAAAAATCAATTCCTTTAATGGCCTATATTTTATAATGTAAAACAAAAATACATAAATAAATTACTTCTAATCCGTACTAGATATATATTATACTTTTTGATGAAAAAAAAGATCATTACGTTTAGGTGAGTATTTTGGCCTCAAATCCAAAAATAAGTTTTGTATGAAACAGGCCTAACACCACGGACAATGAGAAAACCACCCTCCACCCTAACATTGCATTGCACTACACTCATCTCATCTCATTTATAATAATAACAATGTAAAGAATAAATTGTATCTTAGTAATGAATGAATTATAAAGATAATAAGATACAATATTGTATATACATACAAACCCAATTGAGTCGAATCAAACTGTCCCCGCTGACACAGTAAACTAGGTCATTAGCCCGCGCATTCACGGGCCAGCTATATGTCTATATGTTTACAATGTTTCTTTCATTTAATGGTTGGTTGATTTCAAACACAGGACAAGAAGACTGTAACCATTCGCAGACCAAAAAAGAAAGCAGCTAAAAGTGCGGCCAGTTCAGACCATCGCTGCGATGTCTGCAGCCGCACGTTTCCCAGGTGTTTTAGGTATGTTCCATTAATTCCTAAAACTACAAAATGGTGTGATATTCGGTAGGTATCATAAGTTATTAATAATTTTGTTTCATTTCAGTTTAAAGCGTCATATGCTGACGCATGTCTCCCCACACAGCAGTGTTGATGAGACCTCTTCAAAAATTTCTCTTAGTGACATTGGGTAAGAATCTGATACGTACATCATTTAGATTAGCACGAAATAACAAATAATCGTTTTATTATTATACATCATTTAGATCAATAACAAATAGTAAAATGTCTAGGCCCTTTATTACCTCACCTAATTAAATACATCTTGTGCTGTAGTGAAACCAATGAAGCTGACCTCTCTGCCACATTTGACACCGGCTCCACCATGAAAATGGACCTGAGCACTTTGGATGACTTCAACACTGCAGTCTATCCTCAGCATCACCCCCGCCGGAGCCAGGGCCAGGAACGGGAGCAACTGGTGCCCGACAGCCAAATTCAGATAGATCACGACTCCACCACGGACAGCAGCAGCGATCAGCTCACTTCCGAGGAATCGTACGGGCAGAAGGAGAACACCTCTATTGAAGCCAATACTAATGTGTACCAGTATAACATCTGTCAAAAGATGTGCTCCTCCATTGAGCAATATGATGAGCACAAGTAAGTTATTAACATTATGCAGTATTTACAAGATATTGATTGACATCTTTCAACTCTGGACTTAAACGTGTTTTCATTCTAGAATCAAGACAGAAGACCTCAAGGCTGTGCCATGTCCGGAAACATGCTTTCATTCTAGAATCAAGTTAGAAGACCTCAAGGCTATGCCATGTCCGGACTGTCCATCTCCCAAAGTCACCGCAGAGATCCAAGGGAATTCCATTGCCGCTAAAAAATCCTCCAAAAGTGGTGTCACGGATGAAACCGCAGCTGACAGCACCGCCACAGAACAGTTGAAGGTGCCCTCCCTGGGGATTTACTGCCTCATCTGTCCAAGAACCTTCTCGCATACCTGGATGTTGAAGGAACACACACAGTCGCAGCACCGTAGGGCGGATGGCCAGTACGATTGCCCTATGTGCGATAAGGTTAAGACTTTTCTTTCATATCTTTGCAACTGCATCATTGGTGTATGATTTAGTTTGAATTATTCAATGGACTACACGCTTCTTATATTTACACTTATTATTATTTGAAATTCCAGCGTTTGCCTGATTACGCCAGCATAAAGAAACATATTCGGGGATTCCACGCCGTCCGCCGCTTCTCTTGCCAGCTGTGCGCCACCAACTTCTCCTCCTCAGACAAACTACGGATGCACATGCTCAAGTAAGATAGCCGAATGTATGGTGCCATAAAACAGATTTACCAGAATTACCGGTAGTTCCATTAATCTAAATCACACCGTCTGTTTTAAGGTCACTGTTGATAGGTCAGGTCAATTCCAAAATCCACAGTGCTTGTAGTTCCTTCTCAGAACAAGTTGTGCCTAGTGAAAAGGTCTGTGCTGTATTAGGGCCTATTTCTTGAAGTCTCCCCATGTTGCCATTCAAAAATTATTTAACTAATCACACGATAAACCTGAAAGATGTCAATTATTTATTTAATATCGGAGGTATAAATATACCATAAACAATAATTGCATGTCACAGTTAACTACAAGCATAAGAATACAGTGCAAATAATTTAAAAAGGTAACTATTAAATATACCTTACGTGAGAAGATGTCAAAATGGGTTCTTTAATAAATAATTATATTTTTCATTTAAATGTACGTATTTAATCTGCCTTTGCAGACACTCCGAGCATAGAGAGTTCCTTTGTCCCGATTGTGGAAAACAATTCAAACGAAAGGACAAACTCAAGGACCACATTAAGAAGATTCACAATTCAGCCAAGAAAGATGTTGAGGTAAGTTCACATTTAAGTAATTTCATTATCATATCGAGTTCTATCTTTGCATGTATCTATAACCCATCTCCAGGCTCACAGTTAAGTGCATAGTGTCTGCACTTGACTTTTGGATGGAAAGATTTTGTCTCATGAAGTTCATTTCATATAATAACTGTCAGACGGGTGTGACACACAAATGCTGTAATAGGCTACTGGTTCTGATCTACGGAGAGCAGTGGCGTGCACTCCATAAAGGCTTAAAAGCTGTGCCTACCCTGAGAAAAATTATCCTTGAAGAAATTTAAAAAATACTCAAATTTCTGATAAAAACATGTTTTTACTATGAATTTTGTAAAGAACTTGTACGCTCATTTACTCAGTTGGCCACAACAATTGTCGAAAGATGGTAATAAAATGGCCATTTTTAATTAAAACCACACACAGCCTTAGTCATAGAGCAATGCACTCCACTGGCCACTGACGGAGGGGATGGGAAGACACTCCTTTCGGCGCGTGTGCAGGGAAAACAGAACTGACACTACTATTTCCACAAAACAGTGTCGGTCAAAAATTTTCACGAAATTCAGTCCTCTGAATTTGTGCAAAATTAAGTACTCTGCTTGGAGCTCGTGGGGCCTTGTCCGTGTCAATGTGTTGGTATAGTCCAGTGGGTTGTGGTGAAGGTGATGTATTTAGTTTTTTTTGCATAATTTTAATTAATTTACAGAAGTACGGATAGATTTAAAAACATCGGAAGAATCGTCAATGCTCCAATAAATTAATTAATATTACGGCCTGGCAAATTCCAACAGCATTGTCAGAACTAATAATTTTTTTCATTTTGACAATAATGCATTTCTGAACATGTGCTAGGCTGTGTGGGGAGCATAATAAAAACAGAAATTACGAGAATTCACACGCAGATTGAAAGTGATAAGTTCATTTGGATAGCTGTCAGAGGTACATACAATGTCATAATTTTACCTATTTACAGATGTTTTGTTAAACTAACTGTGTTAACTAACAACCTTCTTAGATGATTGCAACGATTTAAATGGGTCGGTAGACTCCTTTTCGGTCTCTTGTGCTAGGCGTTTAGATGGTATTTTTCATTTATGGGGCCAAAAATCAGGCAGCGTACAGTACCTCTCCGAACGCCGCGGGCTTCTCTCACGTAATGAACAATGGCGACGCGATCGTTGTAATATTGATACCAAACAAAGTTTTATTTGATCGTTCATTTCAACAAACATAACGATAATACGAGTACGTTACATCGAAGATGTGTGAATTGCCTGCTGATATTAATTTAAAAGTATTGTCTAAAATCATTCTTGTTGCGATAAGCCGGTATTAAAGGTGTAAATGTAGTTTTCGTTGTGTATCAAAGTTTAATTTATTATAGTCAATATATGCCTACATTAATTACAAGAAGAAAAAAATGGAGTGAAAAACAATACTCCATTCTTTAGAAATAAAATATATGAAATCTGGGAATGGCACACGAAAGGTAGTAATATATTGCCAATATTTCCTGTTTTCTATTAATTTCTTATTATTTACATATGATACCAACAAAAATTCAGTTTTTCCTTTTTGGAATGAAAATGATGGAGCACAACGCTTCCGGTGTAGAAAGTAGAATTTAAGTTTTTTTTCAATCTCCCTGTAAACCTGGCAAAATGCAGATTCGACACCTTGCATTGGGCCAGTCGATATGTACAGTGCATTTGACCAATGAATGTGATGCCACGTTAAAATGTACATAATGGCTTGTTGACTTGTTTCAGGTGGCAGTGAAAGTCCCCAAGGCCCTGGCAGCCTCCCCCCCGGCAGACCCTACGGCCTACCTTACCTTCACCTTCAAGTGCCACCCCTGCAAGCTGGGCTTCAAGCGAAGGGGAATGCTGGTAATAGATCTTTTATTCGATCGTCATGTGATTTCAGCAAAACACTCCCAATTTTGGGAATTTAATGACGAATTAACCATTTAAACATCCGCATTGCAGGTGAATCACTTGGCGCGCCGCCACCCCGACGTGGCGCGATCGTCTGTGCCAGAGCTGCAGCTGCCCATCTTCCGCGCCGCCCGTGACTACTACTGCCAGCACTGCCACAAGGTCTACAAGAGCAGCTCCAAGAGGAAGGCACACATTCTCAAGAATCATCCTGGTGAGCACATCCATTTCATCTCCACATGGCAGTGAATTTAATTCCTCTGGAAGTATTGTTATAACATGTTTACTATTTGTTTGTTGCACAGGTGAGTCAGTGCCCCCTTCCAGCAGGGGGGTGAGCTTGCCAGAGGGGGGCTCCTGGGCAGCCGGCTACTCGGCCTGCGTGGGCGCCGTCCCCTCAGCCCCGCACCACTGCCCGCACCAGCCCTGCCACAAGCAATACGCCTCCAAGGCCAAGCTGCTGCAACATATACGCTTGAACCATCCGCAGCAGGTTAGTCATTCTCTCTATGATGCAGATGTACCATCTGAATAGAAAGAAGATCCAGGTGTTGTGAAACCGGGTCAGGAATATCAGGAGATCTGCATTAACTGTTCAAAACGTATTCTAAAACGTCTAATAGCTTCTTTATTTATGACTTTTGTATTTTGGATGATTAATATTATCTTTGGTTTTTCTTACAGAATGGCATGGCAGATAGTAAGGAAAATGCCATCATTGCCAATTTGGAGAAGGAGATCCAGGAAGAGGCCATGAAAGCCAAGGTGCTTGTGAGCAGCACTGTCCAACTCAACAACAGTGGGAAACTTCAGGAACTGAACTCAGAAAATATAGTAAGAATCGGAACCTCACTAGTGACTTTAATTTATTTTGCACAGACAAGAAAGGTCCTATCAGAACTTTTGTGTTCTAAAACTCATTCTACTTTTTCCTTTTTACAGATGTCGAGATCAGTTAAAGGAAATATATTCTCACACAATGGGGAATCAGAAAAGATGAAGAGTCCAGTTTTTGTTTTCAAGCCTAGGCCTTTATGTTCCCCTCCGCCTCTCACGCCTGTGAGCTCCTACAAAGCTAAACCTCCTCTTGTTAACAGTAACACTCCTTCCCTAACACCCTTTGCTCGTCTTACTACTGTAAACGGCAACACCAAGAAAACGTCCGAAATGAATCACCCCACCAAACCCTTGACAGAATTGAAACTCAGCAGTCTCTTATCTGGTTCCTGCAAACAGACAGTCAGTAATACGGCTTGGAAGAATAATAACTCGGATGCTGATCTTTTCCGCGTGATACAACCGTGTGACGGGATGCAGCTGCTAGAGCATGGTCACTCTGGTGCGGTAGAGTCGCAACAGATGGACGGAGGCAATGGAAAGGCAATGATGGGACACGTGGATGGGAACAAGCTGCCACCCATGAGCGTGCTGGCCGGTACCTCTGGCAAAGGTGGCGCCATGACCCGCTACACGGACCGTTGACTGTGGCCCCCGCAACCTAATGGAGATACTTTGCCAATGGTTTGAAGCCGTTGTTTTTCTCTTTTGCGGCACTTTGTCCTGTGAAAGGATTTGTTTGCCCCCTTCGGGTTCCGCTGTGCTTGAACGCCTGCGTGTGAAGCTGGAACCTGTCTCCCTCTTTCAGTCCTCCCCAAGCGGGAGCAATTGGAGGTGGAATCGTCCACAACAACAGATGATGTTCTTCTATTGTTATTAAACTCTCAGGATTTGTTGCTGTACTTATTGTTTTCATGAATCTGAATCCGTCTTGTAAGCTATGTTTTCTTGTAGACTCGTCGATAGATTAAGATTGAAAGTTTTCAGTATTTTTCTTGTAAATTATCCCAGTCAATTAGTTTTAGCAATTGTACGACGGAATTAAATCTCGCTTCTTAAAAATGAAATAAATGTCTAATTGCTGAATTTCCTCCTGGCAGTAAGTAAGTAAATGTAGTAATACAATTTAGCAATAGCAATAAACCAAACAAATGAATCAATGCGTACATATTTAAAGTATGTATCCTCCTTTGCTGCAATGTCCTGAATTTGGTAAATGTTTATATTGTTAGCCATTTATTGTCTCGATTATGTTGTAAATGTGTGCATAGATATAGATATGTATAAATAGTTTAGGCTATGGCTACCAGAGTAAGCATAGGTGGTGTTTAACAGTCATTGTATATTCAGTGTTATGAGTGGCACGGACTGGAAGCCTGCCAGACCTGGAGACTGGAGATATCTATCTACTGCTGATGTAGATCTATATAGTGATGTTTGAGAGAAGGAAGTATGCAAATCCGTGACCCGTGACCACGGCCAGTCCTCTGCTTGTTAGTGCTAAATTATCTCACTTATTAACTTTTCCTTTTCCTTTCATTCAAGCGCCAAGTTTTCTCGTGTGTTTTAAACAAAGTACTGATTTATGTATATGGAAACAATGTCTTACCTTACCGTGATGCCTTTTATAATGTACCTCGGGATCAATGCTCTGCCACCAAAGAGTTTGCTATTGACAAATAATTCAAATGTTCATTTTATTTCCATATTTGGTGAATAGAACAAAACTTAGATAATTAGGCGTAATATAGCGGATCATAGAGTGACATATCCACCATATTTTGTATTTAATTGAAGAATTGTACTTTTTTCATTTTGATCATGTGGCAAATATCAGCTACGTACAATTCGAAAGTTCTAGTCAAATTTACATGGCAATTATATTAAATATTTTCTTTGTTTGCATTTATTAAAAAGTTTTTGTAGAATAATATTGTTTGGTTGAATAATGTTCAGTGTTTACTGGTCGCGCGGAATTACTCGTAGGAGACTTGTACTTAAACAAGGATTAGTACAGATTTTAGTTTTACCGTTTCATAATACACACAACAGACATATTTCTAAATAATATTGTTTACCTTCACATATCAAGTTTTATAATCAATAACAATGCTTCCCTAAAAGGTTATTATTTGGTACATAATATATTCTTCCAATAATATGTACATATACTAATTACATTACATTACATTGTTGTAAACTTCATCTCTGTGTTCTTGTTCTTATCAAATATCATCGGCTACTAAACCATTTCCATTTATCGGACCGTTCTCTTTAGATAATATTTCATATTGCTACTTAATCAGCTGCCATAATGTTCTTTTACAAATGTACTTCCCCAAATCATCACAACTAACTTTACTAGGCACAATACATATTTATATTCTATGCAGAAGTTAAAAGTTTTTTTACTGTTTCAGATTCAATTATTATTTTTATGATATTGTTAATTAAAAGAGTCTGCAATATGTACATACATACATACATATGTGTGTATATATATTTTTTGACCTAACCGGTTTACCCTACAACGGTCGTCTTCACGTAGGTATGAGAAATACAGATGTACCTGCTGGAAAGGGGAACACAACTCGATATGTAAAGCAGAATTACCCACAATAGTGCCCGGGTTTGCTAAGTTCCTTAAAAATTACCTGTATCAAAATATTCTACGCTTTAAGGCTTACTCAATTCAATATTTTATATCAATGCCAAAATTGTCAAAACATAATCTTTTTTAAATATCCAAGTTTATTACATCCTACATAATATTATACTTATCATAAATGAATGTTTTATTTTCTTTCTGGAATGCACAAAACAATATTGTTAACCTTTTCTTATGGCACATTTGTTATTTATGTTACATTTTGACCCACAAAAATGTATGCAGATGCGACGCTTAGCAGAGTTAATCCATTCATGTACTTAAATGTTGACGTGTACTCCCGAGTGATGATATGCTCACCCACTTTGGTGGCAATGATACTTAGCAGTTGTCCAGTGTGATTGGTGAAAGCAGTCGAAGGAACCAAAAACAAATTAAAAACTCGCTATCCAATCTCCACAAAATAAATCTTTTACTATTTTATTATTAAAATCGGTACATGCTTAGACGCTGCATTTAACTGGATCGCATTCAATACTACTAAACTTAATTAAATATAATCATTCAGGATTCAATTTGAAATACGTTTTCACTAACTTTATAAAAAGATTGCGTGACAAGAATTATAATAACTTAAAGTTTGCAGAACAACCACTCGGATGTTAGTGTGCTAACTGCTAACCTTGACTTGACGACACTTGACTTGTGTATCTTGCAGTCTGACGCGTACAGTTTAGTTGCATAATGCTATTACATATGTAGTTTGCAGAACAACCACTCGGATGTTAGTGTGCTAACTGCTAACCTGACACTTGACTTACGTATCTTGCAGTCTGACGCGTACAGTTTAGTTGCATAATGATATTATGTAGTAATGTAGTTAGGTTATGTTTTCAGGGACTGAAATAAGAATCTCGCTGTATCCGTCGGTGTCTTTTCTCAATATTTTTAATAAGTAAAGAAAGCAAAGAAGTGTCGTTGATACGCCGGTTGTAAATTAGAAGTGAATCTGTGTGTAAATCCAATATAGAATCCCGCCTGGCATATTGCCAAAATGAGATAATTAGAGAGATATAGTCAAATAATTACAGCACGGGACAATCCTCGCAGGACTAATTCTATCTTACAGAATATTTACTAGCCTACCCCTAGATCCTCCAAAGCAACCCCTAAATGAATATATTGCTTTCTCCATTGACATTGACATTGACAATTTTCTCATAATTCTGTATTAACTGTTATTAGAGGGATACGATTGTAAAATTACCGGACTTGGAAATTACTGATAAAATTTTAAATCTTTAGTTACCTCTAGAGTTTGTTTGTTTGTTTGTATCTCTGTTAATGTCTATTGTATTTGGTAGTTTATAATGGTGCCTTCATATTATTTGTCAAGTCTTCTGAGTACCCGAGTAAATAGTTTTAACACAGCCTCCAGATTTGGTGTACTGCAAATCTATTTTTTTAACAAATGTTTGCAATTTTGACTTGGTAAAAAAAAACATAATTTTCTTTTCAAAATTCAATATACACAAATGCATAATGCCCCCTTTCTTTTGGAACGACGATATATAAAATAAATTTGGTGAAAATAATTAATCAGCTAGATAACCATATTAATCAGACTTCAAAATACGTATTGAGTGGTCAGTAAATCAATATCGCTTACTTAAAATTAATAATATTATGCCAAACATTAATAATATTTTGTTTAAAGGGTTCATTCTCCTGGTCAGTTTATCTTTTCAACTTGACTTGATCAATAACAACATTACGTGTCCGTCCGTCTGTCTTGCTGCAAAACATGTATGGCATTTTGACTGTTGATTGAACGCAATCTCCGCTCTGACAAATAATATGTAAAATCGATCATTTGATGATTATATTGAGTTATGAACATATATTTTATCGTGTCAGTAAAACGTCTAAAATAACATACATACTAAATTAATTTCACAGACTTACAACTGTTTATGTGCAAATATTTAAATGAGGGTTATAAATCATCAAAATTTGTACAATGTTTGAGCATCTGTAATTTTTTAGTGGTTTTTCAGGCTGAGGCCAGATCTATGTAGCCCTGCTTATTATGTGCTGTAGGGGCAGCCCGACTCTGACTTTATTTGCTCCGACTGGTTTATAATGGAAATATTTTACTTTGCCAACACTACATTGATTTTAGCCATTCTGGAATAAATTTATCTTTCCATGTATTAAAATGTTAGGAATCACATTTACCTGAGTAATTAGCAAATTATCAGTGTTGTTTTGCTAAAACAGGTCGGTTGGTAACCATAAAGCTTTTTGTGTTGGCTTTTGGATGTTAGTTACTTTAATTGTATGCTGGATGTCATCCAACGGTCAGCAACAGGAATACGGTGGTGGAAAGCAATATTTGTGTCTTTGATGTCATCTCCGGACAATAATCCACACAGATATTTAGTACTTAACAGAAAACTAATCAACAAACAAAATAAATTCAAAAATACAATTTTGTATTATTCAAACAGTGTCTCAGCATTCATGATTGTCATTTTAAAGATTTTTGATGAAATAAAGATAATGCAAGAACATTTGATGGTTTTATTTTCTACGCCCTTTGATGAGTAACTACAATGTAATATGTATTATCTTCATTTAGATTGCCTAACATCTCCGCATTCTTCTTTTCTATATACATCTGCCCAGGAGACAATTGAAATACTGATAAAACAGACCCAGTGATTGAGAGCTGTATAAAGACAGAAGAAAAGTACCTGTTGCTATGTTAATATTAGGGCGATTTATCATCTGCATGTAAGTAAACTATTATTTTTTGTAGCCATTGTTTGCTAAATACGTAATCCACGTATTATCAACGTAGATAAGTCCTTTATCAAAGCGGGAATGTAGGTCTGAAAACAAATTATAGAATGTCATGATTGTAGTGTTATCACAACAGTTGATCAGATAAGATAATAATACCATTATTGTGTACCATCAATATACTGTCACAGCTCTAATTATAGCCAACGAGGCTTTATAGAGAACATCATAGCCTAATCAAAGGTTCACTTAACTGACCCATGATTTAACCAACATGAGACAACAAAATTCTACTGAATTTAACCACACATTGTTCACTGTTCTGGCTCAACCTCTTATCTACAAAAACATTTTTTTTCAGGAAATAAGAAACTGTTATTTAATTAATGCTTAAATATGTAATATATTAATTAAATAATAAATTATTGCTTTAAAACTAGGAAAGTAGACATATTCTTTCATCTCCTGGGAAAACTTGTTTTTATAAATATGAGGTTCAATCAGACCAGCACTGATATTTTTCCTGATGTATAAAATATAAAGGACCCCCACGGAACTCTCTGACACTATCATTATACATTATCTTTTAAAACAAACACCTAAAGTGCACGTAGTGCTGGAGGAGTACGGATTATTCATGCTTCGTATGGTGTGAAATGTTTACACAACGATAATGCGTACATAAATTACAAATGCCGCGAATAACTATTAAAACGGGTATTTTACTCCTTGGCCACGAATTTTACTTGGGAGTACTGTACAACATGTCATCTTCAGAAGTAAACAGGAAACCATTCCTCTAAGTATTTGTTACATAAGGGGGATATGATAAGGATAATAAAAAGTAAAATAAGTGATAGGCCAACCCAGCAATTTATTGCAGCAAATATAATATATAACAAATTATATGAAAATGACAAAACGTACATCCTATCTTAAATAATGGCTAATCACACTCTCGGGTCGTGGTCTTTTAAAAACATCACAACTCGAGAATAATAACAACTAAAGGGTTATATAATAAAATACGTATATATAAATATATACTCTCATTAACAGGCAGTTGGTGTAGCTTTGTAAAAAAATACAAATTAATTTCAATTTCTTAGTCAGAGAATTCGTAAGTATAAATGTTAATAATCATTTGATAAAAGAAAACAAGGAACAAATGCCGTCTCGGTTAGTTCCCGGAGCCCTAAGCCGGCTGCGTTACTAAAGTCATCAAAATAAACTACATAATATCATCAAAACAATCATAAATTTGTCAAAAAGTTCAGCAAACAGAAAATGGAGATGAATAATGTGATGATCCACACAGAGTGAAGCCATATTTTATGAACACTAGAACTCCAAAACATGACCAGCTTTAGTGTGCATTATCTCTTCTGGGTCTTGAAACTTACAGACAGGGGCTGTCCCATTAATATATACCCATTTAGAGACTGGATGGCCATAGCGGCTTGGTCATAATTTCTCATGGTTATAAAGCCATAGCCTCTACTTCTATATGTTTGACGATCCTTAATTATCCTAACAGAGATGATAGCACCGAAGGGCCCAAACAGCTGCCACAGGGTTAGTTCCTCCACATCGGGAGCTATGTTATACACATACACAGACCAGCTGGTGGGGATGTTGTGTTCGTGCACTCCGTGTAGCGCATTGTACCAGCTATAGGCCTTGGGCGGGCAGACTACTACTCTAGGGGTGTGCTGCAAGTTGCTGCGCTGTTTGTTAGGGTTCGATTTATTGGCATACTTTACAGTTAGGGGTTGCACAAAGCCGTCCGGGATGATCCCATTCATGTTCTGGATAGCTCTCTCCGCCTCGTATTGCTGGTCAAACAAAATAAAGGCAATACCGGCAGAGATGCGAGAGTTCGCTATTTTTCCAAATTGCACAAACAAATTATGTAAATCGTGTAGAGTCATCTCATTGGGAAGGTTGCACACATACAGGTTCCAGTCTGCTTCAGGTTTGGTAGGCGGTTTAGTTCCAGGGTTCAACAGTGCGTGGGACACTTTGATTGTCTTATTCTGCATGAGCAAGCCGTTGAAGGCTTTCTTAGCTTTTAAGGCATCTTCAGGACTACTATACTCCACGAAGCCATAACCACGGTTAGAAATAAGTTTGCAACTTTCTAATTTACCCATCGTCGCAAATAGAGAGTACATCATATTTTGATTCATGATTTCAGGAATGTAGTTAACAATTAACTTCGTGGGCGATTCCTCCGCACTGAAACTATTAGAAGTACCATGACAATTACCGTCATGACACGGTTCCGACATTTTTAACGTTTGACGTTTAATAACAGTGTTGTCATAAAGAAGTTCGCACTGAGTAGGGACCCAATTACATCATTCAGATTATAAAAACTTTACGGTTTATTGTGATAGGTCAAGTATTTATTACTCTGGAAAAAATAATAACTTCAAAAAATTAATTTATCAAATTCCAGCATATCGCAAAATTAAAAAAAAGTTGCCATGATAATAAAATGGAAAACCATTTACCCAAAGAGAATTATAATACATATTATATTCTGATGGGTAATACAAATACATTTCTGTAATATTTTGGAGAATAACAGGGTGTTTTACTACGATAAATAAATAGATATTTAGCTACCTTTTCGGAAAGTAAATATTCTGTAGTACATAATGTTTGAATTGTGTATTTTAATTTTGTAATTTTAATGTCTTAAAAAAATAAAACTTTAAAAATTTAAAAAAGTAGTGGATGTGCCTTTGAAAATGTAAGAAACATCTCAATGGTCGATGCCATACCGTTATGGTATTTGTCAGTAACCATAATACCTCTGTGAACTCAATTAAATGTATACACAATTTTACTGATAATCACAAATATATAATATTACGACATGATTTTTAATTAACGCGCATGTTTCTTCACTCCACAATTCATTAATAAAAACTGTTGTAGATGTTAATTATTCACACTGACTGAGCTTGAAACACCGAAATAACATGTTGATGATATTTTTACCGGTCAAAAAACAAACAATGCGAGCAGCCCGAACGCGTGCGACCTACGTCGGCAGAAGAAAAATGCAAACAGAATTTTCTCATTTAATTAATTAACAAAAAATGTGGGATGTGATCGCGTCAGTGAACGCTACGAATATGATGTAGAATCATCGCCTTTCAGGAATTATCACAAATATCTAAACATTGATTATTATTAATGTGAAAAATGTTCACTTGAACCGTATTGGTTTTAGTTTTAAATTTTTTAATCAACTATCTCGGTGATTTCATTTTAAACGATCGTCGCTCCCTTCATTTTTATCTACTTTATTTTGACAACCTGTAAAATCATTTCTTTTCAGAAAGAACAACTAATTTTTGAACATCGATGCACCTGGACCAGCCGTAGTGTTTTTTTTAAGTTACAGTCTTTGCTGTTGAACCATCTTGGTGTTCGCACCCATAATAAACACAGCGAACTCATATTTTTCATTAATTTTTACACAAAATATTTTTATTATAAACTAGCTGGGGTACCCGGGTTCGCTCAGGACAACATTCGAGAGTGTTCTGGAATGTTCCACAATGATGTTACTGATTCCCTGTTCCCGAACATTTCAGAATGTTCCGGTATGTTTGGAATGCTCTCAAATACTTTTTTATAATATATATTGATTAAAATTAAGATGATCGAACCTTTTAGAATATTCCAGAACCTTCTAGACTAACCGCCACACTCCGCCACTCTTTTCTGAAAGGTTCTAGAACTTTCTCCTTCCATAACTTCCTAGAGCATTAGCGAACCATCTAGAACATTCTGGAACCTTCTTGGCTCACCGAAATACTCCACCACTCCTTCCAGAACTTTTTACAGCTTTAACGAACCTTCTAGACTCATCGACACACTCCGTCACTCATTTCTGAAACCTTCTAGAACTTTCTGTTTCCATAACTTTAGAAAGCATTTACGAACCACCCAGAAAGTTTTGGAGCTTTCTAGACTTACCGACATACTGCGCCACTCCTTCCAGAACTTTCAACAGCTTTATCCAACCTTCTACAAATTTCCGAAACCTTCCAGACTCACCGACATACCCCGCCACTCCTTCCAGAACTTTCTACAGCTCTATTGAACCTTCTAGAACTTTCCGGAAGACTGTTCTTGAAATTTCTATAGGGCGAAACTTTCAGCCCTTATATCTTCAAAAGCACGCCCTTTAGGTAAAAACGGGAAACCTCGTCCTGGAGAGGGGATAGAAATCTACCGCACCCTTGATCGTATCGGGACTCGTTTCTGAGTTTTTCCGGGCCGCACGTTTTTTGGTCCTTCTGTTATAATATATATTGATGTATTAAATATGGCAGCACTGACAAAAGAGTGACCATAGAATATTGCAAAAGAAAGAAAATCTGTTGACTTGACATCAGTTGACATCGCACAACATCATAGAAAAGGTTGACATGAGGGAAAATGGTATATTCAGTGATATATTAAGATATTTTTTAACAGAATTACTAATGTACTGACTTTCTGTAAGTGTTTGAAACCTTTATCAAATATGGGTAATGCTGGAATTAACCCTCCTCGGGAGAGGCTGAAGTCTGCGTCGCTGGATATTGCACCGCCTTCACCATTAAAGGAGGGAGAGGCTTTTGTTTTTGATAAAAAGATTGTTCCAAAAGTCAGAAGGACTTCTCTTAGGGAAGATGATAAATCAACAGACGATGATGACCCTTATTTCGGCAAGACGCTATCGAAGGATGATATGGAGTTCACAAACACCAGGCAGAGACCTAGATCCAACACTGTTTCTGAGGGGACTAAAATTCCTGATAATAGAAAAGTTCTTCCAACCGTTTTTAAATGGGAAGGAGGTGGAAAACAGGTAAATTGAAGTGTTAATTACATGGGATAAAATATGTATTATATTTCACTTATGAAAATAATCTACATTTAAAGTTTTTACACATTGCTTTGTATTTCAAGAAAATAAACTATTCTGAAACTCTTTCAAGGAAAATCAAAGTTTTTCGATTCAGTAAAGGATCGTTCAAGATTCTAGCTAGTTATAAAAACACGGGAATTCATTTTATCTTCTTGAATTCTTTTATAATTATTTGAAAATTGCTTCTCTAATATTTTACAAATCGATTTGTAAAATGGGCACTATTTAATTGTGTAGATGTTATTAATGAACCAAATACGAACAGAGTCTTGGTACCCAGTCCTATTTTAATAACCACATCAAACGAATATATAAAGTTTTGTAACAATGTGATTTCAAGGCCGTTGCGACATGGCAGTTATCTTCATAAAATAATTGCTTATTATCCTGTGTTTCCCTCAGGTTTACATAAGTGGTACGTTTACTGGCTGGAAGACCCTGCCCATGGTAAAGTCCCATGGAGACTTTGTAACTATAATAGATCTTCCCGAAGGCGAGCACCAGTACAAGTTCTGTGTTGATGGGGAGTGGAAACATGATCCTGCACTAGTATGTCATTTTTTTATTTATATTTTTTAATTTAATAAAAAATAAATAAAAATTCTCCGTACTTTGCACTATACAAGACAAGAACTTATTTTCAATCAATCATCGGAGTAGCGTGTTGTGAAAGAAGAATATGTTTTTCTCCACTTTTCTCTAATATTTCTATAATATTTGATATATCGGTGAGTAGACATGGGCGAAATTGAACGAATGAATTAAATGAATAAATTCAATGTAGTGACACATGTGATTTAATTTTCATTTTGACACGGAATTAATTCTTCATTCCTTAGCTTGGGTCTTGCAACCCTCCGATTTTTTAACGTGCGTCACCATAATTACGGCACTATGGGCGTCGTCGCAAATTCGTCAGAGTCTGCAGGACTCCATCTGTATATGGTAACGTAAAGAATCCCGGGCCTTAATCCATAAAAACCCGTATGTCATTGTTAGTTCACAGTCCATACTAGTCTGCAGTAACAAAGCGCCTTTAGTCAGTCAGTAATTCCGAACAGCGCGTGTTCGCTTTCGCAGTCCATATTCCCTAATTCAAGAAATGTATTCAGTTGTGATGTCGTGGTCACTACATTTCTGGTCTGTCGATATCGAATCTGTCTATATTAGGTCCGCTGGGTGCAGGTTAGTCAAATCACCGCGAGGCACTAGTCAGAAGTTCCTAATTCATTTCTCAATGCCCCCGGCGATTCTGTTTGTCGTTAGTCCTAGCACGGCCACTTTGTCAGTTTCAGTTATCAGGCGAGAATTATTTTCGAAGTAATCAGTAGGATGCACCGATGTTATACTTGGTCGATGGTAAGGTGTCATGAAAATAACATAAAAAATTATAGTGATTTCATTGTTTATTTACTGTGATTGAGTGTCGCTTACTTTTAATTGGTTTTTGTTTGGATCGAAATAATATTGTCTTTCGAAACAAAACCATTATTTACTACATTGAGGTGTATATACATTTTTCGTATTATTTATTATCTAGCTGAGTAAGATTGTTATTTTCATGTTTATTTTATTTTTAAATGTTTTATATTCAACAGTAGCGCAATTTGCAATGCGAAAAAATTCTACGATTTTATTTTTTATTCTATTTTATTATTGTTATTTTTTAAATGAATTATAGAAATGATTTGAATGAATAAATTCACAAGACAAGGTGAATCAGACTGAATTGATTCCCTACTGTAAATGAATTTGCCCATGTCTATCGGAGAGAACAAAATAACGACCCATAAGAACATGCATTATTCCATTATTTTCCATGTTAAAAATGAATCGTTTACACCACACCAGCGCATCGCTCTTGCTACCCTAAATTTATACATAATGCATACATCAGAATTCTATTTTTATTAGAATGTTAGTGACCAATTCCGACTATTGTTGAATTATTTTATTATTTGTAATAATGTCAACCACAAATCGACTAAAACATTATTTTCATTGTTCTACTATTATATTATATAACAAACTAACAATAGAATTTATGTAATTGTAGTGTAAACAATCCTTGGAATAATTCCATTAATTTATTATAATGCCTATTTACATTGAACAGACACACAGTTCAATGTATGTTCATAGATATTATATTGTCATTGATCATTTGCGTAATTTGTATTTTGATTCAGTAAACACAAAATAATGGTGAATGGTGAAGACTTTTCTAGAAGACGGGAATGTTGGCCAAAACTTTACCCAAGTACTTGAGTTTGGCGTTTTATTTTTCGCTTTCATTTTCAACACTTTGGCTGCAGAATATGCAGTGCACAGTCTTATATTTCCAGTGCAGAGTTAGTAGATAATATTAAATTAAATCTAACCTTTATTTGTGACATCAACCATAAAATAAATCTATTAAATAAAACAAACACTTTGTCTTAAACTACAAATTTATTTTTAAATCATCACCAACCGGATTCACTTATCCCAAGCTTCGTCAGGGTTAATTTTAAAACCCAAAATATTCATGCTCATAGGTGAGATATACAGAATATAATAAGAGGGAGACAATAAATAAAATGAAACAATGGAACAGTGAGACAGAGATATGCTTACATGTAATAGAATGGGACAACACATAAAAAGGATAAAGGAGTGAAGGATTAAGAAGAAGTGAGAATTTTTGAGTTAACGGGAAATATATCTAATATGGGACTATAAGACAACTTAAGTTGATTATTTCTTTCAATTTTAATGGCTTTTTTTTTTTACTTCTAAAGCTTCGAAATTATCTAATCTATATAAATCATTTTTGTGTAAAATATTAGCGCCGGTGCTATGATTACAGGTATCTTTTTCAATTAGATGGTTGGTGAATTCCGCTATTTAAACATCTAAGTTGTTCTTTGATTCTAATATTAACATTACGTGCTGTCTTACCCATATAAAATGCCCAACAGTTATTACAATTTAATTTATAGATGCCCGAGTGGCTTAGTTGGTCATCCTTATCTTTTGAATTAATTACAAATTTACCTATATCGTTTGTATAAAAAGCCGGTCTTACTTCAGATGGAAGGTTTTTAAAGCTGTAGGAAGAAAAATTATTGATAAGATATGTAGAGAACCCTACGCCGTTGGGAACCAAGATTATTATTACTGAATTTATTGTGAAGACTAGCGAATAAGAAATTATGTGTAGCTCTTTGGTTTATTTTTTTATTTAGGATTATATCAATAAGGTCCAAATTATATCCATTATTTAGCCCAATTTTTTGAATTGTTGATAATTCACTTAAGAAATTTGTATTTATGATGGTATCGTGAAAAACCGATGGACCATAGAATGAAACGCCGAGTGTTTATGTGAGAGTGAATGATTAGATGTATTGTGTGTATGGTAATGTAGGTGTAAGTAGGTTTACGAAAAATGTTAAAATCAATTCTATTATTTATTATGGTTAGTGTGAGATCTAAAAAAATCATGGTGGCATTAGTACCTATCTCTAATTTAAATTGAATGTGTTTGAGGAAGGAATTAATTAGGTTAAGGATGTTGCCGAGTTGACGTTCTGTTCCAGTCCATATACACAATATGTCATCCACATGTCTTTTCCACAGTAATACATTTGAGACAATTGAAAGAGAGAGTGCGAAAACAGTGTGCAATATAGTTGTGAATGACGAATACTTGGAGCAGGTCGATGAGTTTATATATTTGGGAAGTATGTTTACGAGAGATGGAAAGACTGATAGGGATATTGAAAGAAGGGTGAATGCAGGAAACTCCATTAATGGAGGACTGAACGCGGTTGGCGCCAACAAAAAGTTATCCAAAGAAGCGAAGCTAGCAGTCCACAATGGAGTGCTGATACCAACCCTGATGTATGGCAGTGAGGTATTGAATTGGCAGAGGAAGGATAAAAGTAAACTGAATGCCGTAGAAATGAGATCTCTGAGACGAATGTGTGGTAAAACCATGTATGATCGTGTGAAAAATATTTAATTTCTTAAAGAATGCAAGGCTGATGGAAGCGTAATGAGTAAGATTAAGAAAGGGACGCTTAGATGGTTTGGGCATGTGGAGCGAATGAACGAAGAAAGGAGTGTAAGAAGAATGTATGACGCGAATGTGAATGGAAGAAGAAGCCGGGGACGCCCGAGGAAGACATGGCACTATCAAGTGAATCAAATACTTGAGTCGGGCCATGTCAGAAGTCGGAATAACAGAAGAGAATGTATGAGACGATTGTATGAATGTGAATGAAGCAAGAAGTGTATGCCAAGATCGAGTTGTTTGGCGGTCCGTCCTCTCTGCCTACCCCTGCGGAGAAATGGCGTGATGGTTAGTTAGTTAGGTGAATTATTGGTTAATATTTTATTCTTTAAATTGCCCATAAATAAATCTGAAATAAGAGAGCTTGTAGGGGCACCCATTCGTAGGCCCTTTGTTGATATATTAGATTATTATATTGGAAATAATTTCGATTTCGCAAATATTGAATAATGAAGTTAGGTCGTTAACAAAATCTTTTGACAAATTAGAACTATTTGTCTTACAGTCCATATTTCCTGTTAACTAAAAATTTCCCTACTTCTTAATCCCTCCCTCTTTTGTCGTTCTATCTCTTTCTTTTTTATGTGTTATCCCATTCTATTATATGTAAGCATATCTCTGTCTCACTGTTCAATTGTTTTGATTTATATGTTGTCTCCGTCCTTAATATATTCTGTATATCTCACCTATATATATGCTCACCATGTATTTTTGTTTAGTTTTAAATTTTATCCTGACAAAGCTTGTGATAAACAAAACCGGTTGGTGAAGATTTAAAAATAAATTAGTGGTTTAAAACAAATCTTGTTTGTTTAATTTAATAAATATGTCAAACCACAAAGTAATTACTTTCTACGAAAACATAAAATAAATCAATATCTCATCAATACTTAAAAACTTTTAAAGTTGCCTCTTGTTTTTTCAGAAATTGATTGATAATGGGATGGGTTCCAAGAATAACCTTGTGTTGGTGAAAAACACAGACTTTGAAGTCTTCCAAGCTTTAGCCACGGACAGCGAGAGTGTCCACGCACTCCAGATGAGAGAATATTCACAGGTAAGCAAACAAACCCTTTTCCCTATTTACAAGATCACATTGTCCTGACATGTTACTCTACAACAGGGATGCCCAACGGTCAATTGCGGGAGAAATTTTTTCATCTGCAGCGCTTTTATATCCTTTTTGTTTGAAAAGTTTCATTCACTATGTACTTTTGTTAGTTGAATTTATTATTTCGCTACTGGTTTCGACACATCCGTTTCATTCACTAGCGTTCTTAAAACTAACTAAAATTAAACAAGTACAGAAACAATTAGTCACCATTACGTCATATTTCTTACACTTTAGAATGTAATAAATGTGACGCACAGTATGAGTAGTAGTATGTAGGTATGACTATTAGAAATGTTAAAACTGGAATCGGGGAACATGAACTCTGTTTACGAAATAATAACTATTCCGAGTTTGCTAATCATTTATTAGAGCTTAGCTTCAATAAAGAATTAAACCGAGTTTAAACATTCAAATATTAATACATATTTTAAATTGTGTGCCTTAGAAACTTTAGAAATAAACAAAAAAAAAATCATTGAAGAAAATAATATTAACAAACCTAAATGAAAGATGAAACCGGACAGAATGACAGAAACTAAAAATATTTCAGTCGCATCTGGGACACGATTCATCTTTCATTTAGGTTTGTTAATATTATTTTCTTCAATGATTAAATATTACAATGAGGTTTTTAAATCTGAATAAAAATAATTAATAATTAAAAAAAAAAAAAAAAATTTAAAATTAATTTAGTAAACAAAATAATAGCACCCTGTAAATCACCTTTGTTAACCATGTTTCCACAAATCACTTGTTTAATTTAAGTTAGTTTTAAGAATGCTAGTGAATAACACGGATGTGTCGAAACCGGTAGCCTAGTAATAAATTCAAGTAACAAAAGTACACAGTGAATAAAACTTTTCAAACAAAATGTCTAGAAATAGTTACATAGTTAATGCCCAAGTAGTACGAAAAACTTTTATATCCCAACTGATTTATTAAATGGTAACTGTTTCACAGATTGCGAAAAAATAACTCCACAAAATTTTAATTGAAAACATTGACAGACTAATTTTTTTATTGTTTTTGTGTTTAATTCGTAGAACTCCATTTAATTGAATGGACTAATTTTTTACTTTGAAGAAGTGTGTATAAATTAAATGTACTGTGAAAATTGTGTAGAGATGAGACTGAATGATAAGGAAATGGACGGTCTAGACCATAGGTTCCCAAAGTAGTCCGTACGGACCCCTAGGGTCTATATAGATTTGCAGCGAGTCCATGGCAGGAACAAAAAAAGGGGGTCCACGAGATGTAAATGGGGGTCCACGGATCAGAGTTCACTTAGACTGCACACATAGTAAAGCACCGTTGCAAGTTTTGCTCGACAAGCCAGCCTACTGTGCACTTCAAGCGAATTGCATCCATGCAGGCATCTTCATGTGCAAGTTTTTACGAATTTTCATACCAGCAGTAATGCATCGCGCAGTGAATAAATACCACTTGTTCAGAATTGTACCAAAGTTTTGGACAGAAAAGGCCATGGGGGGTTCACAGAAAATGAAAAGAGCGGCAAAGGGGTCCAAAACGGGAACCTACACCATAGACGAAACATATAACCACAAAAGTGAATCTGCTAGAGGGGTATGTGGAAGTATGCAAAGTAGGAAGAAAGGCGATGCATGGTGGGTAGATGAGATTAAAGCACTGGTCTCAGAGAAAAAGAAAGCATGGTTATGTCTGATGGCGACTGGCAATGCTGCTAGCCAAGAGAAAGGATTGAGCCAAAGAAGTTGGCAAGGAATGCAAGAAAAGAGTACGTGTTGGAGTGAAACAACGAAAGAAGCGCCAAGAAAACATTAAACTATTTTGGAAGAAGGTCAAAGGGAGGTCCAGAAAGCCGATGTATGAAAGTGAAAGATAGAAAAATGTTGACGAATGAGAAAGAAATAAAAGAGAGATGGAAGAAATTGATAGCGATTCCAGTGGCGAATCAAGTATGAATGACAATGGGGTGAATGTTAGCAAAATCAGCATGGATGAAATAAAAAGATGTTTAAATGTACAAATATATTGAATTTATATTAACTCTGCATTACTATTAAACAACATGTGCATACTGTACTGATAAACAAATGTTAAATGTGTGTAGTCCAATTTGGGATACAATTTACATAATAAAAAAATATAAATATAAGGCTGCTGAATACTTTAAACTTTTTAACCAGTGTTTAGAGGAGGGTTACACGCCATTAGATTGGAGAAGGGTATGGAATGTGGAAATCATAGAGCTATTAGCTTGCTAAGTTCAGTTGGACAGTTGTATTGTAGGATATCGATTGAAAGGGTACAAATGGAAACAAATACAATATGGAATGTACGAGGTGCTTTCATGAGTGAAAAAAGGTACATGGATCAGATCTTTTTATTACATATGCTCACAGAGAAGTTTCTGGGAAAAAACCAGAGACTTTTCTGTGCCTTTGTAGATCTACGAAAAGCATACTACCGAGTGGACAGAAAAAAACTTGCGGAAGGTATTGTCCAAGTATGAAGTGAATACGAATCTTATACAGGGAATTGTTTCTCTGTACGAGGGAAGCGTTGCATTTTTTAGGGTAAACGATGATTTTACATGGTGGTTTGACATCAGAAAAGGTGTTAAGGCCTAATTCCTAAAGACTAGGATAAAATTTCGGGAGTGAGAGGAATGAGATAAGTAGCAACGGGGAACCGCAGTGCATCGCTTAGACTGTCCGTGCAATGAAAAAAACATAGGTGAGTACCCTCTAGTGACGGAAAAGACCAAATAATTATGTTTTATATTTGTTCGGTATAAACAGAATATAATCGATGAATCGCCCTTAAATCAAAAATGGAAAAGTTTGAACACGAAACCTTTGATAATGCACATTCTGTAAACTATCTTTCTTAAGTTGAATTTACACATTGTACGTAAATTTTGATAGAAATATTACCTATTACAGAAGGAGCTCATGATTTTATGATTTTGATCAGATTTCGGTCAACCTTTTGTGATAAATTATCTGATACAATCAACTAGACAATACCTGCAGTAGCAATAGGCAGCCCACTCACTGGGTAGAGAAGATTATCTCCACATTTATGCACCTTTAATCACAGTTGACACTGACACAGGAAGAGGAAGAAACGTTCCCTGGCACTACATAAGCATTTTACAATACGATATAATCAACTAGATACTCTTAGATGGTAGGTAGTAACGACTTGTGATCTCCGTGTTCCTTCCATTCTAATAAGTGAACATAATTACATAATAATATTAATACGCATAAGTAATACAGTAGTTAATTTCTATAGCGCAGTTTAGTGAAGGTTCACCTCAAGTGCGCTTTACACTAACTAACCCAACCTGATAATAGGAAATAATATTATAATACAATAATGTTGGTACCTACTTTAAGTGAATACATTGATAAGATAAATAAAACATCAGTCATTTTAAATACTCGTATTTATTATTATTATTAATAAAAAGGTATAAGGTAATGTTAAAAGCACAACATTAAACTTTTTTTATAGCAACGCACATCAGTGCAAAATACTAAAAATATCTTCATATAGAAACAAAAATAGTTATTCCTTCATAGCATGTAACAGTATCATTTTTTTATAGCAACGCACATCAGTGCAAAATACTAAAAATATCTTCATATAGAAACAAAAATAGTTATTCCTTCATAGCATGTAACAGTATCATTTTTTTATAGCAACGCACATCAGTGCAATATACTAAAAATATCTTCACATGGAAACAAAAATAATTATTCCTTCATAGCATGTAACAGTATCATTTTTTTATAGCAACACACATCAGTGCAAAAAAAATTTTCCTCAACTAGCATTCTGTCAAAATCTAAGTGAGGCTTTCCTAATTGACGTAATTGAAAACAGTATTAGAAGAGATATGATGTAAATTCAGTTTTCAATAATTTAATATTAAATTCAATTTTCCATAATTAGTACTGGAAGTACTGGAAAAAAATATATTTACGGATTATATACTTCGACTTTTTTGTATTGGTTAAGGCGAATATTAAATTTACCCTCGGCGCACTACCAAAGTATTTGATCGCAGGAGCTCGGCATTCGAAAGCATATATAGTTGGATATTTGATTGAGTGAATTCACATTATTTAATTTATTTTATCTTGCTAAAATATAATCTCAATGGGGTGGTATGTTAAAATTTCAAGTGATAAAAACAGTTCTGAAAAATCTGAAATTTCAGGGAATCTTTGATATCCGTTTTCTGTGGCAACCAACCCTGCTATGCTACCTGCATATTTTAAAATAATTATTTAAAAGGTAACCGTAATATTTATTATTTTCATTTGCACAGAAATACAAAACGTGGTCCTCTGAGAGATTTAATATTGTTGTGTATTTTTTAATGAACAGAAAACAGAAACAGAAATAGGAATAGATTAGACTAGACATTCAATAAGACTTTGCTTTCGATTAGTCCCAATCTGATAAGAGAAGTTTTATTGGCTCGCCGTTACGATAATATCTTTCCCCAATACACCGCTCTATTATTTTTAATTTGTAATGTAAATATAAAAGGCTATATAAATTGTTGTAATGTTTTCTATTAAAATTGCTAAATTACGAGCATTAAGGGCGGGCTCTCCAATGGCGCTCTTTATACTCCTCATTTATATGCAATTTCATAAGCAAAAGTTTATTCAAATTATCTGATGATCACTCATATGGGCTACTTCAAATACAAATGGCTAGAATCATTCCAGAATGCATTGCTCCGACGATTCATCAAAAGTCCCTGGTTCCTCAGGAATGGATAATTAACACAGTCTCGAAAATTCCTCCACTCCGAAAACATATGATAGATTTAGCCAAAACATTTTACTCCAAATTAGAATCAAACTCTTTTTCTTTTCTTTTTTTTTAAAGAAAGACAAATATTCCCTGGTTACGAATAACCTGACAATATATGAAAATCTCTTACTACCATCACAGTATGCGGAAGATGTTGCTTTTAGTCGTAATGGAAGACTTAGCCAGCCGAGGAATTGAACTCACGACGCCTGGGTGACACCCAAACGCGATGCCAACTCAGCCACTGACCGGTCGAATCTCTCTATCTCCAACCTCGGCCGCTGGACCCCCGCACCGACCCCCTCCATCTCCGCCAAAATTCCATCTTATTCCATTATCTCAGTAAGCGGGCTTAAATATAAGATTGCTATCAGCAAGTGCCGCTAGCACATAAAACACAGTTTACAATTCTTTGAAATAAATTGAATAAAAGCCCTACAGTAGCAATAGGCAGCCCGCTCACTGGGTCGAGAAGATTATCTCCACATTTAAGCACCTCTAACCACAGTTGACACAGGAAGAGGGAGAAATGTTCCCTGGCACTCTATACAAAAAGTTTACAATATGATATATTATCTGATGATTGCGAAGATTTAAATGGGTCAGTATGCTCCTTTTCGATCTATAGTACTAGGTGTTTGGGTGGTATTTTTCGTTTATGAGGCCAAAAATCAGGCAGCGTACAGTACCGCTCCGAACGCCGCGGCCTTCTCTCGCACAATGAACAACGGTGACGCGTTCATTGTAATATTGATACTAAACGAAGTGTTTATTTGATTGTTAATTTCAACAAACAACGATAATACGAGTACGTTACGTAAAAGATGTGTGTATTGCCTACAGATATTAATTTAAAAGTCTAGTTTTTGAACTGTTAATTCATGGTGGAATTAGAATTGAAATTAAAACACTTTTGTACTAGTTGGGTTAATCAAAAAGGGGATTTATCGAATGTCACCCTGCATTTACTAGAAAACCAACATTCTTTTAATAAAGATCGAGACGTAAAAATCCTTCAAGTTTGCAACAAAAGACAAAAATTAGATATATTAGATTCACTAGAAATTAATCGCCTAACGAAGAAAATTGATCGTAAATATGTCATGAATAAACAGTTGGAACATAATGCTCAATCACCATTAATATATCCATTATAATTCACTTAGAATAATTTTACTTCAGAGAGCAGTAGTATAATTTAAGTACGTAATTTAAATATGTAATAACCCAAATACACGGAGAACCCTAAATAATAATAACTACCATAGTGCTTTCAACATTTGTCAATTAAGCCCTAAGCAACAAGGAGGGAATATCCCAATATTACCCAAATAAAATATCAGTAATCACAAACCCTTTCAATTATATAAATTCATATACATTCATGTGAACTAAAAATATCTATTTACTATGTAACATCATTCATAATTTTAATATTAAACATTATAATGACCTATATGTACCTTAAACTAACAAAATAACTTATAATACCTCAAAATTAACAAAATAGAAACAGTCATTATATAGAGACATTGTTGTGTACCTCTGCCTAAGTTTATATAAATACCGTAGCATAAGAATTTCAACTACCAGGCTGAAAATATCCGTAGTAGGATGAAACGGTCCTGGTGAAAATAAATAAGTGGAACAAAGTACAAAAGTGTTTTAATTTCAATTCTAATTTAAAAGTATCGTCTAAAATTATTTTTGATGAGATAAACCGGTATTAAAGGTGTAAATGTGGTTTTCATTGTGTATCACAGTTTAATTTATTATAGTCAAATGCCTACATTTATTACAAAGAAAAAAATTAAGTGAAAACAATACTCCATTCTTTGGTAATAAAAATATCAAGTCTGGAAATGGCGCACGAAAGGTAGTAATATATTGCCAATATTTCCTGTTTTCTATTAGCCGCCCTACCCATACGAACGTACGTGATTCGGCCGCTATATTATCGCCCGAACGCAACAAGACGTATCCCGTATGTTCAGGTACAAAAAAACTATACCCAAAACCTACAAAACATTTGTTGTTCCTGCCTCATCTCGTTTAGTGTTTCGAGGTCAGCCGAAGTTAACGGAAGTTATCGGGTATTTTCGTCTCTCCCATACAAGTTGTTATATTGTAAACACGTATTATTACAAAATCTAATGAAAAAAAACTCTTTTTACTTACTTTTTGAATAATAACCCAAAGGATGGGCGGTTAATTTCTTATTATGTACCCTTAAAGCAATAAAAAACCTTTCTTATCTCTTCTCTAAATCCATGCATTATCATTTCCAAATGCACTTTCTTTATTACGGTGTTATATTTCTGTTCTTTGACTGGGTGTGCCATTCAATGTTATTTTCCAGGACGAATGAAACCTAATAGGTATTTTCTTATTTGCGGAAGAACTATGTGTTTTATTACATGAAATGAAGGTTGTTGGCCCGCCGTGCTAGGGATATCCCTGTGTTCACATTTGTTTTGATGAAAGAAGACCTAGTCAACGGGTTTGCCCAGGGGCTAGGAACTTTGTCACTACACCACTGATTTCTGCTGTCTAAACAAATGTAATAACAGGTTAATTTGGTAATAGAATACTGTTTAATCAAATTTAGACAGAAATTGGTTTTTCTTTCATTAAATTGTTGGTAATGAGGTTTGTAACGATTTTCAACTCAACCACACGTAACATTAACAAGTCATTATTCTCTAATTTAATCATATTTGGTCACAATAATGCGTCCTTGGAAAAATACTTTAGAGTTCATTATTGCATAACATTGCATTGAATCAGATAGAACCTTGTTATTCCAGGGGCACAGTATACATGTATGTTGAACACATCTAACAGTTTATCTTTAATTGCAGGAAATACCTACGAGTAAACCCTGGGACAAGGTTTCTGGCCCACCGATCTTACCTCCGCATCTGCTGCAGGTTATCTTAAATAAAGATACTCCGCTCTCAGTGAGTATAATATATATATATATCCCTCTCTCTCTCTCTCTGCTTATTTGCATTCTTGATGAACTTTATCATAGATACTTCATTTTCTTGCAAAAATCTGCCATATATGTATAACTTATTTAAATAGATTGTCACGCTTCAGCCGGATAGGCAATGTGATATTTGTTAATAGGATAACTTAATAAAGTAAAAATTCCGCATGCTAATAAACACTTTATACCACCCGGCTACAAAGCAATTGATAGGTGTTTATTTATTTTTTCTAGAGTAGCCACTTCAACTACTCTTCTTCCAATATATTATAATATGGCACCGAGGCTAAATAGCATAGAGCTGTCAGATTTTTAAATATATTTACATCATAAAAATAAACAGGTTATTTTGTGGATTTTTGTTTTGAAAGAGTTGCAATTCCTACCACTTGAGCCAACGTTTTGGTAACTTTGCAATATCCATCAATCCCCAAAACTACCACACCTATTGAGCTGTCAACAAATTATTGCATCTTACTTTACATTAGCAACAAGCTCTCCATTGATATGCTTGATGTAACCTTAAGTGACCAGTTCAGGTATGGGGGCTCCATCGAAGCCGGAGTAAAGTTCTCAGTGCCTTTCAGAAGCTGGGCGTATTGTACAGAGGCCGCAGATACTTTAATAGTACACAACTGCTGACGCTGTACAAATCGCAAGTCCACCCCGCTGTAGAATTTGGCAGCCACCTCTGGTCGGGAGCCCCAAAATATCTGAAAAAACCCTTGACTCTGTGCAGAAACGGGCGGTCCGTTTGATAGATTTGCCTATCTTAACAAACGGATTGCAATATTTGGAGCACAGACGTCAGGTGGGAATGCTGTCCTTATTTTACCGGTATTTTAATGGAAGATGCTCTGAGGAACTAGCGTCATTGATCCCTTCGGCACCGGTACATAGAAACAGGCCAAACGCATGCCCAACATTTGCACGCGGTTGACATTTGTCACATGAGAATGGGTCACTTCTACGACTCGTTCTTGTGTTCAACAGCTTGGCTGTGGAATGATCTGCCGGCCTCTGTGTTTCCTCAGCATCCCCAAAGATGATATAGACGTTGAGGAAAATAATTTAATAATTAAGAGCCTCCTGTGTGGAGTTGGTGTAAAACACAGTACAATTATAAATTTGCATAACTCGTCTTGAGGTGGCATTTCACAAAAGGTGTATTATTATTCTTACAGTTGATAAATTAACATTCTACTTGATTAATGTGGATGTTTATTATTTCAGTGCGAGCCGACATTGCTTCCGGAGCCAAACCACGTCATGCTAAATCACCTTTATGCCTTATCAATTAAAGATGGCGTGATGGTCCTATCAGCCACTCATAGATATAGAAAAAAATATGTGACAACTTTACTATACAAACCCATTTGATTGGATATCAGAGAGGGCTCGTTCAGCGCTAACTGCGTGCAGGGCAGGTGGAGCATGTGCAGATTAGCCAAGTTACCAATCTTATAGTATTATTTAAAAACTTTGTAAATCTTGGGCATCGAGTGGGTCCTCTTGTTAGTAGAAAATGGATTAAGTTATTAGATGAAGCTTCCTATACCTTTTCAATGTTCTCATTTCATTCAAATAATATGTACAACTGGTACTCGCCGCATGATAAGTCCTAGATAACAGTTAAACACGGTGCACTAGGGCCTTCACACCTGAATATTGCTACTGCGGCTACTTTTCTCCGAGCATTGCGTTTGTACTCTATATTCTTATCGCTTGACAGCCTACAAACGATGTTCGTACTCGCTTTCTTTACACGATGCTGCCACATTATTTTTATGAGACAAGGAACACAATATTCTACTAAGCTACACATGTATTTATAAATTAGGAAAATTACGTCTTGTTTTGAAATGGAACGATCAAAGAGGCAATAATAATTAGTTTTTGGTAAGGTGGCAGCTTGTGAAATTCACGTTTCTGATACTTTGAGAGATACATATAGGTAATAATTTTAAGGACCTGAAAACAGTGCGACGGGGGATAATCTAGTTCCTGTTCCTGATGTGATATCCACAGGAATGTACAAACTTCACTGCCGAATCACTCATGCCTTATCACAGGGAGGAGATGTATACACTTGTTATAGTCAGATAAACTTATTGCACCCGCAAGTTCAAACGCTTCTGAGCAATAATGTCATTAGGTGTGTACCTCTCTATAGAGGGGTACAGACAATCTACTATTTTTATTAAATATTTTAATACTGTTAAAAATTGCTCACGGTTACCGGTCGCATGCCAGAAATAAATATTATACATAATTCAACTCTTTCAAATAATTTAGTGAACATTCTCCCACAGGGAGGTTGATAGATCGCTTCAATGATGGGAACAGATATTTACCTTACGGTGTTGCATTTTTATTAAGTGTTATGGTAAGATGCTATTATGTGTCTTTATATCCGATGTTCATAGGATTCATTTGTAAAATTGTAGTCTTCAGCTGGAAACCTGACAAATGCATTGTTTCAATACTATTGTAAATCATATGCATAGAAGAACTAATAGTAAGTATATGGAGTTACGTAATTAATACTTGCGCAATTTAAGGACCCAAAGAATAAATGCATTATTTTTGGTTGTGGTATGTACTCGTATTTATATTAATTACAAATGGATCGGTATTGTTGGGCTTAGTTTATTTAAATAAATTAAATAAAACATTATTATCTCCATTTGTACATAGTCCTTATGGTCCCAATAAATTTAGTTTTGAAAACAATAGCCTGCAGCCAGTCTATTCTTATTTTTAAAATAAAATAGAGAGGATGTTGTTTGGGAAATTGTTTGTTTCAAAGAGCCGGAACTTCTCTAGCTCGGTCACTTCTCAGTGCTGCATGACGTTTTTTAGTGATATGTGGACCCATCCATTTTTTTATCATGTGGTACATTTTCATTAAATATGCAGACCCTTCTTTTAAACAATTAATTTTATTTACAGAGTGTCTAATGTTTACAAATATTTATTCCTTTTTTTAGTGACGGCAAAATCTTAAGTCTGCCTTTTAAAATAGATTTTAATTTGGTGAATTCAGTGTAGGTTCATGTGTAGAGATACCTATATGCATACTGCAAGATCCATTGTACTGCCATCGGTGTTTAAGTCATCCGTCTCCTGCCTGGAGGAAATTTATCCCTAGCAGCGGGGTTTATACTTTGTGATATATCCTGATTCGTCAATTTGAAATGTGTTACATTTCTTTTCTGGAACTGTATACAGATAAGACTTGAACCTGAGAACAACGACAGCCTTGTGTTTTACTTGTTTGTTTCCCATACGGTTATAATGCATACATATTAAAAAAACTTTACCTTTCGAATTTTGTAAAGGCAGATAATTTTGTTATAATAAATCATTAACACCATGTTCAAACTAATGTTTCATTTGACCTGTTGATTACTGTATTACATACCAGTTTGGAACACCCACCCTCAGCCTCTTACGCCCCGGCAGTAATTCTACGATATAGTACACCACCACACAAGCAACAATCTCTTTAAAACGATTTGCTTGTAATAACTGCTACAATTAAACACAAAGGAAAGCCGATTTTAATGATTAGACCACATATGGGAATTCTGTGTTTATTTTCCCAGTAATTAGATAAGAAATGCTCTAGGGAACTATGACTGTTATTCCCCTTAACACCAATCCGCAGTCAGTAAACACGCCAAATGTGTGCCACTGATCTGTGCACAGAAAATAGGTCATACAACAGCTCAAAACTGGAACAACCTGCCAGCTTTGTATTCCCCCTCTGTTTGGTGGAAATAAGAATATGATTGATGCGATTCCATCTCCTCGTAAGGCATATGTAACCACTTTCTGAAGAGACCGGGGTCAATGCCATGCATTCAGAGCGTGCTGAATAATTGTGGTGATGGTATCATTGTTGTAAGAACATTTCCATGCATATGTTATAATGTATTATTTATTATAATATTGTATATGTACATAAAAAGGAATACTATTTTCATTCACCTACATTTTATTCATATAAAACTAACCAAATTTTGTACATCACATAAATTTAACAATTATTATTTCTAATACTGGCATAATTGATTGGAGTACTGCAATACATTGTAAGTAGTTTGAATTACTCACACAAAATAATAATAATTAACAAAGTTCTAAGGAGTCTTCCCATGCAAATGTTAATTCATGTTTTTTCTCCGTTCACAGGCAATATTTAACACATTGTGATCAGGCTAAAAGTTGGCTAAAAAGATATCTAATTAGACTATAAAAATGGCACTGATATTATGAAGAAATAAAAAACGGAATGTTCTTCTGAAATCTGTAGCTAGTGACTGATGATTTTTTGCTTTTTACTCAAATTGGTTCATAAAACTGTTCATACAGAAAAACCAGAAAAAATGTTCTATGGGAAGACTGCCCTTTTATAAAAAATTAATACCGCGTAGGAAGCAGGAAGTTGTGCAACGCAATACACAAAAATGTCATAATGATGAAAAGTTGTTCATTCCTGAGATGTTCCCTACTTAAAGTACTGAATATTCTTTAATAAAATATTTTCAAGATATATGTTTGTTGGCTCTATAAAGTAACAGATTAGCACGTAAAGTATTTTCTTTAAAATATTACATTTAGTTGTTGTAAAACTTTCATAATACTGAGAGATGTATACGTAAGTAGTACGCAAATCTATAATCTAGCCTCATGTTTCTAATTACAATTTCAATATTTATGAGTGTGCTGATACTTAAAAAATTCAATTTACGGCCATAACCATTTGAGTAAATAATCACATAAATGCTAAAACAGTATTTGTTTAGAACTCGTGTTAAACCGCAAATTGAGAAATCTGCAGGGCAGGCAAATGATTATTTTATTAAAATTAGGTTTAACTTATCGAAGCTTTGCACTTGATTGTAATATTAATTATTGAAAACAATATTGATAATTCTCAATGAAAATATGAAAAGAAAGAAGACAGAAATTATGGGAAATAATTGAAAAATAACATTATGAGTATGAGATTGATAAAAATGACAGAATTCAACAAGGTCTCAGTAGCTCAATTGGAAAAGATGCGGGTCCCGAATAGACTAGAGATTCCGAGTCCGAGTAGCAGTCGCAATCGTATCTTTTTATTATCTGTATCTTCTACCGTTTCATATTTTCATTGAGAATTATTGATATTATTTTCGATAATTAATACTAAAAAATTATTTTGCCTGAAACTCGTAGGATGTAACATAGCAAAGTAAAAATAATATGAATTTAGTAAAAGTCAAAAGAACGAAACAAATCTTATGGGCAAATTCAGTTAAGTCATAAAACTATGTACACTGAGCCAACGCATAAGCATCCGAGCGTGCATTTGCTTCAAAGATTTTACTAGAGCAAGAGAACACCATTGAGATCAACACACAACTATAATAATATAATGGAATATGTTTTATAGTTAACGTGACACATTTCACAAATAGATTTATAATGTATATTTATAAAATACAGTTATTGAACTGAGGTTACCGCACCGCTTAGGTCTTCATACATTACCTATGATTTGTGATTTAGATTTCCTTTACGCATATTGACGGAGGTAAAATTGAAGACACGAACAATGACGAATGGTACATTTTGGTTAAAAGCGGAGTATTTAGTAGATTGATTATAAAAATAAGCTCAATCTAATAATAAATATCAGGGATTGAAAACTGCTTTAGCGATGAATAATTGTGAACAAACATTGCGGATCCAAGTGATGTTTATGAATTATATGTCATTCATCGTTTTCCATGCATCATCCTAAATACTAAATACTGTACCGCTGGGGAATATAAAATCTACCATTTCATTAGGAGCCACCTCAATTCAACTAGATCCCGATATTGTCAAAATATTAATATTATATAAACTAAATTGTTGGATTCAAACGGAACAGCATGCAAGTTTTTTCAAATTATTCGACCGCACCGTTCTTGTTCATGAAAGATTAAAAATCTGAAAACTATGTTACAAACATTACAAAAAAATCTACTTTTTTCTCTACAATTTTGCACACCTGATAAAAAAGAAGATAAAATCCTGCTTATAAAAATTACAAATCATGAATGTTTTGTAAAAATTGCAATTAATTTATATGAATATATAATTATGAAAAATGAACTTGCACAGATGATCCAATGTTTTTTTTCTTTATACTGTATAGCAAGTACGAGTAATATGACTCATCTGTGAACAGACAATAAATTGTGATGTGGCGTTATATTCAAACCCTCTTTATGACTAACTTCATGAACAGACAATAAATTGTGATGTGGCGTTATATTCAAACCCTTTTTATGACTAACTTCACAATGCTATTACAAAATTTTGGTTCATTACATTGTTCAATAATATTACACTTCTTCTGGCTCTTGTAATAAATGCATCTGGTCAGAATGTCCCTTGCCATTCTTTGCCTGATTATCCACCGGGTTTTGAGAATACAAAATAACAGAAACGGAAACAATCACAATGGACAACACCGTAAACATATTAATGACAATGCCGAATATTAAATAACACGCGATCGCCGTGAAGACCAGCTCCAATGCGCTGGCGAATGTCTTTAAAATGGAATTCATTGTTTTTAAAAAGAAACTTGTGACAATCCCTATCATGGTACTATTGATCATGATGATGACAACGTTAATGGTTAGAATGGCTTGCAACGCTTCCACGTTGAAAGCCTCGTCACTCTTTCCTTGCATCACTATAAAGACAATGTTACAAATAATAGAGTCGAGATACATGAATATGTTTTGAATGTAAATGTCGACCGTGAGTCCTCGGTTCTTAAGTAAATGTTCATTATACACCCCAGCGAGGGACGAACAGAAACATTGGACCAATATCAGGATGGCACTGAGGCTGAGTACTTGACTGAATATATTGTGGGAATTGTTGTCGGGAACTCCTCCGGACACAATGCTACTGGCTACCTCTGGACTGCTGGTGCCAAAATCCACATGCTTGATCATGCAGCCCACTGTGAGCATGAGCAAAGAGATCCATTGTCTGCCACTCAAATTCTTCTTAAATATAACCTGAAACAGATTAATTTATGAAAATGTATACAACATAGATTAACGTACTTTATATCTCATGTTTTTAACCCATTGACCCCTGAATTACTAAGCTATGAAATTGGCCATCACCCCAATCTCAAATAACTTTTTAACTATGTGTTTATGTATTTTTTTTTAATTTACTGTATTGGATCAAGGTACTTAAATATACGAGGTTTGTTCAAAAGAAAAGGTGAATTTTGAATTTTCGCGGGCTGTGTACATTCGATTATCGAATTTTTTTTATTTATTATGTTGGTACACATATGTTTATCATATGTTAGCATTATCAGCCATTTTGGATTAGTGGTTTGTTTTTGACAACTGGAAAGGTTAGTCACGTTTTTGTGTGTTCTTCGATTTTTTACTTTTGAAAAAATGGATCAAAGAATATGTATTAAATTTTGCATTAAAAATGGAATAAAGTGCTCCAACACACTTAAAATGTTGACTGTGGCATTCGGCGAGTCTACTTTGTCTCAAAAAAGTGTTTATAAGTGGTACAAGCGTCCTGGAATTGTAAACACGTCAACAAACGAAGAAACATCGAAACAGTGAAGAAAATGGTTTTGGAAAATCGTCGAATCACTATTAGGGAAGTTGCAGAGGATGTTGGCATATCAATCGGCTCATGCCATGCAATTTTCTCGGATGTTTTGGGCATGAAACGTGTGGCAGCGAAGTTTGTTCCGAAATTGCTAAATTTTGAGCAAAAGCAACGTCGCATTAGTATCGCTCAGGAGTTGTTGAATGACGTCAACGACGATCCAGATTTGCCCAAAAAGGGTCATAACTGGTGATGAAACGTGGATATATGGTTATGACGTCGAAACCAAGGCCCAATCATTCCAATGGAAGCGGCCAGAAGAGCCAAGACCGAAAAAAGCATGCTAAGTTTCATCAAATGTGAAGGTTTTGCTCACTGTTTTCTTCGATTACAATGGCGTGGTGCATCATGAGTTCTTGCCAACAGGTCGTACGGTTAATAAGGAATACTACAAGGAAGTTATGCGACGTTTGCGTGAAGCAATACGGCTCAAACGATCGGAATTGTGGAAAAACAAATCATGGATTTTGCATCACGATAATGCACCAGCTCACACATCAATGCTTGTTGTTGATTATTTGGCCAAAAATAACACGGTAATCATGCCTCAACCACCATATTCACCAAATTTGGCTCCCTGCGACTTTTTCCTATTCCCGAAACTGAAGAGACCAATGAAAGGAAAGCGTTTTGCCACAATTGATGAGATAGATAAAGTCAGAATCGAAGAACGAGCTGATGGCCATACCGAAAAGCGCATTCCAGAAGTCCTTCGAGGATTCGAAGAAGCGCTGGCATAAGTGCATTATATCTGAGGGGATTACTTTGAAGGGGAGAAAATGGATATTGATGAATAAATAAATACTTTTCGAAGAAATTCTAAATTCACCTTTTCTTTTGAATGCACCTCGTATAAATACAGTCAAGCTTGGTTATAACGAGCACGAGGGGACCGACTAAATTTGCTCCTTATAGCCGTTACTCATTATATCCAAAGGGGTTTAAAAAAACGTATGTACCTACTTACCTACCTCTACTATCAATATATTCGCCAATGTGTAATTCTTTTCAAAATATTGCTTTAAAAAATACATAAGATACATAACATTCCAGCGGAACCGCTTGTGCGGTGATTTTCTCGCATATGTGACGCATGTTTGGCGGCGGTGCCTGGACCGTTACGGTGAGATTCAAACGGTCTCACTGGAGATTTCTAAGGCCTTTGAACGGGTTTGGCACCGAGGAGTTGTCGACAAATGCCTTCTTACGGACTTCTCATATCCTTGTGTATGTGGATTACCGACTTTTTGAGGGAAAGATCGATTCAGACGGTTGCTGACGGTTTCATCTCTTCCTCGCTTTCAATAAATGCTGGCGTCCCACAAGGATCAGTTCTCTCTTCTGTACTGTTTTTGTTGCACATCAATGACCTCTTGACATGTGCACCAATTCATCGTTACGTCCATGATAGCTTTTTGTTTGACAAGTCCCCATAGGGCACACAAACTCCAACGGCTCGGAGGGCTTTGAAGCAGAGAATGGACGGTTACCTCGAGAGGGTCTCCTCTTGGGTTAAGAATAACCTCGTCGAATTTAATGTTTCAAAGACCTAATCATGTCTGATTACGTCTAAAAGGGATCGAAATGACAATCTAGTCTCCTTTAATGGAAGCAAATCTTCCCAACAAGTCCTCCATTGTTATGCTTGGTGTAACCTTAAGTGACCAGCTCAGATATGGGGGCTCCATCGAAGCGAGAGTAAAGTTAGTCTTTCAGAAGCTGGGCATATTGTACAGAGCCTGCAGATACTTTAATAGTACACAACTGCTGACCCTGTACAAATCGCAAGTGCGTCCCACTGTAGAATTTGGTTTGATAGATTCGCCTATCTTAACAAACGAACTGCAATCTTTGGAGCAGAGACGTCAGGTGGGAATGATGTCCTTGTTCAACGGGTATTTTAATGGAAGGTGCTCTGAGGAACTGGCGTCATTAATCCCTTCGGCACCGGTGCATAGTCGAGAAACACGCCAAACGCGCGCCCAACATTTGCATATGGTTGACATTTGTCACATGAGAATGACTCTTTCTTATGTTCAACAGCTCGGCTGTGGAATGATCTGCCGGCCTCTGTGTTTCCTCCATCCTACAACATGGGTCTCTTCAATACCCAAGTTCACTCCTTCTTATCCTCTGAAAGACCCTCCACACAGTATCCCCGAAGATGATATAGGCCTCGAGAGAAATTATCTCCCTCAGGGTCTCCTGTGTGGAGTTACAGTAAAAAAAAAAATTACAAAAATGTACACTTTTATTGAAGAAGTTTATAATCATTGAAAGATATCGCTTTCATGTTTCTCAATTTATTCTTCAAAACACTCAACGCTTTATAACTCTCATCCGGGTTTGGTAATTAGGTAAAGTGGCCCCTCTGCTAAAAACATTATGAATCACTTGTCTTAAACTTATCCCATGTAGGGATGCAGGTACTCGTAAATTTTTATAGATTTTTAAAACAAAATTGACGATAAGTAGTAATACAAGAGAGATGTAAAAAGGGAAAAAAGTTGCAAAACCCAATCTTCGCTAGACTTTCGCAAATTTTATATGACAATTTTACATAGTGCCTGTTGGATAGGAATGTTTCACATTACCCAGGTAGTATCTTACACAGATAGTGCAATAAAAATATTATTCCGTACCTAATGGGATTTAAGGAAATTCCCGCCAGCGGCCAACCCGCTTGTCGCCGCAGTATGCCGCCACCTCTGCTTCGAAAAATAATTTTTTCTCAGACTACGATCTATGCATGTAACTAGAGAAAATTATTTGTATAGTATATCAGTGAAGCGTCCTCGTTAGAACCGAGATTTTGAAGAAATTCAACGGCCGCCAGCTGATAACAAAGCTTTGAAAGCAAAAATCAGGGAAAAACTTCACAAACATGTTATTGCCAATACTACAAAATGAAAGCTTCACTATCTATTGGCATTTCAAATTTGATTCACCGATGTCACTTGTTTTGTTTTTAGGTCGACCTACTTGTAGACCGCCACGGTGGTGGGGTTTGGGTTTGAGTACTTGAGACACACACCGCCGGGCTGGCGTGGTTTGGAGCCAATGGGTTAAAGGAAGGCTTAAAAAGTGTTGGAGTATATTTTAAAGTTAAGACACCTTAGAATAATTTAAATTGAACTTACTTGGAAAAGTAGTGCTGTAATCACGACTCTGAGTTGAAGCAGCAGATAATAAGTGGTGGGATCGAAGGCTGCCAGGTTGATGAAGGAGAGATTGTTGTAGAAGCAATACAACAGGGACGGTATTAAATACAAACCTAATAGAACCAAGTTGTTCTTTATTACAGAAAACATAGTAAAAATACTTTCACTGAAAGGAAAACAAAAAAAAGATTAATATTAATTTTTTTGGAATAACTTATTGAAACTTATAAACCTCATTGTAATATATTTTTAATCATTGAAGATAATATTAACAACTCTCAAAATGAAACATGAAACCGAAAAGACACAGAAAAGAAAAAGATAACGGGGCAGCTGGGACTGGAACCATGATATTAACAGTTCTTAGAAATCGAAGTATGATAGTGATAAAAATGGCGGGAGCACAAAGTCCCGGATAAACTATGAGGTCCTGGGTTCAAGTCCCAGCTGCTACCGTTATCTTTTTCTTGTCTGTGTCTTTTCAGTTTCATTTTGAGAGTTGTTAATATTATCTTCAATGATTGAAAAAAATAAAGATTAGTCGTTCCATTTTTTTTATCGAAAATAAGAGGAGCGCAATGTGGACTCTCGGGGCAGCGGGTCCCGACTTTATAACACGAATGTCTCATTGTATAATACTGTAGTCTCAATAGTCATTGTCCTACTTTTCGTTTTCACACATGTTTTAATATCCTGGACATTCGATCGCCAGCTGAGTGAAAATGCTGGCAACACTGAGAATATTCAACATTAAAATATGACGAGAACTTCCCAAAATAAAGAGGTCGATTCAATATTTAAAAAAATTTAAGACATCTTACATAATTATTTATTGTTCCGTTGCAAAACTTTGTGTGCGAATATTGTACTGGTATGTTATTTTGGACGGGAGATCTGCCAGTTTATTATGTAGAGGAAATATAATTTGAATAATGAAAGCGTAACTTACTTTTTACAATACAGTATGACCGAAGTTATCAACTTTAAGACTTCAGTCAGTAATACAACAAGCGTTGTGCTGTAATTATATTTTTTGTCTGAACTTTGCGAAGCGGTTACTATGATGCCTGAAAATAAGTAAAAGTAAAATTATTAATATTATTCAAATTTAAAAGTGGAAAATTATTGTTTGGCCGACGCCGACCACTCGGCCACGCCAATACTAAATTAATACTTAAATGAATTTATACATTTTTTAATTATTAATTATTTTTATTGAGATTTAAAAACCTCATTGTAATATTTAATCATTGAAGAAAATAATATTAACATCTGGGACCCAGATGCGACTGAAATCTTTTTAGTTTCTGTCCTTTTGTCCGGTTTCATCTTTCATTTAGGTTATGTTAATATTATTTTCTTCAATGATTATATTTATACATTGTTGACCAATTTCGGTTAATCTTAACCTTCCCCAGGACTGATCATATGAACTAACTTAAAATACAGAGATATAGGATAAAGAAAGTAAAAGAGGGAAAGAGACAGCATATCAGAGTAAGACAGAGCATCGGAGAGGGGTAGGGGAAGGGTAGGGGTTAGGTAGGAAGAAAGGGAACAACTTTAAAATCGGACTTTGACACTTTCGATCTACTATCAGAATATCATGTAAAGTGAGAACTGGAGTTCTCTCTTTCTAAAACACATGTCTGACCTTAAGAGAAAGGGAAATATAATGGATATTACGAAGACCGCCATTTGGTTCCCAATACGGAACAACTTGAATCAAAGGGTTGAATCTAATTGTTTATTTAACACTTCGCAATTATTATTTTTATTTGATTTCGATATTTCTAATGGTTCTAAGATATTAAGGCGCAAACCTATTCCATTATTATGTATTACTTGCACTCCTGCATTTCTTTTAAAAGTGTGGTCAGTATTAATTAAGTGTTCGGCAAATTCTGAAAAACCTATACTAACCTATAACCGCAAGAAATGTAAACATTAGAGTAAATCACAGAAAATCGAAAACTTCATACACAACAATATTTAAATAATATAGCTTGGCATTAAAATTGTAAATATTTGGAACTAAAAAATGTCATTACTATGGCAACACAAACCTACTCCCTTTGTCTTTGAAATGTGTTCTTCACATTCAAATGTTTTCACATATGTATTCATTTATTACGCTACACCGCATTTAACAGTTCATTTTAAAGAAACAAGGCAAATCATCATAACTTATTTTTTAATAAACATAAAGTTTATTATCAGATAGAATCTGTGAATTTGATTTTTTTTATTTATCATGGTTATTATTTTGATACATTTTGATAAATTTTTCTAAAACTGTGTTCATCTGAAGCGACCTGCCAGGTAAGTATGTTTTTCTGTATCTGTTTGTTCATAATTAGGTAAGAAATATTTGTACAGCGCCCTTCACAAAAACGGCGCTATACAAATCATCCAACTATTATTATTATTATAAAATTTGAGAAATATAAAAAAAAAAACGCTTTTCTATGTAATCATCTTCCTTGCAAAAAGTATAAAGTTATCTTAGAAAATGATTTAGAATCATCTCCTTTCGGAAACTACCATTAACAAATCCGAAGACCGTTTGGTGAAAAGTCAAGAATAAGCACTTGGACCATCTCATTTTTAAAAGCTACTTTGATTTACATTTAAAACCTTTCAAATGATTTTAGCGCCCTCTATTTTTGTCTACTTTTATGTATCCACTCTTGGAGTAGGTAGGTACTACTCGGCTGACATTAAATATTCTGATAATCACTACTTCTAACTTATATTTTAATAAAATGGAATGGTGATATACAATGCCAAGCAGCAAATTTGACTGGCTGTTTCGGTTCAATAGTCAAAAAGTGTTGTATCATTTGGCGACATTGATTATCATTCAAATCTGCATGGAAGGCACTTCTATAATGGAAGTTCTATTTAGTATTATCCCTTCAGTATTTCCAACATATTCAAAGTGTTTCAAAATTTTTAAGAAAAGTATATTTCAGGCAATGTAAAACAGATATATTAAGCTCAAATAATTCAACATTTAGAAGGCTTCCTCATGGGTCGGTATGAAATTAACAATGCCTGCGTGCAGCAAAAATGCAGGTAATGTTGTGATGTCTCGCTGCATGGATTGTACATGGGTCTGCAGATACCAGTACTGTTAGAATTGCAGATTTATATTTTACCTTCCCACATTTAGTAAGTGACGACGGGTTGTGGAATTTTAAGTTTATTTACAATGCTTTTATGATATTATTAATGTGCCTAATTAATAAGTTCGTAACAATCTTTTCAAAGCTTTTTTAACTAAGAGAAATGTTATTAACAAAAAAGTTAATTAAAAGTTCCTTTGGTGATCTCAGTGATATAATAATATTGAGAATCTACTGAAACCACATAGCCCTGGCCTACTATACTGGAAGTACGCAACACCGCACTGACCCATGTACAGGTGCCAATATAATTATATGGAACCGAGCGCTTTCGATATCATACATCTTTACTGGCCGCGGTTTATGTTGATTCCTTACCGACCTGTTTCAGAAATATCATCAAATGAAATCCGCATAGCCCTGGCCTGTTATACGGGACGATATCATCAAATGAAATCCACATAGCCCTGGCCTATTATACGCAACACTGCTCCCACACCGCACTGACCCATGTACAGGTGCCAATAGAATTATATGGAACCGAGCGCTTTCGATATCATACATCTTTACCGCCCGCGGTTTATGTTGATTCCTTATCGACCTATGTTTCAGAAATATCATCAAATGAAACATTAAATAAAAAAGATATATAAATGCGTATGTAAATGAGAAGTGCAATTAAAGCAAAATCACATTTATCTCTTTTAGATAAATATCATTATCACTTCCTGGTAACGGGTGTCACAAGCTGATTAACTTTAAATTAACTGCTTTAATGTGGGATAACAAACTTACTTTACATTTAATTTATTCAATATAGATATTTTATAAAAAATTTCATTGCCGTTGATTATAAAATATTTTTTAGAAGAGTATAACAGTCTTACAATAGCTAATTATTTATTCTAATCTTATTTTATTACCGATTTCATGAAATTTCCCCTTTTCTATAAGCATTGTATTTTGGAGAGGATTTTTGTAGATGAGGTAATTGAGGTTGAGGCCAAATAAAAAACATTAAATGAAACATTTCAACTTACCTTGATTTACAAACAACGACATGTATGAGATAAAAATGAACACACTCCATTTTGTGGGAAACAATTCCTTCCATTTTATTCGCAACATTGCGGATTAATCGAGTAAGGAATGTAATATTATTTTGATAAAACCATCGTACAATTTATTGTCGGCGCTACGAATGGAAGATAATTTAATAAAGTTGGTATAATGAGTAGCCACAGCCTATGTAATTTAAATTATGATTTTAATTAGTAACACGACTATTGATACAAAAATTATCGATTATTAGAATATATCGACAATACACAATACAAGGCGTTTGACGGTTCGCGAATATTTTGTTTTGGTTTGACAGTTCTGCGCGTTCCGCTTCTTGTGACATTTGTTCGAGTGTTGCTTGTTGTTAAAAAATTCCGATATTTTGTGGGAAATAACAATACTGGGTTGGTTGGAAGAAATTGCCACTAATAATAATTTGTATAGCGCCGTTTTTGTGAAAAACTATCTCAACCTGATAATATGCCCACCTTCACAATATAAGTGGGGGTTTCAGTTTATTTTTCAAAATAACCGAAACTGTTTCGGTTTCTCAAAATAACGGTTACTCGAAACTGTAAAAAATTAAAATGCAGTAATAATGATTAATAATAAAGATTAATAAAAAATAAAATAAAAACAGTTGCGGGGAAAGCGTTTCGTAGCAATGGTTAGCGACGGAGTTTCGGATGGAAGGGTTTAAATAGAAAGCGTTGAAATGAGTTACGGCGTATCGCAGAGGTTGTTTAATTTTTTTTAAATCGTTTCGTATCATGGTCAGCTACGGAATTCCGGGAAAAAGTATTTATCGTGAAAGCATTTAACGTTGCTTTCCGACGGTTTATAACGGATATAACATTTTAGTAAAGTGTTGCGGGGAGCTGTTTGAAACGTTTTCTTGAAAAACAAGCGGGCGTCTTCTTGCAGCTCACCTTCATTACTGCTGAATGATATGCTTCGAATAATTGCCATTCGCCCGTCATCACTTTCACTGCCCAATGAGAAATCCATTTCACGAGAAGGAATTATACCTATTGTCTTTTTTTAATTCAAATAGTTGACGGTTTCAAATAGGTGATCATTGGGTAACAACTACTGACAGCTATCAAACAACATTTAAAGGAAACTTTATCGACCGGTAACCTGACGAACGTTTATAAAACGGCAAAATCGGGTGGTAGTCCAAATATTTGTTAAAAATGGTATCAAACGTAATGAATGAATGGTTATAAAACTGGCCTTTAGAATATGATGTAGAATCACATCTTTTCGGAAAGTAACACTAATGTGTGAAGACTGGTTAAAGTAAAAAAAAAGTATACTTGAACCATTCTGCTTTTTAAAATTACTGTCATTTTCTTGTCAGCCAACTTGGTGTTGTTATTTAAAACATTTTAATCGATCGCAGCACTCTCAATTTTTGTCTGTAATTGACGATTATTAACGTCGTCGAAGGATAAAACCACTTCAAGAAGCAGATAAGATCTTTATTTCAGCATTTTTCACCTGTCAACTAAATAAATGTCTCTTTTTTAGAGCTTTGGTTTAAAAAACGAACTTATTATCACTATTGAGAGTGGTGTTTCACAACCATTGACATCGAGCCTAAGGCAGAATTGTTGTATTCATTATGGCAGGCCTGGTTGGTTCATTTTTTACTATTCTAGGAAAGGTTGTAAAGCACTTAGCTCTAAAATATTATGAAAAGTGTTGAGTGACATAGGTTAATCCATCATTTCAAATATAGGTACCTACAAATAAGTTAGGTTAGGATTTTTTTATTTAGATATTTCACGAAAGTCCTGGAAGAAGAAACCGAAAAAGAAATTCTGTGAACTGAGAGAACTTACTCACCACCCATAGAAAATAGTTAAACACATAAAATTGCCTCAACGAGGAATAGGTAGTACAGGAAAACAAACGAGAAATAAAAGCCAGACACATTTGTTTTTTTTTTCAAAGAGAGAGGCATTTCAGGGTTTCGAATGACCCGACAGTGTTTGGGGTCTTCTACTGCCATCGCTCTAGGCGGAGGATATTGCTTGTGGAGTGATGGAGGAAGTTTTTTTATTTTGTTTATTATTTTCTATATAAAGGTTTTACATGTACTCGTATGTGACTTTAGTAATAAATTATAAATATAAAGCATATTATATATGGAATATGTAAGTATAATGCATATTATTTTAGCACAAGTATAAAGTCATAGTATTCACAGTCTTCCTCACTAAGAGGTAGTTAAACCAAATCTAATGAGATCTATGTGATATGAAGACCTAATGTTTTGGACACATGGCGGGACAGGGGCAATCTATGTTTTTTTTAAGAGCTTGATAACTTTAAATAATAATACAAGACAGAAATATTGTTGAAATGATTTTTTTATTATTATAATCTGGTAGATAATTTTATGGCATTTATTTTTTAAATATGATTTCCGGCATATGTCTGCCGTGGCTACGAGTTACATAGTCCATTCGATCAGTCCAATTTTTCAATACTTTTTCCAATAAATCTAACCGTATGGCGTCAATGGTGGATTGAATATTGGCTTCCAATGCTTCAATAGTTGCTGGTTTGTCGGCATAAACCAATGACTTAACATATCCCCATAAAAAGTAATCGAGAGGCGTTAAGTCGCACGAACGAGGGGGCCAGTTAACAGGGCCACTTCTGGAAATAAAGTTGTCACCAAATTGATTTTGCAATAAATTGATGGTTTAGTGCGCTGTATGACAAGTTGCGTCGTCTTGTTGGAACCAAATGTCGTCGATGTTTAACTGATTAATTTTTGGAAACAAAAAATCACACAGCATGACTCGATAGCGCTCGCCATTCACCGTAACGGCAGTTCCTTCCTCATTTCAAAAAAAATAAGGACCGATAATGCCGGCAGCGTGTAAACCGCACCAAACGGTCAATTTTAATGGATGTAATGGTGATTCGTTAATGGGTTGAGGATTGTCTTCGCTCCATATACGGCAATTTTTCTTATTGACGAAGCCATTTAACCAGAAATGAGCGTCATCACTAAACAACGAAATGCTCTATAAACTTAAAGGATTCATGATGAATTGCCAAACCTTACTGAACGGAAATGTCAACAAAATTTGACATTCTCAACTGTCAAACCATAAACAACCATCGAAACTTCTCATGCAGCTAAAAAAAACACCCTATAGCACGGTAGTCTGGAACTTTCCTCCCGCAAGAAGCAGGAAACGAGAAACAGCGGGAAACGGGAAGTAAGAAGCAGAAAACAAATGGCAGCTTAAACCGAAAGGAAAAAAAAAACAAAGAACTAGTAAGCGGGAAGCACGAAACAGGAAGCAAGAAACAGCGGTTGCGGAACGCGTGAAGCAGCGGGAAACGGGAAGAAAGAAGCAGGGGGGAAACTGGAAGCGTGTACCGGAAAGCCTAAAATAACGGGAAACTGGAAATTAGAAGCAGTGGGAAGTAACAATTAAAAATAAAAACCTATAGAAGCGAGAATAAGCCGGAAGCGAGAAGCGAGAAACGAAATACCAACGCTCAATTAATTCCTTTATTCCAATTCATCCTAAATTACAATACTGGCTTATAAGGTTGCCATGTATATCGGTCGATTAAACTCTAACCGCCTTTCCATCCACAGAGTACGTGTTCCAAGTCCCAAGATATCAGTGGAACAGGAGTTCTCCTGGCTGAGTGGTACAATCGTATCGTATTGCAATCTTCGTTTTCTTTTACTTAATTCTCGGCTTTGATTGTATAAGTTGAGTGTCCTTAAAAACCAATGAAAAAATTTAACATCCCAATTAAGTTCAACGTATTATATACAAAGACGTTTTATTTTAATATAGTATTCAGTTAATCCATTTCTGTTTTACAATTCTTTAATTTTTTCCGCTTGGATGGAGCATTGAAAATTTTTTGGTAAAAATAACACCTTTTAATTTTACACAAAAGTACATATTATTTCGGTAATTTATATGTATTAAAATAATTTATCTTCTATTTGATTCTGTATTTATTTATTGAAATACAAATAAACAAGCAATGAATGATAACAAATGAACGTTTGTCTGTCTGTCCTCGATTTTATCGAAAATTACTCTACCGGTTTCGCTGAAAGAGCACAGTTTGTTCCCATTAGTGCCGGGAAAGTTTATAGAGTAGTTTGAATGAAATGCGATAGTGAAAAATCTTGTACCCGCCATATTGTGTTGAGATTAACCCATAGATATACCACTCTGGTTACCCATAGATTACATATTCAAAAAAGAAGGTTTGTTTGGGTAGAATATTTTTAAAATGGAAAACACAAGTCGGTACCAACTTATGAACTTTTTATTTAGATATGTAATAAACTTTTGGAATGAAATAAAATTTCCGAATGAATGTTTTTTTTGTTTAGAGATAGTAATGGTCGTCACAAGGCATTACTTTCGCTGTCAAATCAATTATAGAATCCAAACGATAAGCAAGAATTCACAACTTCATAACATTATTTAAAAAAAAACCCGAGCAAGGCCGGGTACACATCAGCTTGTTTAATATAAATGAACTTAATTTTTATTTCTACTTTCGAAAAAATGTTCTTTAGATGAATGGGAAATTATTTTAGCGAGATTCTAATTCAGCTCTGGCAACACCTGTCAAATTCATAGTGTTTTATTTATTATGTGGTTCAGACTAGACCTGTCATTTTCTATCATAATATTTTTTATATCAGTTTTCTCCCCGAGTGACAAAAATAGTTTGATAATATAAAAAATTGTTTACTGTTGTCATTTTTGTTATAATATTAAAATGGAAACTTTGGATAATAATTTCGGGATACCATTTTCAAAATTATGCCGAACTTGTCTCAGACCGAAAGAGGGAATGAAACCTATTTGTGATTTTAACATCATGAACATGCTGATGTTTGGGGCTTCTATAAAAGTAAGTTAACACACAAGTTATGACACACGACATATTTATTTTCATAATGTTTTGTATGATATTATATTACAGAAACAATTCATAACTTAAATAGTATTCTCCCAATGAGTTTGAATTACTTAATTCTTAAAGGTTGGACATATCTCTTTGTTCCCCATGTATCTCTCTACTAATTTCCTGGAGAACTACCTCAGACCCCTGCGGCAGTGACCACTATCCCATCATTCTGTATCTGGCTCAGCGGTTAGATACTAACCCCTTTAAAAGTAAATCAAAATATATTAGAAAGAAAGCCAACTGGACCAATTCAGAGAATCTATTCAGGCTCTTACCCTCTCCCTTCCTACCCCTAATTCAGAAAATTGCAGCTCCACTTATAAATCTTGGTCCAAGTCCATTCTTAAATCCGCTGAAAAGGCTATACCTAAATCATCTCCTGTAGGCACGAAGGCTCGCCCTCCCCCTTGGTTGGATGAGGAATGCCTTCGAGTGTTGAACGAAAGGAAAGCGGCCAATAAGACATACTGCCAACAGATGACAGTGGAAAATTACTTAACAGCCAAGAATGCCCAAGCTCTGGCTAAACGTACATTTCGTTTTAAAAAAAAAACAGCTGGCGTAATTCTGTACTAACATATCCCACGCCACTCCAGCGGGGGAGGTTTTGTCGATGATTCGCAGATTTAGATCTTCCTTTTCCCTCCTGAAGTAATTTCACAATTCAGCAATCTACATTTCTGACTTTTTTAGCAAAATAGCTCCCCTTATGCCCCTAATCTTGATGAAGAACCTATTCCAACTTTAACCCCAAATTCGTCTTCATGGTTAGACGCTCCATTTTCCATAGAGGAGTTAAAAAGAGCCACGGAAAACCTCAAAGACTGCTCCAGGCAGGGATGAAATTCTGAATATATTCATCAGACACAATAATGACAATTCCCTTTCCTACTTTCTCTTCCTTATCAATATATTTTTGGATACTGGTATTATTCTCCCAGACTGGAAAATCCAAAACATCATTCCCATTTGCAAGAATAACAAAGATCCAAGTCTAGGTTCAAGCTATAGACCGATTGCTCTCTCTTTAACTCTGTGCAAAGTAGCTGAAATGATGATTAAGAATAGATTAGACTGGTTTGTAGAAAAAAATAATCCTTTCCCCTTCGCAGTTTGGATTTAGAAAAGGTAAAAATACCCTTGATAACCTTTCCTCTCTTGTGACAGATGTTAAATTAGCACTTTCTAAAAACGAATATTGCATAGCAGTGTTTTTAGACATCTGCGGAGCATATGACAATATTGTTATCCCCATTCTAAAAGAAAAATTATTGGCGATTGGTGTCTCACCCAAAATGGTCCAATTCATTATTAATTTGCTCTCCCAGAGAACTATTTTTGTAGACGGGCCCGAATCCTCTCCCCACATTAGACACATATTTAAAGGACTCCCACAAGGGTCTGTCCTAAACCCGATTCTGTACAATATTTATATTTTCGATCTGGAAAAATCTATTCATTTCATGTGCGACATACTTCAATATGCTAATGACTTAACGTTCTACAAAGAAAACTGTTTTAGAAAACTCTTGGCGTGGTTTTTTTTTTTTTTTTTACATGAATACCGCACAAGAGTCCCAACTGCTCCCAACCGTCTGGAGCCAGTGAGACTATGGCATTCCCAATTGGGGAATGTTGTGAGGCTGGAGGTATTGGGGAGGGGAAGGAGAAGGAGAAGGGGAAGAGGGAGGTGGGGAAATAGTAATGGCCTTGAACTTTCTCCTTCCAAAAGCAAAGTTGTCATCTTCACTCGTCGTCGAAAGCTCCCAGATATTCAGGTGAGATTTGGCGATGAAGTCATCCCTATCTCTAAGGAAGTTAAGTTCCTGGGAATGTTTTTGGATTCCAAGCTTACTTGGAACTCCCATATAAATCATGTTATCACAAAATGTGAAAGCAATATCAATCCACTTAGATTTCTCTCCGGAGTGAGGTGGGGTTCCCACCCAGCCTCTTTAAAACTTCTTTACAATGCCCTCATCCGAAGTCATCTTGATTATGGATCTTGCCTGTTTGATTCAATATCTTCTTCAAATTCTCATAAATTAGATAAGATCCAGTCAAAGTCTCTTTGTCTTATTCTAGGAGCCATGAATCTTCCTCAATCAACATAATGCAAGTAGAATGCTGCGAACCCCCCTTGCATATAAGAAGGCGATGCTTAGCAGAAAAATATATTTTCAAAACAGGCTCGATAACATCCCATCCCTTGATTCCTAAACTTCAATCTTTAAAGTATGATGTTATTTCAGATCCATTTTGTAAAAAACATTCCCCCCCCTTTTCTATGACTGCTATAACTCTTTCCTGGATATGCCCACCAACATCTATCGTAATGAATCTCTTCCCTTATACTCGTGTTCCTATGAAAGCCTTACTTTGTATCCCAAGGTTCACCAGTTTATAGGAATAAGCAAAAATAAATATAAACAATTCAGCTCCATCAAATAATGTAGAATTTAACAAAATTATTGAAAACAATAAGGGACTCCAGCCCATTTATTTTATTTTATTTTTTATTAATGTTGACATCCTGACTTAATTTTCTGTTATTTTTATATATATTTTTTTAAAGTTCGTTTTAATGGTTAAAATAATTGTTAAAGTGTCAATTTTTTAAAGGCCACCAAAATGCACGTAATCTATGCCTTGTTGGGTGTGACATCACACGAGCAGTCGGATTGGCGGCTCAATAGGTGGTGATCGATATTGTATGGATTGCATATTTTAATTGGGGGAAACATTGTAGAATATCAGCGTCTCGTATTGTAGGTGCATTGTACCAAAGTGCAAAAATACTTCATATCCGCAACTAATTAACAATTTATCAGCATTGAAAGAAAGTCTTTTAAGACCTAATCTGGAAGACTAGGCCATAACCAAGCATGAGCGTTCTGACCGTTCCGAGATATTAAATAATATTTAGGTTTTCAAATCTATTGAATAATGATTTGGTACGTGATACTATTAATAATAATATTTTGATGATTTTTATAACGCCATTTTGGCGAAAATCACCTAAAGGATTCTTTACAAATGTTTTTTTTCCAATGATCTTTTTTCATTACTAAAATTTAATACAATTTAATTCATTACAATATTATACTTCTCTTTTGAGCAATGCTTGTGTAGAGGAGCGGAGTGTACATATTGCTTTCAGATGGTTATATATTTACATAGTATTGTTTCCTAAAGTATTACAAGATGCTTAAAATAATTAATAATAATAAAAAATAAAATGGTTTACATGATTATATTACAGAGTTGGTGGTTTACTTAATACGAAAAGTAGAGTGCATAGCGTCAAGTTTTGATTTACATGTTAAAATCACAACATAATATACGTAATGTACAATGTGATGTAGGATATTTAACTTATAGCATAACGGTACAAGTGGTATATTATGTTGTCTATCTTATCACTAACTATAGACAGTCTATCATATCGATAATAAGTATTACTGACTGTTCTCGATGTATTCGATATTCATCGTTAACTAATATTAATAAATCTTTGGTATCGCCGATATTTCAATAAAAATTCGGTGTCAACAATTAAAAAAAAACTATAAAAATAGCTAAAAATAACAAAATATTACTAAATTTTAAACCGTTGTGTCCCAGACACCATTAGGTCTACAGAGACCATTTTGATTTCAAATTGTACGCAAACTTTGTCTATTTTAAAAATTATTAAGTGATTTATCCCGAAAAATTAGTCATTCGGGATTCAAAATCGACAAAAACTGAAGAAAGGTGGATTTTTTAAATTTTTATTTTGACTGCAAATCGGGAGGTTGTGGGCTTAAATTCCAGTGTGTGTATGTAAATTTGATTTAATTAATCTGCGTCATTTTGCAATTAATTCTTTAAAAATAATGTATACAGTATATTTATGGTGCGTTCCAAAGTGAAAGATGCTTGAAATGGATTTAGTCGCGCTTAGTGCTTAGATCTGAATAGCCCGGTACCTCCCCACCTTCCTCTTCCCCATCGCCTTCCCCTCTCCATACCTTTTACCCTTACAACATACCCCAATAAGGGATGTCATAGTCCCACTGGCTTCGGACAGTTGGGACTCTTGTGTAAAAAAGGGGTGTCAAGAGAATTTATAATGCGAAAGTAAATGGCAGAAGAATTAATCAATCAATGCAAAAATGATATGAAAAAAGGACCCACCATGAATAACATAATACTGACAGACTTCTATATCAATATTAGGTAATATCACAAAAAAACGGGAATGATACAGAACTATTCCTAAGCTCTCGAACTTTGTTACCACCCGGTTAGAATTTTTTTGGATGCGATTTTAACTTTTAGTGCTTTGAATTATGTATGAAAGGGAAATTATAATTGCTTGCGTTAATAAGCCTCTGGCCGTTTTCCGCGCATGCGCCTGTCACGGACTTGACAAAGGGTGACAGTAGATAGTTATGCGAGAGAAATATGCAAATTTTTATAGGTTTGAAGAATTGTTTTTCCTTTAATGGCTTGAAATAAAAATAAATATGTCATGCATCATAAGAAATAATAGGTTTGAGGTATCATTAGAAATGCTCTTCTCTCAGAGTCACCGAAGAAATAATCACCAAAGAAACTGCCACCAATGACGTTGTTGTAATGTGGAAGGGTATAAATTATTACGTAGATAAATTCATTAAAATTTCAATGAATATATTGAATTTTCAAGCAAAAACTCTCAAGTAGTCGCAATAAACAAACGTAATGATTTTACGAGTGAAATGAACACTGTAAACAGCGAAATTATAAGCCATAAGCATGATAAACAGGTGGTAAAACGTTATCTAGTTATAGTTGGACTTGAAAACTGCACATGTGACGACAGAAGCAGTGGTACCAACAGAACATGGTGTTTTTTTTATTTTATTTTTTTATTTTTATTTAATTTTACAACAGAAAAAAAAATACAACTCAAAAAGTCCCGATAAACTACTTTTTTGTAGTTTGTCTAACGGGAGCTTGTTATCAAAAACATAAAATTTACATACAAGGTTACAAAATATGTAAAATAAAAACATTAAAAAAAAAACAATATATAAAATAAAAACATACAAGCCATATGTAACAAGCTTAAAACATAAATATTTATAAAGAATATTACTCTAAAATATTTCTGCAAAAATATATTAAAAAAAAAAAAAAAAACATAAACGAAAGCAATAAATCTTAAATAAAATAATATTTCCTTATTTCTAATACAAATAGCTTCTTTCAGCTAGACAAGTTTTCAATGTGTTTATTAATGGTTTAGTTTTATTACAGTTTTTTATTTCAGCGGGTGACATATTTATACAACTAGGAATCATGTGTTCTAAAGTTCTTTGTCCATATTTGTTTTTATGCTTAGGAACCATTAATCCTTCATTCAAATTGAGACGAGTGTTGTAATTGTGCTCTAGTCTATTTGTATTAAATATAGGGTTATTTATGTGCTGAAATATAATTTTGTACCACAGAATTGATCTAACTGATGGTATAGTTTTTAATTCACTTTTATATAACGATTTATAAAATCTACGTATAATTACAGGCGGACCTCGATTTTCGCACATGATTGGTTTCTGAAAATGTGTGCGAAAGTTAAATGTTCGAAAGTAGAGGAATGTAAAAAAAAAAAAAAAAACACCAAAAATTGTAGTTTAAAATTTTTATTTATCAAAACTTACTAAATAAAAATTATATTCTCTTAATAAACTTGTCAAGGGTTAGTTGTATTTTACTACTTTTTTTCTTTTCTTCATAGAGAGTTCTGTAACATGCAGTACTATTATGGATCGCTCTACGCACTTGAGATATGCGTTCTCCATTGGGATCACATTCGTCCATAATATTAAAAAATGTCTCGAGATGCGTAAAAGCGTCGTTCATGTTTTTTATTGTTAAGGTCTTGATAATTTCTTCTGGTTCTTCTTCCTCACTATCAATTTGTATACTATTTTCGTTCTCTTGTCGGTCCATTAGAAATTCATTAGTCAAGGGTTCAGAATGAGATTCAATCATCTCATTAACGTCTTCACTGTTAACATCTAGGTTTAGTTCATTCATTAGGTGAACTATTTCAAGTGTGATGGTTTCTGGAGTTTCATCAAAATTTATGAAATCACTCATCATTTGTGGGCATAGATGCTTCCATGAACCTTTCATTGTTGACTCTTTTATTTCAACCCATGCGACTCCAATATTGTTTATTGCGTTCCATATGTTATAATTCTTCCAGAAATCTTGTAATGTGGGCCCACCTTCCATGTCAGTTGCCTTGATGGCCTGATTCATTATCGACCGCATATCGTATCGTTTAAACGTAGCTATCACCGTTTGGTCCATGGTTTGTATGAGACAGTAGACGTAGTATTGGGGGGAAGAAACACAACATTGATTTCTGGGTATAAATTATGTAGAGATTTTGGGTGTCCTGGAGCATTATCTAATATTAATAATGCTTTAAATGGTAAATTATTAACTTCACAATAATGTTTTACTGCTGGTACGAAATGTGAAGTGAACCAATCTTTAAATATTAAAGCAGTAACCCAGGCTTTTTGATTGGATTTCCAAATGACTGGAGCAATTTTTTATCTTTCCCTTTCAATGCTCTAGGATTTTCTGCTTGATAAGCTAATATTGGCTTCAATTTTAAATCACCAGCTAAATTTCCACCAAGAAGCAATGTCAATCGGTTTTTAGAAGGTTTATGACCAGGGGCAACTGATTCGTCCTTTGATAAGAATGTACGATTAGGCATCTTCTTCCAAAATAAACCAGTCTCATCTACATTGAATATTTGACTAGAGGTATATTCTCCATCTTCAATAATTTTGGACAATAACGAAATAAAATATTTTGCAGCATCTTCATCCGCATCAGCTGATTCTCCAGTGAATTTAATATTATGTAAAGAATACCCTGTTTAAAATTTGAAAACCAGCCGTTACTTGCATGAAACACTGTATCAGAATCTTCGTTTAGTCTTGCCTTCCAATCTTTATGCAAACTAAGAGCCTTAGCTTGAATCATTGAAGTACTCAGAGGGATGTTTTCTTGATTTTGATTATTTATCCAATAACACAAAGATTTCTCCATTTTATCCATCACTATGCCGTGCCTTTTGGAAACAATTTTTGGTGATATATATCCAAATTTTTTTACATATTTTTTAATTTTATCTTTATTCTTTAATATCGAACATATCGTATTCCTGTTTATATCATACGAACGGCGGATTGAAGCTTAAGACTCTGCATTTTCAGAGCGTTTTATTATATTCATCTTCGTTTCGATTGTATGAAGTTTATGGGTTCTTGATTTTTTTTAGCCATATCTACTTCGCAGTTTCTTCTTTTCTCACTCTCGGGTACGAAATATTTGAAACAAAACTCGCAGAACAATGCCAACAGTACGTGCGCTGACGCAAGACTAAACCTGTCGAGATCAGACGGGAGTGTGTACAAATTAATACATACAAACGCTTGCGTTCGGACTCGCTCGCGCTCATATGTTAATGCATGTGTGCGAACAGAACGTAACACCTTTCACAGTACGAACCTGGTTCATATGCATTTCATAGTGCGACAGGGAAACTGCATGGAAACAAAACATTTTTGTTTATCGAAGGAAGCAATCACTTTGTGGCTTGACATTATAATTTAAATAAAAAATGTTTTTGTTTTAAGCCACTTTATTTTTATACATATTTATGCATTCGACCGGTTTCGGTTGGACTCAACCTTCTTCAGGAATGTACACATATAAACTAAAATTAAAATACAGAGATATCATAATGGAGACAGAGAAAGTGAGGAAAAGAGACAGCACGATAGGGTAGAACAGTTCAGAGCATCACAGAGGGGGGGGGTAGTGCGGTAGATAGAGAGGTAGGGGGAGGGGAGGGGAAGAATCCTTAAAATCGGACTTTGGGTTAAATCTAATTGTTTATTTAAAATTTGGCATATATTATTTTTATTTGATTTTGATATTTCTAATGCTTCTAAGTTATTAAGGCGCAAGCCTATACTATTTTTATGTATTAATTGTACTCCTGTACTTTTATCAAAATTATGGTAAGTATTAATTAAATGTTCGGCGAATTCTGAAAAACCTATACTTGTTAAGCATCTAATATGTCCTTTGACTCTAATGTTTACGTTTCTCGCGGTTTTACCTATATAAATTGCCGGGCAATCGTTAAAATTAAGTTTATAGATGCCAGAATGGCTTAATGTATCTTCTTTGTCTTTACAATTAATTAAAAAGTTTGCCTAAATTATTATTGGTATAAAAAGCTGGTTTTATTTCTGATGGGAGTTTTGATGTGCACAAGGAAGAAAATTCACTAATATACAAAATTCTGCGCCATTTGGTTGAGTCCAACCGAAACCGGTCGAATGCATAAATATGTATAAAAATAAAGTGGCTTAAAACAAAAACATTTTTTATTTAAAACATTTTTGCATTATCGCCAAAAAAAAAACGATTTTTCAAAAATGTGCGAAATAGTGAATTGTGCAAAAGTCGAATGTGCGAAAGCCGAGGTCCGCCTGTATATACAATAAAAGTTATATATTTAGAATCGGCATTTGCAGATCTATACGATCATATTTTTTTAAAGCCATTGTATTTTTCACTGGAGTTCCTTATTGGCCAAACTATATAAAATTATTCACAGATGGTTCCAAATTCAGTCAGGATTCCCATTGCGGGGCCAGTGTGCATGTTCCACACAGGAAGATGAGTCTCCCACACAAACTTCTCAAAGAATGCTCCATTTTCTCGGCTGAATGCATAGCTATCATAGAAGCACTGCATCTTGTCAAATCGCACAATATTAGAAATGCCCTCATTCTTTCAGATTTGCTTAGCTCACTACAAAAAATATGTTCATCCCCACTCAATTCTAACAGCGATTCCCTAATCTGCTCTGTCAGAGACCTCCTGTATTCCATTTCACTATCACATGCGTCAGTGGTCCTGGCCTGGATTCCAGGACACCTAGGTATTACTGGAAACGAAATAGCGGATTCCATTGCTGAGGAAGCCACTGTTCACGGTCCGTTAAATGATATTCCTGTTCCAGTTAGAGACTATTTCCCTATTCTAAACAGTAAATATAAACTCCAATGGTCCTCTGAATGGAAAATAGTTTCTCTGACAAAAGGTCATCAGTACTCATTAATACAACCGTTTATTCCCGTCAAGCCGTGGTTTCATAAATACACTTGCATGCCAAAAAAATATATTTCCTCCATAACTCGAATGAGACTAGGTCACACTTCTTGTCTTAGTCATCTCGCCAGATTCCATATAGTCAGCTCGCCTTACTGTGATTGTGGGTCAGAGGACACTCTGGACCATAATTTCTTTGAGTGTCCTATCAATGACCAATTTCCAAATTTTATGCATGAATTGGTAAAACTTAAAATTGATCTCCCTACCAGTATTCCCTGCCTTCTAAGTCTCAACTCCCCTCAAATTAACAATTTATTAGCAAAATACATTTATAAAATGGCATTAAAATTTAAGTCATTGGGGATTAAAAACACATAAATTTACACTGTTTAACTTATTTAACTTATCTGCTTCAATTTTATTTGCCCAAATATTATATCTTCTTTAAAAGTAACTAATTTTAAGAACAATCTGTACTATCAAAATCTAACTGATTAAGCATGGCCAAGATCGCCCTCAATGGGTGAAAGACATAAAAAAAAAAAAGTTTATAAATTCTTATAAACAGCATAAGAAAAGAGATTAAGAAAATAACTGATTTACTTCATTCTTAAAGGTTTATGAATTCTTATAAAAAGATTAAGAAAAGAACTGATTTCTATGGCATTGAAATAGCTATTACATTATTATTATCTATGTGTGTAGATGTCTTGCGTGTAATTTTTTTGTATTTTCAGAATTTTAACCCCGCTTCCTCATGGGTCGGTATAAAATCAACATTACCCGCGTACAGCAGGATGCGGGCAATGCAAGTATGCAACACCGCTCCCGCGCAGCACCGATCCGTGTATGGGCACCAACAGAAATATATGGAACGAAGCACTGTCTGTATCACGCATCCTTATTGCACCTAGTTTATGTTGATTCCGTACCGACCCGTGAAGGAGCTAATTTAGTATATTATGCTATGTGTCTTAATGAATTGAATTCAAGAGTAAGCATTAATTTAAATAATAAGTCTCCAATAATTCTTTATAATGTTCAACTTATTAAAAATACCCAATACATTCTGTCATCTAGAGCTTTTTAAAAATATTTTCCAGGTAGAAACTGGGGATGGAATGCCAGGTAACATATGCCTGACATGTCTAAGGCAAGTTCACCGCTCTTGCTCCTTTATGCATCTATGTGTGAAGTCCGATTCCATCCTGAGAAGATACGTGATGTACGGGTGCCTGCCCCCTGAGGTGAATTTTATTTATGTCTTACCGGGACTTGTGTATTTTATCAAGACCGGGACACTGAATCAAATCCGGCTCATTTGTATGAGAACCTCCAATATATTTTTTAAATCTCATACAAGTTAAGAGGCCGATTTTATCCAGTTTCCCGGCCTTGTCATCTGTGATCTAGGTGGTTTTCATTTTATCCCCCTTCGTGTTAGGGACATGTGTTTGATTGATAAATGTTCCAAGGAACAGTGTTTCCCTGCACACTTATAAATGTAATCGACGGACCATTGTCCGATTACACGTAATCCATAACATGAAATGAAATAAACAAGAGCTACAGAAAAGGAACAGCACGTAATACACGAATGACTAAAATATATATTTGAGACAACATTCAAGTCAAAGCCTGTGCAAGGTTTTGGTAAAGTCCATAATTTTAGACATTCTAAATAATAATGATCAGGAAAGAATGCGGGTGATGTAAGCGTAATGAATAAGATTCAGAAAGTAACGCTTAGATGGTGCGGATATGTACAGCGATGAACGGAGTAAGGAGAGTATGGCACAAAAGTGAATGGTACAAGAAGTCGGGGGTGCCTGAGGAAGACATGGCATGATCAAGCTAATCAAATACTTGAGTCGGGTCATCTCAGCAGCATAAGATCATAACAGAAAAGTGTGCATGAGACGTTGTATGAATGTGAATGAAGCAAGGAGTGTGTCTAGACAGAGTTGTGTGGCCATTCACTTGCATCCTCTCTGCCTAACCCTGCGGAGAATTGGTGTAATGGTTAATTAGTTAAGATAATCTGTTAAACAAAAATAAAAATAATTATGCTCGAAAGGATTGTGAGCTAGCTTCAAACTGAGGGTTATGTCTCAGTACCGCTCTTATTTAACTTTTTCTACATTTTAGGATTTACTAAAAATAGAAAGGATTGTGAGCTAGCTTCAAACTGAGGGTTATGTCTCAGTACCGCTCTTATTTAACTTTTTCTACATTTTAGGATTTACTAAAAATAGAAAGGATTGTGAGCTAGCTTCAAACTGAGGGTTATGTCTCAGTACCGCTCTTATTTAACTTTTTCTACATTTTAGGATTTACTAAAAATAGAAAGGATTGTGAGCTAGCTTCAAACTGAGGGTTATGTCTCAGTACCGCTCTTATTTAACTTTTTCTACATTTTAGGATTTACTAAAAATAGAAAGGATTGTGAGCTTGCTTCAAACTGAGGGTTATGTCTCAGTACCGCTCTTATTTAACTTTTTCTACATTTTAGGATTTACTAAAAATAGAAAGGATTGTGAGCTAGCTTCAAACTGAGGGTTATGTCTCAGTACCGCTCTTATTTAACTTTTTCTACATTTTAGGATTTTCTAAAAATAGAAAGGATTGTGAGCTAGCTTCAAACTGAGGGTTATGTCTCAGTACCGCTCTTATTTAACTTTTTCTACATTTTAGGATTTTCTAAAAATAGAAAGGATTGTGAGCTAGCTTCAAACTGAGGGTTATGTCTCAGTACCGCTCTTATTTAACCTTTTTCTACATTTTAGGATTTTCTAAAAATAGAAAGCTCTCAACAAGAGACGCATATAATGGATGATCGTGTAGATCCTCTTCTGGTAAGAACACAAATCAAACTATTATTTATATGTGTTTATCATAGTCTTAACATATCGTCGCCCCAAAACAAAAGGGCACTTGCGCAAAACTTGCTCTTTGAATACAGCGCATTTTAACTGTTTGCCGAGTGAGAAACAATGTAGGCTGCTTTTCACTATATTGAAAATAAGTTTAGACCTCATGTGACTTTGTTAAAGATTGAAATGTAGTTTTAGTTTAGTTAATAAAGCAAACTGCATTCATAACTCCAAACCGTTAAAGTGCCCTTTCGCTTTTGGGGGGACGATGTAATATTACCTGGCAGTTAAATATTTTATTAATAATTCTAGAAAAGCAATGACGCCGCTGACCTGTTGGAAATAAGCGCTTTTACAAACATTCCTGATCACATTTCTGAAGATGAAGAAGGTAAGTTTCTGGACAACACATATATTTGTATATATATATGTATTTGGTGTGTAAGTACAGCATACAATCTCGCCTTAAATTTTAAAATCTATAAAATAATTACCCAAAAATCTTTACCACGGTGACTACTTTTTATTTATTTACTGGCGTTATTTTCACAGTGGATGTTATAATTGTAGGATTTGTTAGTTTATTTTTATTTTTTATAATAACAATGAAATTATTTATTTATTTAAATAGAAATTAAAGATAAATGTATTTTAAAAACTAGAAGCAATAAATGAATTAAAAATTACTTTGTATTCACCACTTTATTAATATATACATATCAACATGTTTCAAAAGCGATGCTTTCCTCATCAGGAATATATAGAATACAAATGATTTTTATCAAGTTTTTGTTTATCCATACCGCATGTTCTAAATGGAACAAAATTTGAAGACTCGGTTTGCGTCACACCAAAATCAAAAAATATCCAGAAATGTGAAATCATGAATTTCACATTCAACCCCATCCCCACTCAAAAAATCCACCCTTAGGTCGCGAGCCGCATCTGATGAACAGGTAAAGCGCCCCCTCCGCTAAAAAGATTGTGCATCACTTTCATAAACTTACCCTATGTATTAGCAGATTTTATATGACAATTTTACATAGTGCCCGATGAATATGAATGTTTCGCATTGCCGACAATTTTACACAGGTAGTGCCATAAAAATATTAAACAGTCTCTAACGGGGTTCTTTAGGAAATTCCCGGGAGCCGCCGCCCCGCTCGGCGGCGCGCTATGTCGCCACCTTTGTCTGTTTTTACTTTGAGAATTGTTTTTTTTCAGACCCAACGATTTATAGATGCATCCAGAAATTGTATTCACAAAATTATTTGTACGTTATATTAGTGAAACGTCCTCGTTATAACAACCAACGATTGTATAGAAATAAGCCTGAATAAAAATATCATTGGTTAATTCCTCATTACAGCAGTGAACTCGCTATTGCCATGATCGTTATAACCAAGCTCGAGTGTATATATTTTACATTAACCCCACACAGGAGGCCCCGATAAAAATATCATTGGGTAATTCCTCATTATAGCAGTGAACTCGCTATTGCCGTGATAGTTATGCCCAAGCTCGAGTGTATATATTTTACATTAACCCCACACATGAGGCCCCGATAAAAATATCATTGGTTAATTCCTCTTTACAGCAGTGAACTCGCTATTGCCATGATCGTTATGCCCAAGCTCGAGTGTATATATTTTACATTAACCCCACACATGAGGCCCCGATAAAAATATCATTGGGTAATTCCTCATTATAGCAGTGAACTCGCTATTGCCGTGATAGTTATGCCCAAGCTCGAGTGTATATATTTTACATTAACCCCACACATGAGGCCCCGATAAAAATATCATTGGTTAATTCCTCTTTACAGCAGTGAACTCGCTATTGCCATGATCGTTATGCCCAAGCTCGAGTGTATATATTTTACATTAACCCCACACATGAGGCCCCGATAAAAATATCATTGGTTAATTCCTCTTTACAGCAGTGAACTCGCTATTGCCATGATCGTTATAACCAAGCTCGAGTGTATATATTTTACATTAACCCCACACAGGAGGCCCACAACAAATGTTGGACAGGCGTTTGATGTTTCCTGGCTGTGAAATAACTATTGAAATACGGGTAGAACAAGGACAACATTACCACTGACGCCTGTGAAATTGCAGACAATACAGCTTATGGATCAAAACATTTAAAAAATATGTATTTTGAATATTTTGCCGGCCTACATTACATGATAATATACGAACACGTAACATTTGTCCAGTTCATTATACGAGTACATGTCCAGTGCTGCAGAAATTTCTCCAGTTTTGTCAAAGCTCTTCAAAATGTGGATCTGTCCCTCTGGTTGGAAAAAAGCCATCATTCATCCTATACCTAAGAAAGGTGACCGCTCCAACCCGGCCAACTACCGCCCCATAGCGATCACATCAGTTCTCTCCAAGGTGATGGAACGTGTGATCAACGAAAAACTGCTCACATACTTATTAACAACTTATGAACAAAATTATTAACGACCGTCAGTACGGATTCCGGCGGAACCGCCCATGCGGTGATCTCATCGCGTATGTGACGCATGTTTGGGGGCGGTGCCTGGAACGTTATGGTGAGATTGAAATGGTCTCACTGGACATTTCTAAGGCCTCTAACTGGGTTTGGCACCGAGGACTTGTCAACAAACTGCCTTCTTAAGGACTTCCCGTTTCCTTGTGTACGTGGATTGCCAACTTTCTGAGGAAGAGATCGATTCAGATGGTTGCTGATGGTTTCATCTCTTCCTCGCATTCAATAAATGCTGGCGCCCCACAAGGATCGGTTCTATCTCCGTCATTGTTTTTGTTGCACATCAATGACCTCTTGACATGTGCACCAATCCATTGTTACGCGGATGACAGTACAGTCCATGATTGCTTTTTGTTTGACAAGCCCCAAAGGGCACACAAACTCCAACGGGTCAGAGGGCTTTGAAACAGAGAATGGACGGTTACCTCGAGAGGGTCTCCTCTTGGGGTAAGAATAACCTCGTTGAATTTAATGTTTCAAAGACTTAATCGTGTCTGATTACGTCTAAAAGGGATCGAAATGACAATCTAGTCTCCTTTAATGGAAGCAATCTTCCCAACAAGCCTTCCATTGATATGCTTGGTGTAACCTTAAGTGACCAGCTCAGGTATGGGGGCTCCATCGAAGCCAGAGTAAAGTTACGTATTGTACAGAGCCCGCAGATTATTATTATTTTTTTTACAGTAACTCCACACAGGAGACCCTGAGGGAAGTAATTTCCCTCAAGGCCTATATCATCTTTGGGGATGCTGTGTGGGGGGTCTTTTAGAGGATAGGAAGGAGTGAACTTGGGTTTTGAAGAGACCCATGTTATAGGATGGAGGAAACACAGAGGCCGGCAGATACTTTAATAGTACACAACTGCTGTCCCTGTACAAACCGCAAGTGTGCCCCACTGTAGATTTTGGCATCCACCTCTGGTCGGGAGTCCCAAAATATCTGAAAAAACCCTTGACTCTGCAGAAACGGGCGCTCCGTTTGATAGATTCGCCTATCTTACCAAATGGATTCCAATCTTTGGAACAGAGACGTCAGGTGGGAATGCTGTCCTTGTTTTAGCGGTATTTTAATGGAAGATGCTCTGAGGAACTAGCGTCATTGATCCCTTCGTCATCGGTGCATAGTCGGGAAACACGCCAAGCGCGTGCCCAACATTTGCACACAGTCGACATTTGTCACATGAGTTTTACGACTCATTCCTGTGTTCAACAGCTTAGCTGTGGAATGATCTGCCGGCCTCTGTGTTTCCTTCATCCTACAACATGGGTCTCTCCAAGACCCAAGTTCACTCCTTCCTATCCTCTAAAAGATCCTCCACACAGCATCCCCAAAGATGATATAGGCCTTGAGGGAAATTATATCCTGTGTGGAGTTACCGTAATTTTATTTTTTATTATGTATTAATTGTCTTATTTTCCAGGTGCCTTGAAATTCCTGGAATTAGGGTTGGAACCCGAGTGCAACCCAGAGAATGCCCTGGTGGGAATGAAGGGGACCATTCCTCTAACGGAGCTGCCCAATGAAAGTGACTCCCTCTGGCTGCAGCAGACTGACTCCATCGTGTTGGATAAGGGGGCCTTAGACGTTGGCAGATTAATTACTTTCAGCATGATCACGGAACCGGATAGTGGTAATACTTTATTTTATTACATAAGATTAAATTATCTATGACAAACAAACTTAAAAATAGTTATTACGATACATGATGTTGGTATAACTGGGGTTGATTACTCTGTATTGTTTATGTACTAGTCTATACATCATAACCTCTTTTTTATTTATTTTTTTATTGTAAAATATTAATTATATACAGTGGAAACTTATACCCGCTAAGCCACTGCAATTAGCTTGTCAGCAGGAGTTTATTTTAACAATATTATATAATACAACAATAAATAATAATCATAGGGCAAAATTAGGATACAGAGGCGCATGCATGTTGTGATCAATGTACATAAGTTGGAAAAAAACATTTAAAAAGAAAAAATGGAAACAGCATTACAGTTTTGTTATTGAGATACTAGATAGAGTCCAATTTTATAACACCGATTTAATAATATTATAAAAATATCAATATTATAAAACATATCAAAATTGTAAAAGTACCAATATTATAAAAATATCAATATTATAAAAATCTTAATATTTTTAAAATATCAACATTTTAAATATCAACATTATAAAAATACCAATATTTAAAAAAATATCAATATTATAAAAATATCAATATTGTAAAAATACCAACATTGTAAAAAATATCAATATAATAAAAATATCAACATTTTAAAAACATTAATATTACAAAAAATATAAATATTATAAAAATATATCAAAAATATCAAAGTATCGGCAAGTATTAAATAAATTGAGAAATAAAAAAAAATTATGTAAATAAAACAGCATTACAGGTTGGTTACAATGAGGATAGACTTAATATAATAGTAACACCGTAACAGTAAATACAGCAGATATCGAGGAGCTATACAACCAAGGAGATCGTCATATTTGTTACCATCAATACACAAGGTTACTTTCTAAAAGCCAACACTTATCAGTGAGAATTTCATCATAGAGCAATTGTTTTTAAATTCGTACGGCAATTTGTTAAATATAAATGGTACAATGTATTCAAGGGTTCGTTGACCATATTTATTTTGAAATATTGGCACTATGAGTCCTATATTTTGTGTGAAACGTGTATTGTGTACATGATTCACCACTGCCTTATACGGACCTTCAGATATATGTTGCAGTAGAATTTTTTGCCACAAAAGACCATGAACAGGTAATACATTAATTGATTTGTACATGATATCAATGTCTCGCCTTTGCTTAAAAGCTGTTTTACTTACTAACAATTTTACAATGGCGTTTTGAATCAGCTGTAAATGTTTTATGTTGGTCTTACACAAGTGTCCCCAAGACGTTATCCCATACCTTACGGTCGATTCTGCTAGAGACAAATAAATTAGTTTCATAGTTTTTATAGGCACATAAAATTTTACCCTATGGAGTCTTCCTACAATGGCTCAAAGTCGCTTACAGAGGTTGGAAATTTGTAAGTCCCATTTCATGTTACAATCCACCGTAACACCTAGATACACATACTGGTTGACTAATTGGATACTTGTACACGCTTAGGGCTGTTTGGTATTATTGTGAATGCAATTAAATGAATGGGATATGATTACAGGTACCTCGCTGTACCTTGCATGCGGGGATCTTATATGCATAGATTTCGTTTTTTTAGCATTGATTATTAGACCAGAGTCATGTGACCATTTTAATAAAGAAAAATTCTTCCTTTTACTTGTTAAATTACTGAATATTTTGTAACAACCAAACTTCATTCTTATTTATAAAACACAATACAACACATCATTTTAATCCTCGTTGTAATATTATGTTGCAGGGTGTATTCAGGATGTTGGAAATAATAACTACAAAGAAAAGACGATACCATGTCTGGAGTGCATTGAGAAATTTGCCACCCCTGAAGACCTCAAGTTGCACATGTCTATTCACTGCCTGGATGGACGCTTTCAGTGCAATGCTTGTGACAAACATTTTACAAGTAAGTATTCAAGAGTGCTATAATTTTACAGGCCTATTTTAAATTTTATATTTTGTTCTGTAGGTACATTTTTGTAATATTTTCCTTCATATTTGAATTTGTTCTATTTTTAAATTGTACTAACAAAGTATAGGCGGACCTCGGCTTTCACACATTCGACTTTCGCACAATTCGTTATTTCGCACATTTTTAAAAAATTGTTTTTTTTTATTTTAATTTTTGGCGATAATGCAAAAATGTTTTGTTTCCGTGCACTTGTTTCCCTGTCGCACTATGAAATGCATATGAACCAGGTTCGTACTGTGAAAAGTGTTATGTTTTGTTCGCACATATGCGTTAACATACGAGCGCGAGCGAGTCCGAATTCATGCGTTTGTATGTACTAATTTGTACACACTCCCGTCTGACCTCGACAGATTTAGTCTTGCGTTAGCGCACGTACTGTTCGCATTGTTCTGCGAGTTTTGTTTCAAATATTTCATACCTGTTTTAACATGAGTGAGAAACGAAGAAACTGCAAAGTAGATATGATAAACTTCATACATAACTGGTGAAAATAAATAAGTGGAAGAAAGTACAAAAGTGTCTTAATTTCAATTCTAATACAATGGAATTCCACCACGAACTAACAGTCCAAAAACTAGACTCATTAAAAACAGCGAACACAGCAACACTGAAGAGACTATACAAGAAACTCAATCTGAAGCGACGGATGGCAACACAACACCTTTGGTTCAATCGTGAATGCAAAAAAAGAGGACTTTTACCCAAATACATAAACATCAAAACAAACACGAATAGCAGAGCAGCCACACTTGCAGTTGCATCAGCCCGGAAGACCTGGACCACACAGGAGATGAAGAAGTGGTACAGCATCCGAGATAATGTCAGTACGTACTTATTTTACATACACACTGCTCTCACATCAAAATTACATCCAATAGAATTTGATTGTCTTTTTAACGAAACGACCCTTATGGTAAATAATAAAATACATGCAACATATCAGAAACAAATCGAAAAATTAAAGTATTGGACACAAAAACAATTAAAATCATCGACAAATGTTAATATAGAATTACCCCAAACAACTTTTTATGAAAAAGTAGTAAACACGTCCAACGTACAGTTTAATGTAGATGAAATAAAAATACTAGATAAAGGATTAAAACATTGCCCTGACTTACCAATTCACATAAAAGATTACGAGAACTTCGCATTAGACGTAGACATTGCAATTTCATCAGATTACGGTATAAAATATTTATGTTCAAAAATAATAAAAAAAGGCTACAACTAATAGTAAGTTTTCAAGCGAAGCTCGTACAATAAAATCAATCAAAAATAAAATTAAAGATAATAACTTAATTATTTCAAAAGCTGATAAGGGGAATAGCACAGTAATTCTACCAAAGAATATTTATATTGAAAAAGTCCAAAATGTGCTAGACTCTAGTAATGTAATTTTATTAAAAAAGGATCCCACCCCAAAATTTACTGCAGAAATAAATTCAATTCTTAGTACATGCCAAACACTTGTTAAAGATAAATTCCATAAATCCAACCTCACTGTCATGAACCCCCAATGTCCACGGCTGTATGGACAACCTAAAGTTCACAAATTAGACATACCGGTGAGACCTGTCGTAGCATATAACTCAGCACCAGCCTACAAGTTAGCAAAATACGCCAATAGAATCATTAAAAACACTTTAAATTTCAAACCAAAATATGGAATAAAAAATTCTTTGCAATTAATAGACCTCATCAAGGATATACATATACCAAACAACGCCTCTCTGGTGTCATTCGACGTTGTTAGTCTATTTACAAGCGTACCTACAGATGAATTAAAAATAATAATCAATAACTACATGGAGAAATCCAATATAAATATAATAAAAAAGAGAGAAATTAATCAAGTAATAAATACGTGCGTAGAACAAAACTTTTTTAGATTTGATAACAAATTCTATTTACAATCGAAAGGGTTGGCCATGGGCAGCCCTATCTCTCCAATATTAGCAGAGCTCATGATGGACCACCTAGAAGAGGCCATCGAAAAGTTAAAATCCTTTAAAAATGTTATTTTCTATCGGAGATACGTAGATGACATTTTTATCATATGGACCGGTACACAGAGGCAATTAGATATTTTCATCAAAGAAATAAATCAAATCAATAAATCAATTCAATTCACGATGGAGATAGGAGGAGATAAAATCAACTTTTTAGATATAGGAATTAAAATCGTTAATAACAAATTAGAATTTTCAATATACAGGAAACCGACATATAGCGATAATATCATTCACAGCTCCTCAAGACACCACATTTCACACAAATTGTCGGTGTTCCATTCTCTAATCCATAGACTATTACATGTACCACTAAACGATATAAATTACAATAATGAATTAAACGTTATCAAATCTATTGCAAAAAATAATGGTTACGATAGCAGAATAATTGATAATTTAATAAAAAAGAAAAATAAAAAACTCACCTTAGCTTCAATTACACATGGCCTTACACCAGACAAGGAGATAGAAACAAAACAATGGACTAAAATACCGTACCTTGGCAACATTTCAAATAAAATTTCAACATTAATAGACAGTGACAAAAAATGTAAGACAGCCTTTTATAACGTAAATTCTTTGGGTAAAATATTTATAAACAATAAAGACAAAAGAAGTAATCTGGAAAACTCTGGAGTTTACCAGGTGAGCTGCTCGAACTGCCCTGCATATTACGTAGGACAAACAGGAAGAGCAGTATCAACTCGTATAAAAGAACATTTCGCTAGTTGGGTTAATCAAAAAGGGGATTTGTCGAACGTCGCCTTGCATTTACTAGAAAACCAACATACTTTTGATAAAGATAGAGATGTCAAAATCCTTCATGTTTGCAACAAAGGACAAAAATTAGATAGATTAGAGTCACTAGAAATCAATCGCTTAACGAAGAAAATTGATCGTAAATATGTCATGAATAAACAGTTGGAACATAATGCTCAATCACCATTAATATATCCATTATAATGTACTTAGAATAATTTTACTTCAGAGAGCAGTAGTGTATTTTAAGTATGTAATTTAAAAATGTAATAACCCAAATTCACGGAGAACCCTAATAATAATAATAAATAGCATAGTACCATCAATATTTGTCCATTAGCCCTAAGCCACAAGAAGGGAATATCCCAATATTACCAAAATAAAATACCAACCTTTTCAATTATATAAATTAACAAAATAGAAACATTCATGATATAGATACAATGTTGTGTAACCCTGCCTAAGTTTATATAAATACCGTAGCATAAGAATGTCAACTACCAGTCTGAAAATGTCCGTAGTGGGATGAAACCGGTCCTGGTGAAAATAAATAAGTGGAAGAAAGTACAAAAGTGTCTTAATTTCAATTCTAACTTCATACAATCGAAACGAAGATGGATATAATAAAACGCTCTGAAAATGGAGAGTCTTATGCTTCAATCGGCCGTTCTTATGATATAAACAGGTCTACGATATGTTCGATATTAAAGAATAAAGATAAAATTAAAGAATATGTAAAAAAAATTGGAAATATATTGTACCAGACGTAATCTGGCACACAAACGACTGTAGAGGCCGGCTGATCCCGATCTGCGAAGCGGGCTGGAGGGGAGGGGATGGCGACCTATTGTTCCCTTTTGCAAGAGGGAACGACAACGATTTTGTATCACTTTGCTTCTGCACAAAATTCCTTTTTGTGCAAAAACTCCTGCGGCTTTACAAATCCGTTTGCACAATACACACTTTTGTGCAAACTCGCTCTGCGGGCCTTGTCCATGGTATCTCGGAGGCACCGTTCGTGATACTGTTGCCCAGTATTCAGCCCTGAGCACGTTAGCTCACACCTTAGCTTGGATTTTCCACTCCCCGAGCGGTGGGTTCGCCACATGCCCTATGCTTATTTTTATTTAATTTATTGATTTACTTTTGCAGAAAAATATTCACTAGTGCGGCACGTGAGAGCGCACGACTGGAAGGACCACAAGTGTCAGATGTGCAACAAGGTTTTTGCTAGCCCGGCGCAATTAAGCAAACACGTGAAGAGGTTTGTAATATGTTATGAATTCCTGGTTTTATCTTCATTTTAATTGATTTTTCAATCTTCATTCAATGACAGTGACCTCTGTGACAGAGCGGTAAACTCTTTGGCTCTTGACTCTGACATTGTACTTTTGAAACCTGGCAGAAGCATATAAAATTTATTTCACTTTTTTGGTCCTTATAGCCATTACTCATATCAGAAATCGGTTTAAAAAAATTATGTATCTACCAACCTACTACCGATATATTTGCGAATGTATTATATCTCTTCAAAATATTCTCCTATCATCTGGTTAGAGGCTTCCAAAATATCACAAAATTGTCCAAAATATCCTACAAAACTGTTATTGGTGCCAGTGTTACACAGCAGCCCAATTCGTCTGGCCTGTGGGCCATTTTTGTAAGACCCATTAGGTTATGTAAAAAAAATAAAAAAAATTGCAGTAATTCTTGAACGAGAATGAAATGAATCCATACCGGAGGTCCTAAACACCACAAAAAAATAACCAGTTTGCAAATTACTGACCAACTCCCTTTCCCTGTTAAAACATCTACTTGTACATACTCCATGCGGCTCATGAATGTTTGAAAAACAGAGATAGCGACCCTTCTGATAAAAAGGTTGTACATAACTGTCATTAACTTATCCTATGTATGCACCCTTGAGGTGATTTTTCACAAAAACGGCACTATATAAATCATCCAAATATTATTATTATTATTACATACCCGTACTCGGTTTTTCAAACAAGATTGATTGGTAGTAATCCAAAAGAAGTTGTGAAAAGGGAACCGAATTGCAAGGCCCAATATTCGCATGATTATGCCTCACAGTACTGGATATGCATGTATAATCCTTGGTTAATACTTTGGTAGAAAGGAATTTACAGAAATTTGCACCCACCGCCGTTACCTTATTACTTATTTTAGAATTGGGTATCTTTCAGACCCAACCATCCATGGAATATATTTTAAAAAATGTCTTTCAAAATTATTTGTATGGTATATCAGTGAAACAACCTCGTTATGAAGATAATTGAACATTATAACCGTGAACTCGCTATTGCCGTGCTCATTGTAACCAAGTTCGACTGTATATTACTTTTGCAGGCTTTAGTTGTGTTTAGAGACAAGATCTAAGGAGCCCGGTACTTCCCAATCACTGAACAGGAACTCCAAGAAGTGTGATCGATAGAGCTGTTTATAACGGTATTTAATTGCAGACACTTGGTGTGGCGCGCATCCAAGTACGTGTGCCTGACCTGCGGCAAGGTGTACCAGGACGCTGGGTCGCTGGCCAACCATACGCGGCGCCACACGGGTGAGAAGCCATACTCGTGCCCCGACTGCGGCAAGGCCTTCAGTGATAACCGCCTGCTCAGCTCGCACATGCGCACTCACAAGAATGAAAAGCCGCATGAGTGCTTGGTCTGCGATAAGAAGTATATACCCTTTACTACAACTTTATAATATATATGCGATGTGTACTTATATTGTACCTATTTACTCTGTTGATCTGCTCTGAGTCCTAACCATCTAAGTGTCCCTTTCTTAATCTTGTTTATTACGCTTACATTAACTTTGCATTCTTTCCAGATATCCACATTTATAATACGGATTATATACACGATTTTACTATACATTCGCCTCAGGGAATCATTCTATAGAATTCAGTGTACTTTGATCCTTCCTCTACCATTTCCATACCTCACTCTCACACATCACTCTAACAATGCTATTTTAGTACACATTCGCCTCAGGGAATCATTCTATATCATTCAGTCTACTTTGATCCTTCCTCTACCATTTCCATGCCTCACTCTCATACATCATTCTAACAATGCTATTTTTGTACACATTCGCATCAGGGAATCATTCTATAGCATTCAGTCTACTTTGATCCTTCCTCTACCATTTTCATGCCTCACTCTCATACATCATTCTAACAGTGCTATTTTTGTACACATTCGCCTCAGGGAATCATTCTATAGCATTCAGTCTACTTTGATCCTTCCTCTACCATTTCCATGCCTCACTCTCATACATCATTCTAACAGTGCTATTTTTGTACACATTCGCCTCAGGGAATCATTCTATAGCATTCAGTCTACTTTGATCCTTCCTCTACCATTTCCATGCCTCACCCTCACACATCATTCTAACAATGCTATTTTAGTACACATTCGCCTCAGGGAATTCTATAGCATTCAGTCTACTTTGATACTTCCTCTACCATTTCCATGCCTTACTCTCATACATCATTCTAACAATGCTATTTTAGTACACATTCGCCTCAGGGAATCATTCTATAGCATTCAGTCTACTTTGATCCTTCCTCTACCATTTCCATGCCTCACTCTCATACATCATTAATAATAATAATTGGATGATTTGTATATCGCCGTTTTTGTGAAAAATCACCTCATTGTTATAAGAGTGGATTATATAGTTGCCTGGGCAGTTACTAGAACTTTGAAGGAGAGCTGTTGCTTGGAGTGGTGTTGGAAATCGAATGTAAAGAGCCAGGTTTGCCCGGGCAGTTACTAGAACTTTGAAGGAGAGCTGTTGCTTGGAGTGGTGTTGGAAATCGAATGTAAAGAGCCAGGTTTGCCCGGGCAGTTACTAGAACTTTGAAGGAGAGCTGTTGCTTGGAGTGGTGTTGGAAATCGAATGTAAAGAGCCAGGTTTGCCCGGGCAGTTACTAGAACTTTGAAGGAGAGCTGTTGCTTGGAGTGGTGTTGGAAATCGAATGTAAAGAGCCAGGTTTGCCCGGGCAGTTACTAGAACTTTGAAGGAGAGCTGTTGCTTGGAGTGGTGTTGGAAATCGAATGTAAAGAGCCAGGTTTGCCCGGGCAGTTACTAGAACTTTGAAGGAGAGCTGTTGCTTGGAGTGGTGTTGGAAATCGAATGTAAAGAGCCAGGTTTGCCCGGGCAGTTACTAGAACTTTGAAGGAGAGCTGTTGCTTGGAGTGGTGTTGGAAATCGAATGTAAAGAGCCAGGTTCCGGATTTGGTGAACAGATCTGAATAGCCTTCCTCTTTCCAATCTCTTTACCCTCCCCACTACTATTGGGGATGCCATAATCCCACTGGCTCCAAACGTTTGGGACTGCTATAACGTTTGTTTGTTTGTTCAGGTTTAACCACAGCTCCACGCTGTCCACCCACATGCGCACACACACCGGAGAGAAGCCCTATGTCTGCAGCATCTGCTCCAAGGCCTTCATTCAAGTGAGCATTACAGTAATGTTCATCAACTGTTCTGTTGATAGTAAACTAACCACAATATTAGGTGTTAACGTATAATCATGTTTGCAGTCGTCCAACTTGTCGCTGCACATGCGCACCCACACAGGGGAGAGGCCCTACTCCTGCGCCATCTGCAGTAAGAGCTTTGCGTCCTCCTCCACGCTTACCCACCACAGCCGCACCCACCAAGGCAAGGCCTACCACTGCAGCCTGTGCAGCAAGGCCTTTTCCAGGTTCACTACATTATTACCTTCAACTCGCTCTTCCACTTTGGTTGCACTATGTATGATATTAATACACGTGTATTTTCAGGTCTGTAGAATTAACCCTGCATCATAAGAGGGTGCATAGCAACGAGAGACCATTTGAATGTACCCTGTGTGATAAAAAATTTGTTACTGCAAGTCACAAGTAAGTTGTACACTTATTCATTATTTACGCTCTAGGTTTTGAATAACTTCAAATTTGTCACATTTTTTTTAATGTTTCAAGCTTAATACCATGACCATTGCTATTGCCATTGCCATTGCCTGATGATTAATCAAAAGATGAAATGGTCAAACTCGGCATTTCTTCAAAAATTCAAAGTGGCACTGAACAACGATTTGATCGTCAATCAAATGTGACCAAGTTCAACACTTCAACTTAAATATATATTTTTTAAATTACCCACCTTTCGTTTTGGCGGTCCCAATGAATAATGTTGAATGTGCAAATTGGTAACTTTGCATTAGAACTGTTTATACTTGTCAAAATGCAATATTTTTCGCTCTCAAATACAGTAAAAATGTAGACACGAAACTTTAAACAGCTCTTATGCAATGTTGCCAAATTGCAAATTTGATTTTGTTCATTGGGACCGTCAATTTGATATTCATTTTTCAAATCTAAACACTTTCAAATGCATCAAATTAACCAAATTAATTAATTTCGATTATTGTTTGTATTTTTCAAGGTTTTAAAAGTAATTGATTTCAAAAATCTGTTTTCCTACTAATAATTCAACTACAAAAACCAACTCTATACACACAAAAAAAAAATACGAAAATTAGTTTATTTGAAAATTATTTAGTCGCGAGTAATGTAGATAATGAAAAATCATCTTTTCCAGAAATCAACATATGGAGTCCCATGTTGAAAAATTGAACAAAAATTGTGGCATTTGCGGTAAGGATTGCACCATCAAACCTCATGGAAAAATTAAGGACAAACGAAAAACAGACAGTCCTAGAAACAAACACCGTTCAATTTTAAATCAAAGTTCATGTCACGATCATGTCACGATTGTTACAAACACTCCAAATTGCTAAACGAAAATAAAAATATATAAAATTGTCAAGAATTGTGCATATTTATATATATATGCTTTTATTATTACATATCTATATTTTATCTTGGGAGAAAAGTATTGTGTCTACTCACCTGCAAGTGCCCAGTGAGTGAGTATCTTATTAGGTATTTCAATTTTCACATATTTTAAGATAATTATTTAATGAAATACGAATTATCTTTTATCTGAATATTTTTCCAAATTCAAATTAATTCTTAATTTTTTCCAAATTCAAAACATTCAAAGAAAAATCCCACCTTTACTTTGCTTGTCATAATGATACTATTTATCTTATATCCTTGGATTATGAAAAAAATAAATTAATCCTCAATTTAATTCAAACAGACAAAGTCCCCAGATTTTTTCCTTGCCAAGTCTCATTTCACTATTTATTTGTTATATTAGTATATGAGCAAATTACAGAAATATAATAAGCAAAGTGTTTTCCCAGGTTTCCAACACATTGTAGAATCAGTATTTTTGCTAATATATTTGAGATATTCTTATGTTTATTTATAGCCTCAATCACCTCAGTTGCCGCAGCGAGTGGTTGCCACTTCTTGTAGCCGCTAGTAGCACTAGAACTCGCTAGCACTTGTACCGAATACCTTGTCACATGAAGTAATTTCGACGCAACTATTCAAATAGCAGTGCCGAAATGGCTTCCTGTGACCGAGGGAGGCTTGATAATGTTATTTATGTGTTGTTAATTATTCATTATACTTTAGAGATGTCAAAGTAGTGACTAAGTATTTTAGTATGAATTATTGATCTCATTGTATAAATATGTAGTAGCAATTATTGATCTCCAATAATATTGTGATAATTTGTGGACGTGAGGTGAAGAGATAATAACAGTTAGACTCATTCTGACCCAGAAAGTATTTTGTCACCTAAAGCTCTATAAATTGGACAGTATTATGGCAATGACAATAAAATAATAATGAATGTTGAAAGAACAATTAATAAATATTTGAGAAAAACTCAATAACGTGGGTTAGGATTTAAGCAATCACTATTGGCAATAAGGAACTCCAGTGAAAAAATATAATAGCTTTAATAATATATATTCATATAGATCAGCTAACGCCGATTCTGAATATATAACTTTCATTATATATAAAATTATACGTAGAATTTATAAAGCGTTATTTAAAAGTGAATAAAAAATCATCTCATAAAAACATCATGTTATGTTGGTACCATTACATTTGGAACATTTGACGTCACATGCGCATTCTGTTTTTGGATTAGTATGGAAATTTTTATTTTTCATTTTTGTTTTGTATTTTAAATATGTATTTTTTTTTAGTTTTGGTTAAATTTTAATTTGATTTGGGTGACTTTAAGCTCTATAATTGTTGTTCGATATAAAAAAAAAACATTATTATTGAAAGAAACTAGAGTATAAATGAACAAACCAATTATCATATGACAATATTAATGCTTAATACTATTATTATTCTTAGAGCTAAAGTTTCTAAAAAGGTATATAATTTTATTATTTATGTTAAGTTATGGTTTTCCATGAATAGAATATAAAATTACGTAAAGCTCATCCTTGTTTTGAAATTTGATATTCTAACCTCAAAACTGACCGGCCATAGATTTGGAGCGTTTTGGCGACCTTTGAAAAATTGAAACCTTGAAAATTATTTTAACAATGAAAACTAACTTTAGAAAAAAAACGAAATATACTGGTATTTAAGTTTGAACGAGATTATTGATAACAAAAAAATAACCAATTGTACTGGAGTTCCTTATTCACGGGTCGGGGCGTGAAGTCTGTTAAGTAAGAAAACGGTAAAAATATTTTTTAAGCAATCAACTTGGTAAAAAACGTATAAAGGTCAGATAAGTTCCAGTTCTCTGTACACCGGAAGACTTATTTGTAATAAAACAATATTTCTTTTAGTTGTATCGGATTATTGAAAGACTTATCCAAATTAACATCCCGACCCACAAATGATTTATTCGATATTTGTGGGTATCTTGTTTGGAAACTATTTACATGTGTTCTTAATAATTATACCTACACAATTTTTTAAAAAGTTGATAGAATGAATATCTATTAAAACGGTAATGTTAACTTAATTTTCATAAAAGTGTTAAATGGACGTTTTTATAAAACTGTTCAAGGAAGATTGTCACGTGGAATAAAAAAGTGATATTGCACAACATTCCCCTTTCCTGTATTTATTCCTTTAGCACTTTATTATTGAATATATATTTTTAATTTGAATCCGTCGTATTGTAAATAATATTTTAAGTACATACATAGTTACTTTTGTGATATTATTGAGCATGTACATATTGGGAAACTGTATAAGTATTTAAAAAACAAAAATTAAAGAAAATAAATTTTGTAATGCTATTATTAAATTCTGCAAGTATTTTAGTTTTTATCATTGTGACAGCTGTTTCGGTGTTCACAGCCATTTTTAAACTGTGGTTAGGCGACTTTATTTATATGAAATGATTTATTAATATTTTCGGTAAACACCGATTTACTTAGAAAATAGTTTTGATAATTAAAATTCTCTATTCTGTGAGGTACTTACAGTTGAAATCTGTTTTCCCTGCTTTTAATGATGGCAGGTTTTTCTTAATTGTTTTATAATGATGTGAATGCTATAAGGCAATGAATTTAAATGTTTGTGTTAAATTTGTGATTAATTATTGTAAAGAATTATATTGTTTTGATTTTGTGAAAATACTAATGGCTTCTTCCCAACTTTTCAAATGATCAATCTGAGTTACCGATCAGCCAAGTGCTTTGTTAAGTATAAAATCATTTTTATTATTTTATTTATTAATATCACATTGGGATCATTCGTTTGTTTTTGATCCCTAGTTGTTCCAGTAAATTTACTCTAAGACCCTTTCTAAGAATTACACAATAACAATTAATGTATACTTAAAGGAAATGCTAATAAAATAAATGCTACATTTAGTTTTAAAGAACATTCTTTTTAATAAATCTTTTTGTGTCTGTAGCAGACGTGTTTATCTTATTAATCAAGTGTCTTTTTTCCTCCGCGAAATTGGTCACATTCCTTAGAAAGCCACGTTTGTCAACGCGCCTAACTCCGTTGGAGTACAGTACCGTGTTGCAAACTCCATCTCATTTCGACAATGTTACTGACTCCGTAGGAGTACAAAACCGTGTTGCGAACTCCATCTTATTTCGACAATGCGACTGACTCCGTAGGAGTACAGTACCGTATTGCGAATTGCATCTCATTTTGTATCAAATTATTATTAAGTGGACGGCCTCCATGGTCGAGGGGTCGCGGGTTCAAATCCCGGCGTGCGCAAGTAAATTTTATTTAATTAATTTTGTGTTGTTTCACAATTAATTAATTTAAAAATAATATATAGTATATTTGTGCACGTTGCAGAGTGGAAGATACTCTCAGTATCGCCCTGGTGAAAGACCACCATTCAGAATTGAAACGTTGCTTGAAATGGCTTTTAGCCGTGTTTGGTGACTAGTTCTGAATAGCCAGGTATTTCCCACCTTCCTCTTCCCCTTCTCCTTCCCCTCCCCAATACCGTCAGCCTCACAACATTCCCCAAAATGGGAATGCCATAGTCTCACTGGCTCCAGACGGTTGGGACTCTTTTGCGGTATTCATATAAAAAAAATAAGTTATTTTATGTTCTTAATAGTTTAAATTTGTATTTCTGTTATAAATGCATGTTTTATTTCATGTCTATTGCTCCCTACGACCAGATAACGAAGCCACATTTGAAAGCACTATGTTATCTGGACGTGGGAAACATGGACAGCAATAAACACAGTTAGAATCAACTTGAAAAAAACTAAAATTGTAAAATCACCTGATCACTTTAAAACAAAACCTTTTTATGTAAATTTTTCATGTAATGTCATGTTTTTAGTGTTTATATGTTGGTCAGGGAAATCTGTGAGCGGAACAATAACAAAGAGTCTTACTTCACCTTTGCCCTCTCCACCATCTGCCGCATCGCCGAGCCCCTCTGCCTGAAGAAGTCCTGGGCCTAGATCCTCAAGACAAGGGGACGTCACTGCAAGGCCAGGACCCGGCAGAGGAGTGGCCCACCTAGTGCCCCATACATATAACCACTGTGTGTGAGGACCAGTAGCATTCACCAACCCGACATCTCCCGAGAAGCTTAGGACGACACAACAAAAGTGTCCTTTAACCTTTGGAAGTTTATCCTAATGTGCTCTCCATTAAACCTTAGCTACTCATCCTTCCTTATCCCACTTATAGGCTGGGGCTTAGTGAGACAAAATCGTCCCCTACCTCATACATTGCTCTATTTTTTTTTTCACAGTAACTCCACACAGGAGGCCCTGAGGGAAATTATTTCCCTCAAGGCCTATATCATCTTTGGGGATGCTGTGTGGAGGGTCTTTTAGAGAATAGGAAGGTGTGAATTTGGATTTTCATATTGTAGCATGGAGGAAACACAGAGGCTGGCAGATCATTCTTCAACCGAGCTGTTGTGACAAATGTCAACTGTGTGCAAATGTTGGGCGCACGTTTGGCGTGTTTCCCAACTATGCACCGGTGCCGAAGGGATCAATGACGCTAGTTCCTTAGAGCATCTTCTATTAAAATACTGGTAGAACAAGAACAGTATTCCCACCTGATGTCTCTGCTCCAAAGATTGCAATCCGTCTGTTAAGATAGGCGAATCTATCAAACGGACTGCCTGTTTCTGAACAAAGACAAGGGTTTTTTTCAGATATTTTGGGGATCCTGACCAGAGGTGGCTGCCAGTGGGGCGCACTTGCGATTTGTGTAGGGTCAGCAGTTGTGTACTATTAAAGTGTCTGCGGGCTCTGTACGCCCAGCTTCTGAGAGGCTAACTTTACTCTGGCTTCGATGGAGCCCCCATACCTGAGCTGGACACTTAAGGTTACACCAAGCATATCAATGGGGGGCTTGTTGGGAAGATTGCTTCCATTAAAGGAGACTAGATTGTCATTTCGATCCTTTTTAGACATAATCAGACATGATTAGGTCTTTGAAACATTAAATTCGACGAGGTTATTCTAACTCAAGAGGAGATCCTCTCGAGGTGACCGTCCATTCTCTGCTTCAAAGCCCTCCGAGCCGTTGGAGTTTGTATGCCCTTTGGGGGCTTGCCAAACAAAAAGCTATCATGGACTGTACTGTCATCCGCGTAACAATAGATTGGTGCACATGTCAAGAGGTCATTGATGTGCAACAAAAACAATGTCAGAGACAGAATCGATCCATGTGGGATGCCAGCATCTATTGAATGCGAGGAAGAGATGAAACCGTCAGCAACCGTCTGAATCAATTTCTCCCTCAAAAAGTCAGCAATCCACGTACACAACGATACAGGAAGTCTGTAAGAAGGCATTTTGTTGACAAGTCCTCGGTGCCAAACCCGGTCAAAGGCCTTAGAAATGTCCAGTGAGACCGTTTGAATCTGTGTGTACTTTTCAAATTTGGGTATGAATTGTGCATTGAATATTTGAAAATGGACATTTTATTATCACCTTCCGCCAATTTTTGTGGCCAACTAAATGTACGAGCGTAAAAGTTCTTTACCAAGATCATGGAAAAAATATGTTTTGACAAATTTGTCATATTTAAAAAATTATTTTTGTGGTTTTTATGCACAGCTTTTCAACCTTTGTTGAGTGCATGTCACTGTATGCATAGGCCATAGCATAATAACTACGTATAGGGTAATTCGGGTACATAGTTGCTTTTTCAGGCCAGTTTGTAGAATAAGATTGATGTAAATCCATTTCCGTTTAATTCACATTTAATCACTTGTCTGGAGCAAAAAAATTTCACATATTTGGAACACATTGAGGATTGGCAGTGATGACTCGCATACGCTTTTTGCGAACATGGTTCAACAAGAGTATTCGCCGTGGCAATACTGCGAGCCAGGCGAGCGTGCTTCGACCGAATGTCAGTTTTTTAGCGAATCCCTTTGTAATATCCACCATTCGCCACAACATGTCAGTCACTGCTGGGCGAACATCGGCACCTCGCACGGGAGTCTGTTTATTACTCTACACCATAGGTTCTCAACCTTATTTTGCCCACTGCCCACTTTGAGAATATTTTTTTTCTAGAGCCCCCCCCCCCAATTTTTTTTACTTACCATCTGTCGCGTATCTGAAACAGCTACTGCCACGATTATATTTAAATATGTAATTACATTGTAATATTATATAGTCGTAAGATAGGATATGACTCCTGTCCTATTTCTGAGTTTAAAGAAGAATGTTTCAATGAGCACAATTAAAATGTATACTTAATTATATTGAGAAGTATTTTTATTAACATTCAAAAGACATTGAATTTATAACTTATCTAATTCTTAAAATGAATTTGATGCATTTTAAGGAGTTTGTTCATATCAGGCTCGATTTTACCTAACAACTGTAAGTCGCCGTGTTCAGTAACATGGATCTGGTTTCTCTTTTTAGTTACCAACATTGTTACAGCACTAAATCCACGTTCAGCTAAATAGGATGATGGGAATGCTATCAGAAATCTTTGAACTATCGACCATAATCCAGGGTACAGTTGCGAAATCGGCTTCTGCAGCCAAAATTTTTGGTAGCCATTCATAAATTTAATTTTTAATTCTTCATTTGTCGTCAGTTCTACTCGTTCTTCTTCTAACTGGGATGATCCTGCTGTGTTGGTATTTGTAAAAGATCCAAAACCCAGTCTGGTATGTCTATGTTTAAAATGTCCTGGAATCATTCCTTGAAATCACTGTGGAGGTTTTTCAAGTGTTGATAGTAAACAAGCAAGTCGTCGTTCTTGAATGATACAGCTGATAAATTTGGGAAGTTATTGAATTCCCATCTGCCGATATTTCTTTTGTATAATAGCAGTTTGGGTACAAAAGCAGCAATGCTATTTTTTTGTTATAATCAAGTTTAAGTCATCACCTTGAAGTTGGAGATTGACATCATTAAACAATTTATACAGGTCTGTCATGTACGCAATATCGTTCTTTGTTGAGATGAGGTTGTCGCACAATTCTGTGTCTTTGTTTCCTAGGAACTCTATCACAGACCCAAACAGATTGTAAAATTGATTCAAATAAGTACCTTTTGACAGCCAGCGCACCTCTGTGTGAAGCAGCAATCGTTTGAAATCTTCATCATTGGCAATGCAAAGCTGACTTAATAATCTGTCATTCAACGAGTTACTTCTGATTTTATTAACTGGTAACATCTCTGCTCTGATAACATATTGCAGTGATGTATGGAGGCGTTAACACAGATTTTTCGCAACCATTGGTGATGAATTACGCAATGCACAGCAAGCACGTCAGGAACTTTATTTTTTAAGCACGCTAAGAAGCCTTTGCGCCATAACCGGTGCGCCATCCGTAGCAACTGACAAAATATTATTAAAAGGAATTTTCTTTTCGTCACAAAACTTTTCCAAAAATTTGGACGGTTGTACGAAAGGCCAAGGTGTGTTCTACTTGCTTTATTTAATTAAATGATCTATGATATTTCTAGGCTATCAAATTCTCAAACCGAAAACACACGATTTTACATTACTTCCCATTGAAAAGATGACATAGGCTCTGAGAGAAATTATTGTTCATTTATTGTGTTCTGTGAAGGAAAAAGGAATGCGGTTGATATGCATTTTGGGGTCAGTGTCCCGTGAAGTTGGTGGGTAGACGTATACGAATCCGCCACCAAGCTCTGGACAAACCTCACCATATGAATCCGGGCAACCGAACCACTCGGGGTGACCTAGGTACCGGCAGAGGTGTTGGTTATCCAATAAATGGTTCCCGGGGCGGCGGGAGGTAACATCAACCATCACGTCCCGCTGATTTCTAAGCCAATACTGTTTTGTGGTTTCAATGCTATTGTGTATTATTAGTTTGTGTAGAAGAAAGTGAATAAAAAGGCTAATGATTTATTTTATAATTTTATAGTCAAAATGATTAAAAAAATACATATTTAGAAAAGAAATTAAACACTGACATAAATGAACATACAAAATTTTATCTTAGAACAAAAGTGTTCAATGTTGAAACAATATTTTTTATCAAATAATGCAAATGCATTAGATAATTAAAGGAGATAAAAGGTTATTGCCGCAACCAGCAATGTTTCTTTAGTTTTAAAAATGTAGAAGTTTTGAAAATTCAGAAGTTCTGCGATTTACAAAAGAAACATTCAGGGATATGACACAAAAACCAATTTTTCTTATTCCTTTGCACAATAACATTTTGATTATTTTGAGTATATGTAGTTGTACATTAAATTCCCTTCTGATTCTATCTCACAGAGCATTCTCATGGCATCTGATTCTATCTCACAGAGCATTTCTCATGGCATCTGGAATTATTGAAAATATATTTAAACTATCACTTCTGTATCTTAATCATATTTCTGGACATAAAAATTAAAATTACATTATTAAGTCAAAATAAATGGTATGTTCAATGACAATGTTGAATTTCACTAATTATTCCAGAATGTTTCTTCATATTGTGAGAAGTTGATCCCTCTCTTCAGGGCTTCGCATTTCTGCGCCTCAATCTCGCAGTAGTTCTTGAACTTGACGACAAACTCCTTGGAAGCGGCCTTGGCCAGGTTGTGCGACAGATCGAAGGGATCCTGAATGCACATGGGTGCGTCGTAGCGGAACAACTCCTTGCGGGGGTGGTCCATGACAAAGCGGCTCACTTGACTCATCAGCCTCTCGCGATCTGTCACTAGGCTCACCATGTTCTTGTAGGTATTCATCTCCTCTGGCAGCTGAGCGCCGTTTTCTTGAAACTGACTCTTCAAAATGGTCTTGCCCATCAGCGGGCAGATCACCTGAAATGTCCAAATTATTACAAAGCCTTCCCTCTGCTACCATTTCTAAACTTATTTTAAATAGAAGAAGTTAGGAAAACTAACATAAGTGAATATCCACTATGTACATTTGTTACTTCATTTTATTATTGTGCTATTGGTTTCGACACATCCGTGTCATTCACTAGCGTTTTTAAAACTAACTTAAATTAATTAGCAAAGAAATAATTAGACATTATTAGGTGAGGATAATGGGAGTGGTGATTTGGAGGGGGTTAGCGGTGGGAGGAGTCAAAATAACAAGGATCATGGTTAACAAAGGTGATTTAGGGTATTATGCTATTATTTTTTGTATTTCCTGAGCATGCAACAATGTATGTAACAATTTCTAGACATTTTGTTTGAAAAGTTTTATTCACTATGTACTTTTGTTACTTGAATTTATTAGTTCGAGACATCCGTGTCATCCGTTCAATAAAGAAAAAACCAAGTTTAAACATTCAAATATTAATACATATTTTAAATTGTGTGCCTTTGAAACTTTAGAAATAATTAAATAAATAATAACCGGTCAGTGGCTGAGTTGGTATCGCGTTTGGGTCTCACTCAGGCGTCGTGAGTTCAATTCCTCGGCTGGCTAAGTCCTCCATTACGACACAAGCAACATCTTCCGCTTACTGTGATGGTAGTAGGATATTTTCAAATATTGTCAGGTTATTCGTAACTAGGTTATATTCGTCTTTCTTTAAAAAAAAAAAAACGAAAAAAATAAATCTAAAATTAATTTAGTAAACAAAATAATAGCACCCTGTAAATTAGCTTTGTTAATCATGTTTCCTAGTAATGTTGGCTCCAAATCACCACTCCCACTACCCTCACCTAATGGTGACTAATTGTTCCTGTACTTGTTTAATTTAGGTATGTGTCCAAACCGGTAGCGCAGTAATAAATTCAAATAACAAAAGTACATAATGAATAAAACTTTTCAAACAAAATGCTATTATTTTGTTTACTAAATTAATTTTTTTTGTTTATTTCTAAAGTTTCTATGGCCTGTCTCTAGTAAATGATTAACAAACTCGGAATGGTTATTATTTCTTATTTTGATAGAAAGCAGTCACTTTGTGGTTAGACATATTTAATGAAAATAAAACAATAACTTTGTTTATAACCACGAGAATTTTATTTAATTTTATTAGGACCGACCGGTTTCGCTTAACACAAGCATCATCAGCATATGCTTGTGTTAAGCGAAACTGGTCGGTCCTAATAAAATTAAATAAAATTCTCGTGGTTATAAACATATAAAGTTATTGTTTTATTTTCATTAGTTGTTATTTCGTAAACAGAGTTCATGTTCTCTGATTCTAGTTTTAAAGTGTTCTAGTAGTCATACCTACATACTGTTACTTTCTAAAGTGTATATTCCATTTTTTACCATTTATTAGAAATGTCCTAGTAAATTAAATTTTTTGGGTTGGAATTAGTGTAGAAAGCAGGAGAAAGGTGATCTGGTAATATGCGGGATATTTTAAAGATAAGTCACCTGTGTGTAGAAGTTTTTTATAAATTTTGTTGTAACTAGATTAGCTGTTATTATTTCCACTATAAATACACTTTTTGTGAAATTTTTTCTTTGGCTCTTATTAACTAAGCAGTTAATTAATGCGGCTTTATATTCATTATTTAGGGATATTTATAAAAAATGCAAATAGCGGATAGAACTCTTCAAACAAAATTACTAGAAATTGTTACATAGTTAATGCCCAAGAAATACAAAAACAAAAAGTTAATATATTCAAATTTATATTAATTAAGTTAAAATAGTATTTCATACTAAGATATATATGAAATAATTATTAAGTGGTGTATTTTCAATGAAATATGTACATATATAACTTCACACCCCCAAATTTTTTCTTCTTCTGATAAAATTATTAAAATGTTACCTCCTTGTCAAAGTCGAAAAATTTACTATAGTAGAGGAAGAACCCGTGAAGCAGATCTATGTAGTTGGGAGGAATATCTATATTTCTCAGGGCTTCTGGCCGATGTGAGTAGTGGCACTCCCAACCTAGAACAAACATAAATTTACTGTAGTAGAGGAAGAACCCGTGAAGCAGATCTATGTAGTTGGGAGGAATATCTATATTTCTCAGGGCTTCTGGCCGATGTGAGTAGTGGCACTCCCAACCTAGAACAAACATAAATTTACTGTAGTTGAGGAAGAACCCGTGAAGCAGATCTATGTAGTTGGGAGGAATATCTATATTTCTCAGGGCTTCTGGCCGATGCGAGTAGTGGCACTCCCAACCTAGAACAAACATAAATTTACTGTAGTAGAGGAAGAACCCGTGAAGCAGATCTATGTAGTTGGGAGGAATATCTATATTTCTCAGGGCTTCTGGCCGATGTGAGTAGTGGCACTCCCAACCTAGAACAAACATAAATTTACTGTAGTAGAGGAAGAACCCGTGAAGCAGATCTATGTAGTTGGGAGGAATATCTATATTTCTCAGGGCTTCTGGCCGATGCGAGTAGTGGCACTCCCAACCTAGAACAAACATAAATTTACTGTAGTAGAGGAAGAACCCGTGAAGCAGATCTATGTAGTCGGGAGGAATATCTGTTTTTTAGGGGTTCTGGCTGCTGCGAGTAGTGGCACTCCCAATGTAGAACAAACACAAATTTACTATAGTAGAGGAAGAACCCGTGAAGCAGATCTATGTAGTTGGGAGGAATATCTGTTTTTTAGGGGTTCTGGCTGCTGCGAGTAGTGGCACTCCCAATCTAGAACAAACATAAATTTACTATAGTAGAGGAAGAACCCGTGAAGCAGATCTATGTAATTGGGAGGAATATCTATATTTCTCAGGGCTTCTGGCCGATGCGAGTAGCGGCACTCCCAACCTAGAACAAACATAAATTTACTGTAGTAGAGGAAGAACCCGTGAAGCAGATCTATGTAGTTGGGAGGAATATCTTTTTTTTAGGGGTTCTGGCTGCTGCGAGTAGTGGCACTCCCAATCTAGAACAAACATAAATTTACTGTAGTAGAGGAAGAACCCGTGAAGCAGATCTATGTAGTCGGGAGGAATATCTGTTTTTTAGGGGTTCTGGCTGCTGCGAGTAGTGGAACTCCCAATCTAGAATAAACATAAATTAGAATAATAATAATAATTGGACCATTTCTATAGCGCCGCTTTTGTGAGAAATCACCTCAGGGGCGCTGTACAAATATTACTTCCTATAAGAATAATAGGGTAATTTAAAAACACGGAAAATTGTGAATAGCACCCAAACATGATTGATGACATTTGCTGCGCGGGAAGAAGTTGCACTCCATAGTTTTAGTCTAGAACTTTATATGTACCAGGTTTTATGTTTCCTCCTATTCACAACATTCTTTCTCTCCTTCAAAAGATTCACCGCTCATCATCTCCAGAGTTGATATACGAGTATATCCTGAGTCAGCACAAAATAAATAAATACACTGTATTCAAACATACCTGAAATAATGTTTGGGGCGGTGGTACAGTGGGCTCGTAGCCAGGCAATGGAAGGCAAGAACTTCCTCACTTGCAAGTAAAAGAGCACCATGATAGACAGGGCGAAGTTTCTAACTTGAGAAGATAGCTTGGAATTGACCAGCCACTTTTTCAAGATGAGAATCAGGGGTCTCATCACCGGCCTCACTTCCATCATGTAGCTGAGGAAGGCGGTGTTCTCACAGCCGAGTCCATGGCGTTGGGAGATGTCGCATTGCAGTCCGGTGGGATGGTGCCTTACCGTGACAATCGGAGTTCTAGCGCACGGTATCTTGATGATTTGCCGCCATATCTTGTTGCGATTTCGCATCATTTGCTTCTCCAGCATATATACAAAGTCGGACTGACTGTGGGCGTCTTGATAGTCATTACCCAAAAACATGTATCCTGAAACAAAAATTATGTATTGAATATGGAACAAACAATATGACGCCTTGTCTTATTTTTTAACAATTGAGTGGATGTTTTGGCATCTTAAATGCATAATTATTATCTATCTACCTCCTCCCCCCCCGAACTGATCCCTAATGTCACTGGAAAGAGGTAGTGCCTGAGAAGTTCAATCTCAAGGCTGGTCGCGCGATGACAAGGGAGTTCACCGATACAATATCAGAGCAGCTGGCCAATTCTGGATTAGTTAAGTTATAGTGAGGTGAATTTAAGTGCTAAGAGAGGATATCCACGAAAAAAGGTAGGTCTATTGCAATGTACATGGCATCCTCCTGTGTTTCTTTGCAGTCCTTCCTTCACCTGTTTTTTATCTCATCTGGTTCTCCAGATTAACTTCATCGCCAGTTTCAGAATAAGGAACTCCAGTCCATTTATTTTATTTTTTTTCATTAATGTTGACATACTAACTTAATTTTTTGTTTTTAATTTTTTTTTTAAAGTTCGTTTTCTTGGTTAAAATAATTGTTAAAGATAAATTTTTTAAAGCCCACCAAAACGCACGAAATATATGGCTTGTTGGGTGTGACGTCACATGAGCCATTCGGATTAGCTGTTCAATAGGCAGTAATCGATATTGTATGAATTTCATACAAAACTTCGAGAACTTTATACTCAAATTTAACTGCTTTTCATTGAAGTAAACATTGTAGAATATCAGAGTCCCGTTACTATTGTAGGTGAATTGTACCTAAGTGTAAAAATACATTCATATCCGAAACTAATTAACAATTTATGAGCGTTCAAAGAAAGTCCATATCTCACTTTTTAATAACTAGCTTAAAATAAGAATCGCTTGCGTTAATAGCCTCTTTCATTTTTCTGCGCATGCGCAGGAAACAGACGCATACGCATTGCGCATCTGCGGACTTCAACAATCCGTGACAGCAGTAGACAGATATTAACTTGAATGTGTTGGATAAATTGAATAGGTTTGAAATATTGGTATAACTTCAATGGCTTGAAATAAAAATAAATATATTATGCATTGTAAGAAATAATAGAAATCCCCCGCTTCCAGAATAACTGAAGAAATAATCACCAAAGTGCCATTGACATTGTTGTTGGAAGGGGTATAGAGTATTATTACGTATACAAATTCGTTAAAATTGGTACGAATTTTCAAGCAACTCTCAACTAGTCGCAATAAACAAACATAATGATTTTATGAGTGAAATGAAACTGTAAACAGCGAAATTATAAGCTAAAAACATGATAAACAGCGGAAAAACATCTTATCTGGTTAGAGTTGGGCTCAAAAACGGCATGTGTGACGTCAGAAGCAGTGGTACCAACAGAACATGGTGTTTTGATGGTACCGTTTTTAATTCACTTTTATATAACGATTTATAAAATCTACGTATAATTATATACAATAAAAGTTATATATTCAGAATCGGCATTTGCTGATCTATACGAATATATATTTTTAATGCCATTATATTTTTGACTGGAGTTCCTTATTGGGATTCTTTCAGAGCTATCGAAATAGTGGATATTTCAAAGCGTACCCGCATTGTAAATCCATCATTGCATAACTATTTTTCGGCATTTCAAGATGGTAGAGAGAATTAAAACATAATATGGTATCATCAACTTGCTTAGCATGAGAACGTTAGTATATATTATGTATTAAAAAAAACGATAGTGAAAATAAGTGAAACAAACCGTTATCGAGGAATATGTCCAGATCGCTGTACCTCCCGGCCAGGCCCAGGACCCGTGAGCCGACAGGGTAGGCCTTGAAGTCCCGGCACAGAGACTCCAGGTCCCTCAGGCAGCGGTCCACTAGCGACCTTTGACTCATCACCTGTCAATGTCATTTTTGCACTTAGTTAAAAGTAAGCTTTCACCTATTCTGCCGTGCCGTGGTAAGTAAAAACACAGTAATTACCAAAATTAGCAAAAATGAGTTGAATATGGGAAGATTTTAATTATCGAATTTATTATGTTTTACATAAGACATAATTTAATATTACTCAATTGTAGGATTGAACGATTATTATTTAGTTTAAAAAACAGTTTAGTAATAAAAAAGTTCTGCTAGGTAGTTATTATTTATTATTGAATTGTATATAGTTATTATTTTTAATTGAATTATATATAGTTACTATTTATAATTGAATTGTATAGGTATTATTAATTATATGTACTTATTATTTATTATTGAATTATATATAATAGTTATCAGCCATTTTGGATCAGTGGTTTGTTTTTAACAACTGGAAAGGTTAGTCACGTTTTTGTGTGTTCTTCGATTTTTTACTTTAGGTGCGTTTTCTGAGGCATCATCAGTCCGATTGAAGTGAAATTTTAGATTTGCTTTATTTTCTATGTCCTCATCAGCTTTTCTTCAAAAAATCCAAAAAAATTGATTCTTTTCAGAAAAAAATTGTTAATAATTGTTAATCCTATGGTGGAATTTCCTAGTTTTGGTCGAAACTTGATAGCCGTTTTCTGGGGCATCATCAGTCCGATTGAAGTGAAATTTTAGATTTGCTTTGTTTTCTATGTCCTTATCAGCACTTCTTCAAAAAATCCAAAAAATCGATGTTTTTCGATTTTTTACTAAATTTATTTTTAGTAAAAAATCGAAGAAAAAACAAAACATGACTAACCTTTCCAGTTGTCAAAAACAAACCACTGATTCAAAATGGCTGATAATGCTAACATATGATAAACATATGTGTACCAACATAACAACAAAAAAAAACGATAATCGAATGTACACAGGCCGCGAAAATTCAAAATTCACCTTTTCTTTTGAACAAACCTCGTATAACCACTTTTAAGTATTGGGTTTAGTGAATTTAGTTTACTTTATAATACGTTCATAAGCTAGTGCTGGATGCAGTTCAAGAGGCCGAAATCGTCATATTGAACATTGGCCACATGTGCGGGACCTTACGCTCGGCTGAAACCTGCACCTTCCCCTCTGCTTCCCCGCTGCCGCTGCATAGTTAAGATGACCGTGGACGGACACGTGCAACAAATTTTCACCTCTTCGACGCTGACGCACTCGCACCCCGCTACACCCCTAAGCTATGATCCTACCACCTGCCCCAGCCCCCCTGCCCTTTCTCCGCCTGGACGGATGGCATGGAACCTATACGACATATAATAATAATAATAACAATAATAAGTATAATAACTATGTTACGCATAACAATGATGAGTGTGATGTAACATTGAAACAGTGATAAGTGGGTAGAAGTTTTTAGTTGTTAGACAGTTTATGGCCATAGGATTATGTTTAATATTACTTTTTTGCTGTTATGTTTTAGCACTAGTTAAGTAATTGTATACATAGGTAGGTTTGTGTGTGTGTTTTATGATAGGATATGTTAAGGTAGATAAGTTATAAGTTCAATAATTTACTTTATACTACTCGCCAATATATTTAATATTTCAGAAATCCCTGCAAACATTATTTTGAACACGTCCTGTGCAACTCATCAAACATCTATTATAGGAAGGTTTTAGAGAATACCAGCACTCAACAAATTCACAAAAACATTCGCTTAATAATTATCAAATTATTATGAACCCATAAAACTTTTTATTAGCAAGTACCTACTGAATTCTTATTCATTTGATAAAGAAATAATATGTATTATAGTATTCGTAAATAAAATGCATACAAATGTTATTTGTATGTTTTATTTTCGCATTTTGTAGTGATGGCTATAGAACAATATGCGCCGAGCACTTGTATGCGACTAGAGCATCTCTATGGCTGGTGGCTGCACTCCACACTGGCGGTCGGCTGAGCACCGTCTAGAAAACAGTTCAGTTTTGACACACGTGGAAAACGAAGTAGTGAGTTCATAGTGCAGTATCGTGATCATGTGTGTCAGACGTGTTCACCTCTCTGAACAAATAAGATGTGGCTGCAATGTTTGACGCAGCCGCTTGCCTAAAAAATTGTATTTACTCGTATGGGGGTCGGACCAGATGAAAAATAAATCATATTGATGTTCTAAATTGAAATCTGTATGAAATATGTATGCAAACCAATTTACACAAAATAAAAATAAATAAATGGGAAGTGTTCTCACCAACTGCGCAAATGAAATAAGCAAAATAAACGAGAGAGCGAGACAACGGATTGAGAAAAATAGAAGTGTTGGTGCGCGTCACCAGATGACTCTCGGTATCCGCACGGTATCGCGCACTCAGATCGAAGTCTGGGAGTGCAGGACAGCGTTTCAGTGGGGTATAGATACCTCACGGAAACTGAAAAGTAGACTGGCAAGCAGCAACCTCCGATTTGAAAATACTTTGCTTCGACCACTCTACTTCGGTAAAACTTCTGCCTACTCGCCTTCTTCGCTCTGACCATTGCCTAGCCTGGACCTCCCCGGACTACCGCCACCCCCTGGAACTAGACACTAGCATCGTCACACAGAGAAGGACATCCAGAGCATCCCTGGAGTTCAATTTGTGCAAAGCTTGTAAAAATTGGATTATTGTGCAAAATTGAGAATTTTGGACAAATTGGATTTAGTGCGAAATTGGGAATTTTGCGCAAATTGGGTTTTCCCCAAAATTACACTAAAGCAGAGTCTTTCCCCCTTGCAAGGGGTTAGACAGGTTGTGTTTTCTCCCCTTCCACCTTTCCGCAGATCGGGATCAGCTGCCCCCTACAATTTGCTTGTGTGTCACATCCGTCTGAAACGCCATGAGTGCTGACTTTTTTGCATATGAGCAAAAATTTGCGACTATGCACATGGCAAACTACTTCTTCATATTCACTGAACAACTGAGAAATCAATAAAATTTTGATACACACATCGAAAAGGACACAGTGAGTTCATAGAGCAGTGTCGCGACAGGAACTGAATTGCAGGCATATGAAGGAAACTACCATTTCTCTTTGCGTCTAAAGCGATGATGATTGGGTAAACATAGGATTTTAAGGTAGTAATAATATTATGGCATCAGAAACCTGTCTGGATTCTTCCATCAGCGAGCTGGTTTCTTTCATCACCCAGTCTACCGAGGCAAACATCCGCATCGCAGCTTCGGGATAGCCTTTCTTGGGCTTCTTTCTCTGGTAAAGCTTGACGAGTGGATTTTCTCCTCTGCAAACAAAGTGGCTGATAAACACACCAAAGATAATAACCCAATTCTACAGAGAACTCTAGGGATGAGATCAAGAAGTAACGGCTTAGATCAAAGTGAACAGAATATATTGTCACAAGAAAACCTGCCAAAAATAAAATACGGTCATAGGCAGTGCAGTATTGTTCTCTTGTGATGTGTTACTTTCGCTTGAGGTCACATTGGCCCTGGTTTCCAAATGAAACACTCAAATGCCAGGCATTTTGGAGACAGCCTTTTCACCATTTTTGGTTGTTGTTTGAATTAGCCGAGTTGAATAGAGAAGGTTGACTTACTTGGTATTATTGGAGTGCATTTGAAGGTTGTCACCTGTTCCTTGATTCTGGCCATTACGATTGGTTTTACTGACGTGTTCACCGGTCACCATATTATTACTGTTGGATCCAGAATGTTCCTGGCTGACCCAGCCTGGAAAACAATCACAACTAAGCGATTAAGTGAACCTAACACTTGGCTCATGTCAAGAGTCGAAATAGTTGATAAAGTGAATGCACCAATGAGTGTGCCTATCCACCCTAGAGAGCCTACCCGTTCGGATAGGTTTATCAGTTTTTTCTGGGGTCCACTGATTGAAAAATGATGCTTCTAGAGATCAATTGGTTGGTTTTTTTTTTATATGAATACCGCACAAGAGTCCCAACTGCTCCCATCCGTCTGGAACCTCTGAGGCTATGGCATCCCCAATTGGGGAATGTTGTGAGGCTAAAGGTATTGGGGAAGGGAAGGAAAAGGGGTAGAGGAAGGTGGGGAAATATCTGGCTATTCAGATCTGGTCATCAAACACGGCTAAAAGCCATTTCAAGCAACGTTTCAATTCTGAATGGTGGTCTTTCACCAGGGAGATACTGAGAGTATCTTCCACTCTGGAATGTGCGCAAATATACTATATATTATTTTTAAATGAATTAATTGTGAAACACCACAAATTAATATTAACAGTAATACGGTAAGCCCTCAAATTCAGACAAGGTACCTGCGAGCAAAAATCGCCCTTAAGCTCCTTTCATTTCAAACACGATAATGTCGATTCACAGTCAAAACGGGACCTGGAAATCGTTGATATGCCAAAAACCACTGTCCGTCTATCGAATTTCAAAAAAAATAAGGATAAGATTCATTCAAACCGGCCACCCTAAAGTCTCGCCAGGCGAAAATCCACCGTCGGCCTATCGACGTTCAAAGAACGTAAGGCTCAGAGTGGGTCAAATCATGTTTCAACACCCCCCAAATACACAGTCACGGCTGACTTCGGACCGGTTTGAAAATATTTCTAACACACACACTCCTTGCTTCATCCACATTACAACATTCTAAATATATACAAACCAATTGCAGGACTGCAATAGGCAAAACCTAGTTAAATAAAATTTATTTGCGCACGCCGGGATTTAAACCCGCGACCTTCGGATTCGTAGTCTAGAGCCCAACCCCTCCACCATGGAGGCCATTGACAGTAAGTGACAATAAAAATAGGTTAATTTAGCAAACCTGAATAGATATGAGTAGTGTTTCCCGATATGGTTTGCAAGTATCCTCTGGGCTGGTCGGGGAACCAAGACAGGGCATGCTGAGTGTGCACTGGCTGGCCGACAGGTTCCGCATTATTACTCTCCTTCAATAAAATTTCAAGGGAAGAATTGAACTTGGCCAAAAGTTCTTCGCAGATGTAGCTAATGTCATTTTTATTGGGCTGCATTGTTAATCTTCAATATCTAAAAGGAAATAAAATATTCTTACTGCCACGTAAGTTTGAAAACCAAAATCATAAAAATATTATATTGCCAGAATGCTTAGCAAATAGATTTATATTTAGTTTAGGTGGTGCCACTTCCTCTCTCCCTGTGGTTGAAAAGCCGAAAATAAAGTGGCAGTTCGAGTACATGGAAACTGGTCCAGAGTTGCAGTGCCACCAAGTAAACCTCCATCACCTGTCGTCAACTTGGTGGATTATTTTCTTAAGACATCACCTTTCGTTTTAAGTAGGGTTGGTACACTGCTTTTTGACGCCAATAAGTATGTTTGTTTTTATCAAGCACATTCTTGGCAATAATATACAGATACATAGGATATTTGTTTACTTTTAAGTTCCATTGTTTCAAAGTGATTGTACCAAAGAGTTGCAACATGATACAAATTTATAAACATTGCCGTTCAATACAATATTATATAATATCATAACGTCCGCCATTATTGTGTGATGTATGCATTTTACATTTCAGCAGATCTCTTCGCAGTCTATACACAAATAATAATAAATACAACTGGCAAATGGCTAATAATAAATTAATATTCAGAACAATGGTGTTGGGAGTCCAAAAAACAGAGGCTTACCGGGGGTCTTAAATTACACTGAGATAAGCGGTGAGACGTCTGCCGGCCCCGAGCGGTGGAAAAAAAGAGGAAGCTTGCAGAAATGTGCAGTTTTAATAAGGAAGCATAGCCAACATTAAATTGCAATCAGTAGTGTTGCCATCAGAAGATAATATTAGCTAAACAGGGTCTCGGTTTAATAAATTTAACCATGAGCTCAATTTGCGGAGTAGGATTCAATATGAAACAATACATATACATGTGTCGAAGATTTTAATGTGTGCGTGTAATATATATATATTTTAAATGTATATTCAAATTTACTTTGATTATATTGAATAACTTTACTATGGATAATTTTTGTAGAATGTGGTGTATACAGAGGTGGTTAAAATAAGACACTTTGAAAACAGGTAAAATAAAAAGTCTATTTGGATTTTTTTTTTTTAATATTTTATGTACACCTTAACAATAATAATTATGTTTATACAAAAGAAAATGATTAAGACATGAAACAATATTTTTATTGAAAAAATTACACCTAAATAAAAATGAAGCCTCTGCTTATCGGAGAACACCATAAAGATATTGATATACAGAAGAAGCTTAGGGCTGAGGTGGCGCCCTGGCCCTAAAAGGTGGACACCAAAAGGACAAAAAAAGAAGGTCAGTACCTATCAGAGGGTACAGACTAAAAAAGAACAGGTAAACTGTGGCTTATGGAAGAAATGCAATTTCAAAACATCTAGGGAGAGGGCGGAAAAGCACCCCCTTCCAAGTGAAATAATGCAGTATACATTGCATGGTGTATTAAATAATTTCTGAAATTATTGAGTCAATTTTGATTTCTAATAATGATTTTAACAGAAAAGTTAATTAACCCTTTAGGTGCTACCGAACGATATATCGTTCCGATACATTATTGTACTTGAGTGCCACAGAACGATATATAGCTCGAGCCATAAAATTCGTCACGTGTTACCCACGGTTCTAAAATTACGTCACATTATTGAAAACATACGTCTAAAAATAAAAGTAATCAAAATAAAAAATATATATATATTCATGGATTATCGACACTTCCCCAGCATTTTTAAAAAATACATGTGGCACCTAAAGGGTTAAGCAGGTTTCAATAAGACAATGCCTATTCTTTAATCGAGCCATAATTTTCCATTCCAAATTGACCCGATTAAACTAAGCCATTCTGAATGAATGCATGATTCACACACCAGAATTGTTTTGCAACTTACTTTGATGCTGCTTTTAATATAATTTGATATTAACCGCCCTACACATACGAACGTAGATGATACGGCCGCTATATTTTTGCCCAAACGCAACAAGCCATATCCCGTACGTTCAGGTACAAAAAAAACTATACCCGAAACCCATAAAACATTCGTATACATCAATTTTGTTCCTGCGTCATCTCATTTAGTATTTCGAGGTCAGCTGAAGCTAACGGATGTGTTTGGGTATTTTCGTCTCTCCCATACAAATTGGTATATTTTAAAGACGTATAGATGTTTTTTACTTACATTTTGAATAATAACCCAAAGGACGGACGGTTAATGAAGAAATACTTGAAATTGGTTAAGATCCGGGGCTAGTACAGAAAAATAAATACTCTCATGTCAATTGATTAAATACAATACGGATTGTTTCCGCAGAATGGGTCATCTTCGCCAGATACTCAGTTTACTTCCTTCTCTTTATCAAGAAGTATGTACACCGTAATATACTGAAGTTCTTTAAGTTATTTAATTAATAACTAGACAAAAAATGGTTCTATTAGAGGAAATAAGTTAAAATTCAGTCCAAACTGGACAAATAAAACTCTTATTGAAAATTATTTGTATCCATTTGTGCCAAACTGACGGTATGATCAGCATGGAATGACGGTATATAGCCGAGTGATCGAAATAATGATTTATGCAAGTAAAAATACTCATTGTGACCAATGTTCCACTTGTAAAATGAGCGACCGCCCACCCTGTATTATGTAAAGGGATTAAACTCAAAAATATTCTTTCATAATTTGTATAAAAATTAAATTATTTTACGTCATAAGAAAAATATTTATAAATAATGAAGTATATAATATAATAATGAATGTACATTTATCTCTATTTATAATAAGGCCTATGTATTTAGGAATTTTACTAACTACATGCAAAAATGCCTATTTTAAAAGAGGTAGCCTTCTATCGAATACAATAATGTCATCTAATTAAACAGAAAGGAGTCGAGAATCCTCAACACTTTGGTTTTTAGAATCGTTATGAATAAATTCCTTCCAATTATTATTATTCTGAAGATTTAATTGTTGTTATTGGGCCCAGCAAACATATTCAGTGAATTCACAAAGCTATTGCTATTGCTATTGGGATAGTCAAAGATGTTTCAGCATTAAATGAATCATTCATTTCTACTATCTTCTATAATGACAATATTCATTCATTTTATATTAAATAATAGATTTTAATCCATATCAACCAACTGCTCCGAATTGAACTATACTAACTCAAATTAGCTAGAAAATATTCCTTCACTCGTACAGATATGATAAATTTTATTGATAATCCTTATGTAGCTGTTTATTATGTAGAAGAATATATTTAGTAAGATTAAGAAAGGTACGCTCGGATGGTTTGGGCATGGAGAGCGGATGAATGAAGAAAGGGGTGTAAGGAGAATATATGACGTGAATGTGAATGGAAGAAGCCGAGGAAGACGAGGAACGATCAATTGAATCAAATACTTAAATCGGGGCAAGTTAGAATGTAGAAAGGAGTGTAAGGAGAATATATGACGTGAATGTGAATGGAAGAAGCCGAGGAAGACAAGGAACGATCAACTGAATCAAATACTTAAGTCGGGGCAAGTTAGAATGTAGAAAGGAGTGTAAGGAGAATATATGACGTGAATGTGAATGGAAGAAGCCGAGGAAGACGAGGAACGATCAACTGAATCAAATACTTAAGTCGGGGCAAGTTAGAATGTAGAAAGGAGTGTAAGGAGAATATATGACGTGAATGTGAATGGAAGAAGCCGAGGAAGACAAGGAACGATCAACTGAATCAAATACTTAAGTCGGGGCAAGTTAGAATGTAGAAAGGAGTGTAAGGAGAATATATGACGTGAATGTGAATGGAAGAAGCCGGAGAAGACAAGGAGCGATCCAACTGAATCAAATACTTAAGAATCGGGGCAAGTTAGAATGTAGAAAGGAGTGTAAAGGAGACATATGACGTGAATGTGAATGGAAGAAGCCGAGGAAGACAAGGAACGATCAACTGAATCAAATACTTAAGTCGGGGCAAGTTAGAATGTAGAAAGGAGTGTAAGGAGAATATATGACGTGAATGTGAATGGAAGAAGCCGAGGAAGACAAGGAACGATCAACTGAATCAAATACTTAAGTCGGGGCAAGTTAGAATGTAGAAAGGAGTGTAAGGAGAATATATGACATGAATGTGAATGGTAGAAGAAGTCGGGGACGCACGGGTAAGACACGGCACGATCAAGTGAACCAATACTTGAGTAAAGTACTAATAAAGCAAGGAGTGTGTGCCAAGACCCAGTTGTTTGGCGGTCCGTCCTCTCTGCCTACCCCTACGCAGAAAGGGCGTGATGGTTAGTTAGTTAATGTAATTATTAGAATTTGAATGCTAAAAGTGAAAATAAAAGGTTTTCGTTAAATGCGTGTTATCTTAACCTCGTTTAAAATAATAAAGATTCTTCATCAATCTCCTGAAATGAATCATTTGAATAATTTCACAATAGAATCCAATTTTAAAACACAACAAGGTTGGGTTGTTTGAAATGCGCCAACCTTCCCTTCATCTTTTGTTGAACTTCACATAAAATAATCGCCTGTGAACTAAACGTGGAAAATAGAATATTTTAGAAAAATCGGTCTCAAAGACAAAGTACTGAGCAAATTTTAGACATACAATAAATTAATTTCAGTTGCAAATTAAATGATGCATTCATAAAGCAGCGTCTCCTGAGAACTTTTTTCAGAAACATTACACAGAAACATTTGTTTTCATACACATTCCGTCTCCTGCTAAAATGTTTTGTTTTGGTCAAAAACAAAACATTTTGCATAGACGACAAGACGAGTTCTAGAATAATCTTTTGAATGTACTACATATTTTTATAGACTGGAATAAAATATCATTATTCGAATAAAAAAAAAACAATGAATGTTAAATTAGTAAGAAATATTTTGTGTAAACCACTAATATAGTCAATGAATGTGTTGATCACAATGATTAAATATGCATACTCGTATAAGCAAGACTTTCTTAATACGCAGAAAATTAATGAAAAGTTTAATTACAATGAGGAACAACTATTCTAGTCACAGGAGAAGCAAAATCACGCGATTTAATTTATTTTATTTTATTTAATTTTACAACAGAAAAAAATACAATGCAAAAAGTCCCGATAAACTACTTTTTTGTATTCAATTCATTTTTTATAACTTATTGAAGTTTGTAAACCTCATTGTAATATTTTAATAATTGAAGAAGATAATATTAACACATCCCAAATGAACCACGAAACCAAAAAAAACAACAGAAATTAAAAAGATTTGTCGCATCTGGTACTTGCATAGCACTGGGACGCATCAGGGTTCGTGTCCCAGATGCGACCGAAATCTTTTTAATTTCTGTTGTTTTTTAGGTTTCGTGGTTCATTTGGGATGTGTTAATATTATCTTCCTCATTGATTACTTTTTTGTAGTTTGTCTAACGGGATTAATTTAAAGTCAACTTTTTGTATGGCTTTAGGTTGGTTTTTTTTTAAATTTACGTATAAAACCCAAACTAAGAACCTAAAAACTTATTTTATGTCTAATTAATATATTGTATTATATATAAAATAGGTTTTAGGTTCTTAGCTTAGGTTTTTCTTTTAATAATAAAAAAAAAAACTAACAAGAAAAAGAAGTGCTTGTATAGATATTTACCTCACGATGTGTACTTTAAAAGAGGGCTGTAACGCTATTAGAAATAGCAGACAAAATAACAGAATACATAACAGTTAACAGCAATCTTCTTATAATAATATATAATTTCACTCGGTACACATAACCTAAAAATCCATCCAATTTATGATAAAGTACCATCGGGCGGGACGCAATAGATAGACCCGCACAGTCCGGTGATTTAAAAAAAAATTTAAAAACCTTTCCCCTCTCCACCAGCCAGAGAAATGTTTTCCATCGATGATGAAATGTTTTAAAAAAAAACAGTCGCAGGAGATGCGGCTTAAGGCTTGTGCTCATGTTCAGAGGACAATAATAAAATTAAGTGAAACATTGTAAAATTCGGACAAAGGATATTATAATATACTCGAGGATAATGCTCGCCATTGTTCCCTGAAACTGTAAAAGCAATGGAAAGACCATGAACTACGGTATGTTAGTGGGATTATACGAAATCAAGAAAAATGCCATTGTTCATTTCAAATCTAATCAAGTGTGATAGCTACTAAGACTTGACCTATTTGCTAGGAACATTATGTTTAATTTTCCCCCTCAGCCTACTAAGTACGTATTAATATTTATTTTAATCTATGCTACAATTATTTCATGATTCATGGATTTTTAATAGGAAATACCAACCACAATTGGTAAAGAAAAAATTGAAAACAAAAAATACACGTCATTTTACATAGATTGGTATTGCAAAATATACATACAAATAAAAAAATATTAACTCTAAATTGAAAATGCCATTAGATTGAACATTAAAAATAACAATAATTATTACACTTAAAAATACAAATTTAAAAATATGTTATAAATGTTCTGATTCACTAAAGCCTAATTTATACGGCAGGTATTACATAGAATCTTAGATGGGAAAATTTAACTGACCTTATTAAGTAATTTGTATAAAATATTTTTGACTCCTAAATCTTGTCATTAATAAAGTTTTAAAATTTTAATAAGATCAGTAATCAAGAAACCATTTCAATTGTTTTTTTCGACAGGTCCTGACCGTTATAAACTTGACATAATAAAATAATTTCACATAGAATCTATATCACCACAAGATAAAACATTTAATTTAATAAAAGTCCCGCAATAGATGCGCACACACATTAGGTTATTCAGTCCTACTTAAATGATATAAAGCAGGTTATGATAACAACTTTACTGTCTCTAGTCTATACATGTAGTCTGTTTTCCACTCTCCTACAGAGATAATATAACAGGTACGCTGGTAGCTCTTACTCGTGGCAGAGAAACTAAAACTGTTCAGAAACTCCCCAATAATCGGCAAAAACTCATTTGTAATAGCACTTCATTGTATTTAAATCAGTTCAATAGTAAAAATTTAACTGTTTTTATTTCAGCGTGAGGTTGGTAGTTTCCATGGCTACGTCGTGACCTCGATAGAAACATTTTCCCCCCAAAACTCAATGTTTTCTATTTGCTGTCAGATTTGACATTTTGGTGTTTTTGACATTCAAATATTCGGTCGGAGCCTGTTTAGAATGGATAAGCGAAGAGTGATTGTAGTGGGGATATTATAAGGCGTTGGGGGCCTCCTGGTCGGTGTCCTCGGCGCTGTGGGAGGGGGCGGGGGACGGTAACGGGGGGGACCGCGGCAGCTCGGAGAACACCTCCCTTCCCACGGCCAGCGGGTCTGGGGGGGCAGGGGGCGCCGGGGACTCTTCCTGCTCCTCCAGGAAGCGGTCCATGTAGTCCGTATGCCCCGGGTGCAACGTATACTTCTTCTTTTCCAGGCGAGCTTTGTTAGCAAACATGTCATGCCGCTCCGTCTTCTTCCATATGTAGTAGAACTGCACCAGTTCTCCGACGGAGCGGGTCCGAACTTTGTGCTGCTGAATTAAGTGAAAATCCTTCCCGTGAGCCTTCAGCCCATTCTCAAAGTTACGGCACTCTTCCTCGGACCACAGAGCTAGAGGCGGTGGGGGCGCCGGGGAGGGTGCGGGGGCTCGCGATATGCGGCGCCGGCGCAGCGCCTCTTCTACGTTGTGACCACACTGTTGCAGCAGGAACAGGGCCTGCTCATCATCTCGCAGCTGAGGACCTGTGGGGATAGCTGCCAGACCCTCGGCCGCAGGGGATAGAGAGCGAACCTGAGTCATGTAATCTTCAGTGTCTTTTTCCTGGATGGCCGTGGGGTTCCAGAGCAATTTGTCATCATTCTCGTAGGGCAGAGCGTCATCGTAGTTACACAGTCCTTCGGGGATCCAGGCCTGGTAGTCGCTACCGACCATGATCGTTTTCTTCCAATCCTCTTCCTCGGGACTGTAATCATAGTCATCTTCTTCTTCCGAGGGTGGGCGGGAAACGGAGCGAAGGAATCGTGGGGGTTCGGTAATACCGGGCTCCGTGTAGAGCTGGCTGAGGGCGGAAGGGTTGGGCTTGTCTTCCTCGGGAGGTTCTTGCTCGGGGCTGGGGGGGGCCTCCGGAGGCGGGGGCCGCAACTCCTGGCGTTGACCCGGTTGATTAAGACCGTACATGGCGAGTAGCTCCTCCAAGGGCATATCACCCTCCTTCTGCAGGTTCGACAGCTCCGCCCGAGGGTCCTGCTGCTCTCCCGCCGCTAGTGCTTCTTCTTCGTCTAGAGTTCTCTCGTCGTCGAAATCATTCACCATCATCTCCACCGTGGGCTCGAAGAGAGTTTTGTCGTTGGCCAGGTCCATGCTGACATCGTGATCGTTTGTAGAGTTCGCGACGGCACAATCTGACATAGTGAGCGTGACGGCGCGAGGCCTAGGCCGGTGTCGGCCAGCGCATAGGAACCAGGAACTTTCTTCTGATCCTAACTTTCGGGAGCCTGTGGGTTGGTCACCTCGGGCTACTCGATACAAACTTATCGCATTACGTTAATAAAGCGGGATTCACGATAAAACGACGTCGAAACAATAAAGCGGGGCAAAATATTATCTTGCGTGACAAGCGGCCGAATCGCTCCCTCGGAAACTGAGTCGGTAAAGCTGAGACCGTTTTAAACATTCGAAGAATATCAGAATTAAATAACCAAAATTTATTGAAATATTAAAATAATAAGACAAATTACTCAAAAATTTTAATCCCCTTTAAAAATAAATAAAAAAGGTCTAAACCATTGTAAAGTATTGGACAAAAAAATATAAAACTGTAAAGAAGATATCGTAGGAATTGATATTTTTAGGTTGACAAGGGAATGAAATCTTATTTTAAATAAGAGTAAAACACTTACACAATAACTGTTTCACTATTTAGGTAACATTTCAACGTAACTGCGAAAACGCTTTATTTTGTTGACATCACATAAAAATGTTGGAAACAGCATGTACAAATGAACATGTAAAAAATATTGTAAATAGACCGAATGAACGAGTGACACCAAAACAGACAACTTAACACGAAAAGCGAACTCTATGGGATTAAAAAATAATAAAAGGTTCCGAGCCCCGAACTTGCTCGTGAAAAATGATCATTAAATTATTATGTACTCAAACCTTTCGAAAACAGTCGAAGCCTATCATAAATTATAAATTCGAAAGATGTCGCTACCGTACAAGACGTAGTTCCTACTCAGAATAATACTAATGAATATAGGAAGTAGGAACGGGAAGTAGCGAATGTAAATGCGGCACAATCTGTTTGTGTTGGCACCCTAAAAAATAAACCCTCGGGGCGGTTCAAGATTGTCAAGTCGAGCCGCGTCAAATCAAAAATCTGCAATCACGGTGGACCGCTGTGATTGTTTTCTATAATGTGTTAATTATGTCAAAGTCAAATGTGAAGTTTCGCCTGTGTATACTAGTGCTGTTTTTATTTATTTCAAATGTTTGCGGTGAACACATCAAGGGAAGTTTTAAGACCGACGAATTCTTTAAATTCCTCACTAAGTTTGGATTTCAGAAGACAGACATCCACTCTCCCAAAGAATCATACGGTTACATTTTCGGGAATATAACGTCTAACTACGATTTCCCTGTCCCTATAACGTTTGCGGTGCTAGATCGTGCGCTTTTCCTGGACTATTACAGCAACAGAAATGTCGCTGATAAAGAGAAAGCATGCAAACATATGTTTCGGCAGTTGAATGTGACAGCTTATCATCCCAAGTGCAATGAAAAGGGACAAGATTACTTGAGAACTGTTCCTTGTAAACGTGGCCAGCTGTGTGTGGAGGAGGATACGCCATGGAACGTTATAAAAGGGAACCAGTTCACCTATGTTATCCAGAACCTTGGACAGCCCAGGTAAACGAATAATACTTATTTATTTATCGGCTTCAGTGCTACATTCCATAAATATTGTCAAGTGGAAAGATATATGAAATGTGGAAGAGGAAGTCCTAAGTATCAGGCTATTTGATTGAGTTAAAGTCATTTTGTGCAAAAGTTTTGATTCTGGAGCTTGATCTCAAACTAGACCCATATTGATAGCGTTTGATAGCGTCTTCCTGTCACTTAAGTGAATACAATATACCACTTTTCAACTGTGTGTGACAAAGCCCACATCATTAATAAATTTTGTTTGCAAAGGACCTCTAGACCCAGAGCCAAAGCTCATACAAACTTCATGTAAATGTGGATATCTTCCTGAGTTCCTGCATCTCATTGACTGCGATGCTCTGAATATTATATGCGAATAATTCGCGTCGCCAGCCTGCGCGCTGGAGTATACTATACATCCATGTATACATTTATTAAAGAAACCTATAATAACATATAGTAATTCTCTATCGGTCACTTTTTTCAGACTTTGCCAGCCAGGCAGAAATCGACCTAAGTGCCCTATCTATTCGAAAGACCTTAAGGTTCCTCTTTGCTCAAAAATGAATGTCTCCTTTTTTTCCGCTCGGTCGTGCCTCGCGAAAGTCGACCGAACCGCCCGTAGAGTTTAGAACACCGCAAGGCTCATTTTGGCTCATCAAGTCTGAATTTGGACCAACCGAGTTCAGACTCGCTTCGTTGATTCGCAGTCAAAACGGTGCCGGTCGTGTCTTGCGAAAGTCGATTGAATCGCCCGTCGACTTTCAAACACCACAAGGCTCATTTTGGCTCATCAAGTCTGAATTTGGACCAACCGAGTTCAGACTCGCTTCGTTGATTCGCAGTCAAAACGGTGTCGGTCGTGTCTCGCGAAAGTCAATCGAATCGCCTGTAGAGTTTAGAACATCGCAAGGCTCATTATGGCTAAGTGAGTCTGAATTCGTACTAACTGAGATAGCTGCGGTTCCGTTGGCTTGCCAAAAAATATAATCCTTTTATATTTATTTTATTACTCGCATGGTTGAAGATTGATAAAGGGATGGTTTACAGCAGAGGTTACCAACCTTATTTGTCTCACTGCCCACTCATGGACTATATTTTTCACCAACAACCCCCCCCTGTTTCTTCTTACGTAACTATGCGATGAAATCTAAATGTATACACTGTGACAGAGATAATAACTCTCATTTTCACGGTCGACTCCATATACCAACCCTGATGTATGGCAGTGAGGCATGAAACTGGCAGAGGAAGGATGAAAGTAGACTGAATGCTGTAGAAATGACATCTCTGAGACGAATTTTTAGTAAAACCATGTATGATCGTTTGAAAAATGTTGAGATTCGTAAAGAATGCAAGACTGACGTAAGCGTAATGATCAAGATTAAGTGTAAGGAGAATACATGATGCGAATGTGAATGGAAAAGAAGCCGGGGACGTCCGAGGAAGACATGGCAAGATCAAGTGAATCAAGTACTTGAGTCAGAAGTCGGAATAACAGAAGAGAATCTATGAGACGTTGTATGAAAGTGAATGAAGCAAGCAGTGTATTCCAAGGTCGAGTTGTTTGGCGGTCCATCCTCTCTGCCTACCCCTGTGGAGAAAACGGTGTGATGGTTAGTTAGAGCTAAATCCCGACACAATCTTTTCATCACCCCTGTTCTCCATTTTGGTAGCTTTTTGCTCTTTGTAAATATTTATATGCATATTTTACATATTATATTATGAACTACATTATTGTTAACCTGAGAACAGGTATAAATCAATAGAATAATTGAACGGTTCATTTCCTTGCCTGATTCTTTCAACGATGTATCTACCACAAATTAGGATTCATAAGGAAAATTCATTAAAAACATATTTTTGCCCTCGCCCCCTATTTCAGCCTTTCACTGTCCCCCATTTGCCCTTGAGGCCACCACCTCCCTTTTGGATTTCTCCAACGCCCCTTGGGGCGATATCGCCCATGTTGGAATCTCTGGTTTACAGTCTTGAGATCAGAATAAGTGAATTGATGTTATTTCATTATTTCTTTCTTATTGGTTTCACCCTATCACAGGCATCATCAGACTGGCACAATTAAAAGTAAATCTATGGTTTATATAGCATCTGTCAGAGTGAGTCCCCCTTCTTTCTAATATTCAATTGCAAATATATCTTGCTTCCATGACTATAATAATTCAGTCAATATATTTATTATTTCCAAAATACGATATCAGCTTTATTGTATTTTCATGCCTTCCAGGAAAAACTACGAAGGGATTTGTTATCGGGTTTCACGCTAAACAAACAAACAAACCGTTACTTGATATCAAATTGTTTGATTTATTTCTCCCAGTCATCAAATAGATATGTATCATGAACCTTATATCTGTTTCATTTTCAATGGATTTTTATTGTTTTGTCATCAACATTGAATGAGGAGAGCCTTGTGGCAAATCAAGTGTTGTAAATTCCAAACCTGGCAAAGAAGTCGTCAGCACATGGAATTTATTTAATTGTTTTATTTTTTTCACTATAATAATGTATTTGTACTTCATTCTGGAATAAACGATATTCTCACTATCTGGCTGGTGGTGGTACACCATCCTTCCCAATTGAAATGTTGCTTGATAAGGGTTTAGTCAACCGTTTCGTGCAGCCTGCGGACCTTTTCGTGCGGCCCACTTAGATAAATTTCATATTTTAGAAATCAGAAAAGGTGTTAATAGTCAATTAAATATTATTAATAATCTTTTTTTTTATTTTTTAATAGTTATCTCTTAAATTTATTTTCTCATTGATAAAGTCCGTTTATAATATAAATTTTTATGATGATAACTTATATTATTTTATTTTTTATACCTTGCTATTTTATTTATATTAATAATAAAATAACATAAAAATTTAAATTTCTAATACAATTATTTTTATTAATATTTTATTTTTCAATTATTTTTACATTTTTAATTAATTACTTACCTACTTTCATCATTTATTTTTAATGTTTGCTTGTGTTTTTAATTTGTTTTATTTTCTTTGTCTATACTTGTCATTATTTTTAGTAGGTAAATTGTTTATCCTGAAGAGGGGAGCTTTGATAAATATTAATATTTGAAAATAAATAAAAATCAACTATTAGTTGGTCCGACGTTGAGAAATTTCACCTGCAGCCCGTATGATTGGTGTTTTGAATTGGTTCTGACTTATAGGAATACACAACCAATGTTGTTTCTGAAAACATCAAGTAACGGATGTGAGTTTTGATATTTTTTATTTAATGGCAATCGTCCGGATTTCAGGGTGCTATGATCAAGATATTTAACGGTTTCCATTCTGTTTTACAAAAATACTATAGGGTATCGTGACAAACTTATCTATCTTCAATATTTTGATTCAGCCGCTCAAAATTACGAACATTTTTATACATGTTCTCTAAAATTACTTTATTATAAAATGTGATATTTTAGGTAGTTACGTAGTTAAAATTTAGATTTATAATAGGTACCTATTGTCTCCGTACAGTTAGGAAGTTTGTATGGTATTCACATTTCCTTTAAATCTACACCTCCGACACAATCAACTACAAAGTTAACCATGTCATGCTGTAGGTACCCTATTTCCTTCTGCCCGCGAACATATTGAAAGTGGTTAAATTGTCCCTCTGGCTAAAAAGGTTGTGCATCACTGTTTTTGCCATTCTTTAATCTGTCAGAAGTAGCACTGACAAAATCTTCAACAAACTTAACATTATGTCTATAAAACAATTAAACCGCAAACACAACATTTGGACAAAAAAACTTCTTATACTATGGTACTAAACTCTACAACAAACTTTCGGGTTGGTTTATTACCCTCTGGAAGACGGATTACATAGTGTTTCGCTTTTAAAATAATTTAATAATAATAATAATAAGAGTTAATTTCTATAGCGCAGTTTTGTGAAGGTTCACCTCAAGTGCGCTTTACACTAACTAACCTAACCTAATTGTAAAATAACAGATATACTACATAGTATATCTGTTATTATAATATATATACAATATGCAAATTAATACTATGACATACAATATTCATGAGCAGGTATTATAAAATAACAATTTAGAAACTAATGGTGTAAATAATCAAATATGTAGTAGGTACAAATAACAAGAGAAAATTATATGACATTATATACATGGTTTTTCACTGAATACTAATGGAATTAAATAACAAGGAGAGAAAACCGCAACTAAATAAGCTATGGAGGATTGAAAGAAAAAGAAAAAAACAGAAAAAAAGAAAAAGAAAAGAAAAAGAAAAAGAAAAAGAAAAAGAAAAAGAAAAAGAAAAAGAAAAAGAAAAGGAAAAAGAAAAAAGAAAAAATGTCCTGAAATTATGTTTCTACGTACATGAATTTATGTTTTATGTCGGATAGGATTTTTTGAATAATTTTGTTTTCAATACCCGTTTGAACTCTGCTAAATTCTGAATGTTAGCAATATTTGGGGGAAGCTTATTCCAGATGACCGGGCCCGATATACAAAAAGCGCGATCATAGTACACGGGTTTATTTGACCGAGAGGGTTCAACTAATCGGTTAGCAGCATTCAAATCTGCTGACCTCAAAGAAAGCTGTCTATCACCTGGGTTTTGTCGGACACAGAGTTCAGATATATAGGCTGGTGCCTTTCCGTGGAGTGCTTTGAAGGTTGTTAAGCAAATCTTGAATTAATAATAATAATAATAATAATGTTTTTATTTAATTTCTAATACAATTACAAACATGTTATATTTAATACGTAAGAGAAATTACAGGTACTTATTTAATATTTGTAAAACAATGAAGAAATATACTAAAAATAAAAAAAATAAATTCAGAGATATTTAAATAAATTCAGGCAGTGGTGAAGATCGCGTCAATGAGAAGAGATTCTTTCAAGAATCAATAGAATTTCCCTTTTGAATCTTTCCTCACTGACGCAAAATATGTCGATATCCTGTGAGATTTTGTTCAGGAGCAATATACTCCTCCCCACCGGGAGAACCATTGGCAGGTTGGTTCTATAGGTAGGAAGATAGAATAATCTATGACGACGCTGTCTTAGATAGTCATCAGGAACATAAAGACTTATGCGTTCCAAAATAGCTGAATTCTCTATGGAGCCTCGCAATAGTCTAAAAAAGTGGGTAGCGGCATACCCCTCTCTTCTGAGCTGCAGGGAGTGAAATCCAAGCATGCCCAGAAGAAAGTTAGTTGGATAAAGCCACGGATAGAGTCCGTACTCCCTCATGTAAAGAAATCTCAAAAACTTTTTCTGAACCCTCTCTAACATGAGGGAGCACCCCGTCTCGTGAGGATTCCAAATAGCCGACCCACTCTCCAGCCTACTACGGACTAAAGAGAAGTATAATATTCTAAGAGTACGAGTATCCCGAAAAACCCTCACGGTCCGAATGACAAATCCTAACATTTTTAATGCAGATTGACATACCCCTTCGATATGAACACGAAACGTAAGTTTACTTTCATACACGATTCCAAGATCCTTTATAGTAGAAACACGTTTGAGATTATGACTGAGCATAGTATATCTGTGGTAGTTGAGACTAAATGCTCTGGTGAAAGACAGGACTACGCATTTTGAGATATTGAAATAAAGCTGATTTCGTAGGCTCCATTCAGAGATGTTATCAATGTCAGCTTGAAGATGTAGGCAATCTAAAATATTTCTAATTAGTAGAAATAATTTGAGATCGTCAGCGAAAAGGAGAAAGCGAGAAAAACGGATGACTTTTGCAATGTCATTAATGAAAATAGAGAAGAGAAGAGGCCCTAGGATTGACCCTTGGGGGACCCCAGAAAAACAAGAAAATCAGCGGATTGAAAAATTCCGTGTGTGACAAATTGCTTCCGGTTTTTGAGATAACTTCCAAAAAACTTTAGCATACGTAGGGAGAAACCCATTAGGGCAAGTTTTGTTAGTAAGATATCGTGATTCACGGTATCAAAGGCTTTGGAGAAATCATTATACGAACAGTCTACTTGGTATCCACTATCTAGGGACCTAGCAACATAGTCAGTGAAAACCATCAGATTCCGTAGATCTTCCTTTTCTGAAACCATGCTGTTCGGGGATAATATATGCGTCTATTTGAGGTACAATGAATTTATGGATTAGTTTTTCAAATAGAAATTTTTTTTTTCAAATAAATTCTATTCTTTCAGGGCATCGAAGCCAATGAAGGCGATCCCTTAGAAGTGGAGTTATGTGACAATATTTAGGCTCACTATATATAATTCTCGCCGCAGCATTGAAGACAGACTGGATCCTATTGAGTTGTTTCTGGGGGAGACCAGCATATGCACTATTACAGTAGTCCATACGTGAGACAACAAAAGAATTTATTAGTGTTTTAGCTGCATCAGTGGGAAGGCATCTACTGTAATGGCTGAAAAAAAAACTATTTTTCATTAAAATCTTAATATGTTACGAAGTCTGTGATTCGGCATCCGATATCGTCATCCAATTTAGCCAAATATCGCAAATTAATGAAACAGTGTGTGTTGTCCACTGACGTAGACTTGCGAGTTGTGGGTCGGGCTTGTAAGGAGTCTAAAGGGGTAGACTTCCGAGTGGAAACGGTTAAAAGTTTACTATTGTATGAAGCTATCACTTTGTGGTTATCCATTATAATCAAATGAAACACTCCAACTTTGTATTTGCAAAGTGTATACGGTATATACTTGTATACACTTTGCCTTGACGATGGAACGGTTGTTCCGAAACCGGTAGGCGTGAAAAATAAATGTGGTTATAACAAAGTTTGATAGTTTCATTTGATTAAAAGTTTATTTATTGTGTTCAAGTTTAATTTGTAGAACTCCATTTTAATTTAAAGTTTAAATAATTTAATAAAATAAATTAACCGTTTTTAAACTAAATAATAATAGTCATTATTACATTTCAAAAAATTGAAAAATATATATTTTTTTAAGTGTTTTACAATGTTTGAGTAATATTTTCAGAATCGCCACTTCAGCTAAGCGAAATGGGGGAAGTTTATTGAGTTCAAGCAAATATCTGCCTTACTGAAGTGTGAAACGTATGAAAAAGTAGATCAAATTCGAATGATTTGAAAAACAAATGACCTCCGAGGTTACACAAATGCGGTTCACGCGATAATCAACCCCACTATAGAACGAGATGTGGGAGAACGTGAGTCAAAATCGAACGATCTGGAAAATAACATATAGATTATAAAAACGTCAACAGTTCTCTTTAAAAATTATAGAATGCATCACTATTTGTAGCTAGCTGTGTGTACGGCAGACATTAACGTAATAATGCTATCAGATAATTTTAAAACTATAGGAAGTGTGTTTGTAGGTAGTGTCGCTTACAGCATTGTTGCTTTCCTATCACAATATTATTCTTTTTAATTGGCGTAATAACCTTCGGATAGTATTTCACTTATTAAGTTTTATCATATAAAAGTTTATTAGTTTGTCATATAATATTATTCCCATCCCGAAGAGCTAAGGGATGTAGTATAATGATGTTCGCATTTACTGATTACAAATTAATTATATAGTCCAATTCCAATTATATAATATTTATATATCAAAGAAACTGGTTTGTTCTAAATTCTAAAATTTTATGTAAAAAAACTAGAATAGCATTTGTGAATATGAGAATGAATGGTTAATCTCTGAAATAAAGTTATGATTATGTTTGGCAATTTGTCAAATATTCATGTACCTACCCATTATTACATGTATACCACCATGCTTCATTAATAGCTTGCACAGATGTTATGTGTCATTGCACATTGAGACTATTCCAATTATTATTATTTTAAATGTACCAATACATAGAAAGAATAATTACAAAGGTTCATACTAATGTTTTTATCTTTGAATACAGAATAATAGATTTTTACTAACTAACCATCTTGCCGTTTCTCCGCAGGGGTAGGCAGAAAGGACGGACCGCCAAACAACTCGATCTTGGCATACACTTTTTGCTTCATTCACATTCATACATTCTTTTCTATTATTCCGACTTCTAACATGACCCGACTCAAGTATTTGATTCACTTGTTTGTGCCATGTCTTCCTCGGGCGTCCTCGGCTTCTTCCATTCATATTCACGTCATATATTCTTCTTACACTCCTTTCTTCGTTCATTCGCTCCACATGCCCAAACCATTTAAGCATCCCTTTTTGTAATTTTACTCATTACGCTTACATCAGCCTTGCATTCTTTACGAATTTCAATATTTTTCACACAATCATATATGGTTTTACCACACACTCGCCTCAGAGATGTCATTTCTACGGCATTCAGTTTACTACATTTGAGTTCATTTGGTATTACAGCTTGTGTTGATCAGATGGGTTAATATAGGACCCAAAATATCTATGTGTCTTTTTATGTCAAACATTCGGATATTGTCTATGCCAGGGGACTTTGAATTTTTGAGAAGTTTGACTATACTCAATATGTCTGCGAGTGATGCTCGTGGTATATACAAACTTTGCGGTGACTCTATCGGGACAATATTTGACGCCTTAAAGTCACATTTATGAACCGTTGAGGCTATGTTATCTGAAATATAATTAACTAATTGGTTTGTAACATTTTCCGCACATTGATTTTTTAACATAAACCTACTAATTACATCGTCACAGTTACTCTTTGTCCTACGTCCTAGAATTTTATTTATTTCATCCCAGGCTTTTTTGATATCTGTAAAATTATTCTTAAATTTATCATTGAATAAGTTTGTTTTACTTTTTATTATTAATTTAGTTACAAAATTACAAAAAGATTTGTACTGGTTTTCATAAATTGCATTTGTTGGGGAGCTTTCCACCGCTTAAATAAAAAATCTCGTTTTTTAATATGTGATGGAATATCTTCTGTCATCCATTCTTTTATAATCCAAGGTCTTGCATTGGGTTTTACATGTATAAATATTTTACTATTTTCATATACTTCGTTAAACTTGCTTTTTATTTGACTATATAAATTATTGCAATCATTTGTCTGAAGCAAAGCATTCCAGTTATAATTTCTAATTGAAAACTCTATTCGTTTTAGAGATAAAATTGAGACTTTTATAAATAGTTATTTGAAAGAGTATTTTCATGGTGAATAATCACAGGATCTATATAATTTAACAGATCAATATTTATGTCATCAAATATTAGCATATTTTCATTAGGGTTTGAACATTTTGTTAATATTGATGAAAGTTCATTGATAAATGATTGTTTAGTAAAATTTGGTGGTCTACAAGGTGTGTTCAAAAGAAAAGGTGAATTTTGAATTTCCGCGGACTGTGTACATTCGATTATCGATTTTTTTGTTTGTTATGTTAGTACACATATGTTTATCATATGTTAGCATTATCAGCCATTTTGGATCAGTGGTTTGTTTTTGACAACTTAACCCTTTAGTCACGTTTTTGGGTGTTCTTAGATTTTTTATTTAGGTTCGTTTTCTGAGGCATCATCAGTCCGATTAAAGTGAAATTTTAGATTTGCTTTGTTTTCTATGTCTTTATCAGCATTTCTTCAAAAAATCCAAAAAATCGATGTTTATCGATTTTTTACTAAAATAATAAAACGTAAAAAATCGAAGAACACATATAACGTGACTAACCTTTCCAGTTGTCAAAAACAAACCAGTAATCCAAAATGGCTGGTAATGCTAACATATAATAAACATATGTGTACCAACATAAAAATAAAAAAAATCGATAATCGAATGTACACAGCCCGCGAAAATTCAAAATTCACCTTTTCTTTTGAACACACCTCGTATATATTGCTAGTAAATTGAGTATAGAATTATTTGGTAATGTTATTATAGAGGAAATATTCTCGAACAACTTTGTTTCAAGTAAATTTTGGGTGAAAGGTAAAGTATCCCGAATATACAAGGTTATACCCCCTCCAGATTTGGATGTGCGACAGTAACTAATGCTACTGTAACCGGGAATTTCGAAAAGACAATTATCTTCCCTTTTTATTGAAGTTTCACATAGCATTAGGATATCTATATTATTCCAACAATTTTGGAGGTTAGCATGTAAAACATCTCAGTATTTAGATCTGGATCGAATGTTTAGTTGTATACAAGTAAAATTACCTATATCATGGCCAATTTTATGTTCTTCCTTCCACTGTTTCAAGTCATTAGTCCTCCTGTAGATAACATCACCGTCGTCATCTATGTATTTATATGCCATAATCGATGGTGGCAAAGTCCTTGGAAAGAGCAGCCTTATAAGCTGGGCAGGTGTCTTGTCTCCAGTTGAATGTCCAGCGGGCTTGCCAAACCTGGTACAGGTAGCACATACTCGCTTGGCGGCAGCTTTTGGGCAATCTGTTCTGGCATGACCTTCACTTGCCCAATGTCCACATCTTTTCTGGTCCTTGCAGAACTTGAAGGAATGTCAATGTAAGCCCAATAAAGTCACAAACGTGGCACACATTCCAGTCAACAAAGACTTTCCCTTGCTTCACCAGCACGTGACGTAGATGGGCAGGCACCTCGTAGACCCGGTGGTATGTCGATCCTGTCCGAGCACCAGCTAGGTGACTTGACTTAGCTTGCACGTTTTCACTGTGTGTTCTAAGACTGCTTTGTCCTGGATTCCTGTTAAGGCGCTCCTGAGGAAACACTCATCTGTTAAGTCCCGAGGAACATTAAAGAATATCACTCGTGGATGTCGTTTTGTAGGTAGTCGGGCACTCAGAGTAGCCGAGTTTGTTAGACATGGGGTTTTGAGTATTTTTTCCTGGTCTCCCCGAGTAGCGGTTTGGATAACTACGCCTTTGTTATGGATGTTCCTTATACCCGTAACGCGGATCCCATGCTCAGATGGTCGTAAGACATCCTTCAGGAGCTGCTTCGTTTCGTTGTTGTCCTTAGCCGAATCCAGCTTCGGAAAGATGCATATGGCAGGCTTCGGGGTCCCAACACTAAGTCCTGTACGGGTGATTGGAGGTCGAGGCGTGTTCTGAGGACCATTTTTGACCATGTCGACAAACAATAGGCTTGCCTCCGTGGCATCAGCCACTCGACGCATAACTGGTCCCAGATCAGACTCTAGCTGCTGAATTTTGTCCAACAACTGCTTAGTATAATTGTCCGCCATCGTTTTTTCAGTCTGCAAGGCCTAAGTTGAGATCTCCTCTCAGTTCTTCCTTCTCAAGCAAGAGCTGGGCCACTGGTCCAAGAACACTCGTAACATTTCGGGACACCTTGAGCTGCTGTTCTTTTGATACCTTTGACAGTTTTTCCGCCAATGCATCCTGTAAGGCCTTCAGGGATAATTGTGTCCCGGAGAGTATTTGTTTCCTGATGGATTACCGCGGTTAGGGTGGATATCCATTTCTGTCTCCTGGGCATCAGAATCTGATTCGTCCGAGTGGGAGGTGTAGGGGGAAGCAATAGTGGGGCTGTCATTGTTTTGAGAATTCTTTTTTTTTCCCATGTTCACATAAAAACAAAACTTTTTATTTGTTCATTAGCTGAGATTTAATTTGTAAACAAGTAATTTCACAGAAATAAGCGGTGATTGGTTAAAATGAGATCACTACACCAGTAAGATCACTGAAAAGTGAGCTCATAAACAAGGTAGCCAATCAGCGCACTCTACCTCTGCAAACACTGCACCACTGTCTTTTTTTTTTTTTTACAGTAACTCCACACAGGAGACCAAGGAGGAAACAATTTCCCTCAAGGCCTATATCATCTTTGGGGATGCTGTGTGGAGGGTCTTTTAGAGGATAGGAAGGAGTGAACTTGGGTCTTGAAGAGACCCATGTTATAGGATGGAGGAAACACAGAGGCCGGCAGATCATTCCACAGCCGAGCTGTTGAATACAAGAACGAGTCGTAGAGGCGACCCGCTCTCATGTGACAAATGTCAACCGTGTGCAAATGTTGGGCGCGCGTTTGGCGTGTTTCCCGACTATGCACCGGTGCCGAAGGGATCAATGACGCTAGTTCCTCAGAGCAACTTCCATTAAAATACCGGTAGAACAAGGACAGTATTCCCACCCGACGTCTGTGCTCCAAAGATTGCAACCCATTTGTTAAGATAGGCGAATCTATCAAACGGACTGCCCGTTTCTGCACAGAGTCAAGGTTTTTTTCAGATATTTTGGGACTCCCGACCAGAGGTGGCTGCCAAATTCTACAATGGGGCGCACTTGCGATTTGTACAGGGTCAGCAGTTGTGTACTATTAAAGTATCTGCGGGCTCTGTACAATACGCCCAGCTTCTGAGAGGCTAACTTTACTCGGGTGTCGATGGAGACCCCATACCTGAGCTGATCACTTAAGGTTACACCAAGCATATCAATGGAGGGCTTGTTGGGAAGATTGCTTCCATTAAAGGAGACTAGATTGTCATTTTGATCCCTTTTAGACGTAATCAGACATGATTGGGTCTTTGAAACATTAAATTCGACGAGGTTATTCTTACCTCAAGAGGAGACCCTCTCAAGGTAACCGTCCATTCTCTGTTTCAAAGCCCTCCGAGCCGTTGGAGTTTGTGTGCCCTTTGGGGGCTTGTCAAACAAAAAGCAATCATGGACTGTACTGTCATCCGCGTAACAATGGATTGGTGCACATGTTCAGAGGTCATTGATGTGCAACAAAAACAATGTCGGAGACAGAATCGATCCTTGTGAGACGCCAGCATTTATTGAATGCGAGGAAGAGATGAAACCATCAGCAACCGCCTGAATCGATCTCTCCCTCAAACAGTCGGCAATCCACGTACACAAGGAAACGGGAAGTCCGTAAGAAGGCAGTTTGTTGACAAGTCCTCGGTGCCAAACCCGGTCAAAGGCCTTAGAAATGTCCAGTGAGACCGTTTGAGTCTCACCATAACGTTCCAGACACCGTCCCCAAACATGCGTCACATACGCGAAAAGATCACCGCACGAGCGGTTCCGCCGGAATCCATACTGGCGGTCGTTAATGATTGTCTGATAATTAAATAAAACAAAAGTTTATATATTTGTAAAAAGCATTAACTTTGTGGCTCGCCATAATTTACAATAAAAAACACATAAATTTGTTGTAGACCACTTTTATTTTATCAAAACTCTACCGGTTTCGGAAGCACCCTTCCTTCATCAGGAGAATATTAAAAACGTTTTTTAGAGTAGAGGGTCTTGTCAAGCGGGCGGCTGCAGGCTAACTGCCTAATTCTGGTTTGCGCAGGCTATTTAAAGTCGCCTGCGCAACGTTTGGGTTTCGGGACTCGCAGAGCTATCGCGTTCTGCGCATATCTGACGAACAAGTAATCTCACCTCTCCCTTTGCCGCTGTCTCGCTCATTTTATTTCATTCATTTACTTTCACAAGCGGTCAGTGAGAACACATTTCTCACAGAGCGTGAAATATACATTCAACAAATACCTATAAAAAAGGGAGGAAGTCGGATCATTTGCGGACAGCGATATAACATTTATTTTCCATATGACCCAACTCCCTTACAAATAAACATGGTTAAATAAGTGGAATATAACAAATATGTTTGGCAAATGTTTGCGTCAAAAACATTGCGGGAGGGGCGAACACGTCCGAATACGAACAATTATATTTATAAGTTTATTGAAGCCCTTTGTAGTTAAATGTTTTACACTGCCCGCACTCGACTATAGGGCAATACTTATAACTGCTTTCGATAACATCAGAGAGAAATAGGAGAAACATGATAGTAATTATAACAATGTTAAAGACTTGAGAATCCTATCTAATGATGTCAATTTATTTTCAGATTCTGGTACATATCAATGGTGGCATGTTATCGTAATGCGACGACATGCGAGTGGCACCACTACAACGAGACGAAGCTGGCGGAGCTTGCCCGCGGGGCCGCCGGCAACAGCAGCATCCGCAAGAGCCCCCCACCACCCCGCGGCCCCCACGAGTTGACTTTCGACTTCTGGGTGGTCAACGGCAACCCAAATCTCTCCCTCTACAACACCCTGCTGTTCCAGTTCTCTTTTGACCGCCAGAACACGGTGGAGCTGTACCTCTTGTTCTGGGTCTGTTACATCATCCTCGTACCGTTGCAGATTTATGCCGTCAGGTAGGAAGTGATTTACTTAGCATTTAAACCTTTCATTTGCTCAAATGACTTGCCTAATTTATGTTATGTAACTCACCTTAATAAATTTTCTCTATACGCTTGGTTGAACTGATTTCGGTAAGTCAACGATAATTGGATTATCTGAATAAAAGAACACAGTTATGTTTCCTTGTTTTCCATGTGCATTCATTGCTTCAAAGAAATTTACATTGTGTTTTTCCATTGGACCGTTTCGAAAGACTTATGTAGTTTATAGGTAATATTTTAATTTCCCATTTATTGTAATAACTTCATTATAATATTTAAACATTGAAGAAGATAATAAAAGAATCAGAAAATAAAAAGGTAACGGTCGCAACCGTGACTCGAACCCAGATCTTTGCCGCGCCCTTGAGGTGATTGTCCCTTGAAAACGGCGCTATAGACGTAATACAATTATTATTGTTATCCTCCAGTCTTACTGGGACTTGCGTGCAAAAGGTAGCAGCCAAAAATATGGGAATTAATTGAGTATATAATATTAGTAATTCTTAAATCGATAAAAATAACAGAAAATAATTAGGTCTCAATTGGTAGAGATGCCAGTCCCGGTAAGACTAGAGAATCTGGGTTTGAGTCCCAGTTTCGACTGTTACCTTTTTGTTTTCTGTGTCTTTTTCTGTTTCATATTTCATTGAGAACTGGGAGCGTAGCTCAGATGGTAGAGTGGTTGCTTAGCATATGAGAGGTACCGGGATCGATACCTGGCGCCTCCAAAACAACTTTTTAGAATCATTCCAGAATGCATTGCTCCGACGATTCACCAAAACACAGACTCGAAAATTCCTCCACTCCGAAAACATATAATAGATTTAGCCAAAACATTTTCTCCAAATTAGAATCGAACTCTATTCTTTCTATCTCCAACTTTGGCCGCTGGACTCCCAGCACTGACCCCCTCCATCTCCGCCCAAATTCCATCTTATACCCCCCATTACCTTAGTGAGCGGGCTTAAATATAAGATTGCTGTCAGCAAATGCCACTAGCACATAAGACACAGTTTACAATTTTTTGAAATAAACTATATATGAGCCCTACAGTAGCAATAGGCAGCCCGCTCACTGGGTAGAGAAGATTATCTCCACATTTATGCACCTCTAACCACAGTTAACACAGGAAGAGGTAGGAATGTTCCCTGGCATTGTACACAAAAAAATTACAATACGATATATTTCATTGATATTTGTTAATATTACCTTCTTCAATGATTAATATTTTAATATATTTTCATATGAAGCGGTAACTTGGTGATGTGACATTATGATTTAAAAAATAAAACAATAACTTTGTTTGCATCACTTTTATTTTATACTTTTGCCGACAGGGTTTCTCTACTACCGTAGCTTCTTCAGGGCAGTATACAACTAAACTATGAACTAAGATACACATGTGTTATAGATTGATAAAAACAGGCGAGTTTAATTAATTATTTAAATTGTTTAATTATGGATAATTTAATTAAATAATTTAATTATAATTTAACGATTTGTTTAATTATGGATAATTAATGGACAGTAAAAACCTTCCCTCAGATATTAAACCAGCATTTTACACAGACAATAGTATAGGTAAGTTTTTAATTAATGGTAAAGATAAGAAAGACGGTTTAGGCCACTCGGGCATTTATTCACTTCAATGCAATGATTGCCTTGGCGTTCTATGTAGGCAAAACGTCGCGTAATGTTAATATCCGGGTAAAAGAACACTTAAGATGTCTAAATAATAATGGTTTCTCCGAATTTGCCAACCATCTCTTAGAAACAGACCACACATTCAATAAAAGTACAAGCACTAGTTTACTGCATAAAAATAGAACAGGCATTCAACTAGATAACTCGGAAGCATTAGAAATAAGGAAAACCAACAACACTAATAGTAGACTCATAAATAATCAAATAGATTTAAATAAAAGTCCAATCCTTAAATTATTCCCAATAAACAAATTACACACTTCCCGGTCAGCGGGTACCTGCTGATCTCCCACTCTTGGCCCTCCACTCGCCTGTTTTTATCAATCTATAACACATCTGTATCTTAGTTCATAAATTGAGTAAGGTTATTAAGTTGTATACTGCCCTGAAGAAGCTACGGTAGTAGCGAAACCCCGTTGGCAAAAGTATAAAATAAAAGTGATGTAAACAAAGTTATTGTTTAATTTTTCAAAATATTTTAATGATTTTATTTTTTATAATTATTTAACTTCAACATTTTCATATTGTTTAATATATTGCCCATCCCACTAGGCATACTCGTATAGGCATACACCCGTGTTGAAATGACAATAATGACACAGAGCTTCTTTTGATTCTGGATTGTGAACAATACCATCAAAGAATGATCCATGTACGAGAAACATTGGTTAGATGCCCTTTTGTAATAATTTCAATACGGAATAGAATGATTATATGGAATGAGTCTGTAGCATTATGAACATAAAGTATAATATCAATAGGTTGGACAAGATAGAAGTGTGTAAATAATAGAATTGATCCTTTGATGATAACTCTGTATCTTATCTAATATTTATCACTAACTCCAACTAACTGGATGCCTATGTCTGTCAGGGGCGTTGTACGGGACAAGATCTGTAAACTCTTGCCGCACGTTCAGAAGAAGAGATGAGGCTGGCCACTTCGACGCTTCAGAGCAGGTTAGGAAGGAAGGGGGAAGGTGTATTCCTTGAGGAGGGGAAATGCCTTGAAAAAGGCAAACGATTTCTTGCAAGGAGCTGGTGAGGGTGAAGAGAATGTCTCGATCGGTTTTCAGGCCGGGTGAAGATGCAGGCGAAGTAGCTAGAAGGCTTGTTGAATCCGTGAGAATACTCTACCTTTTTAGAATTGCACTCGTCGTTCAAGTACTTCGGTGCGATACCGTGCGGCGAATCGGGCAGTTTGAACTCGTGAATATTTCGCGAGCTGCCGTAGATTCTGTCAATCTTGGATCGACTTGATCAAAAAATTAGGATGTGAACCACGACCTCCTGCTTGAATTGAGCCTATTGCAATCTTCACCTATTGTGCGATACCGTGCGGCGAATCGGGCAGTTTGAACTCGTGAATATTTCGCGAGCTGCCGTAGATTCTGTCAATCTTGGATCGACTTGATCAAAAAATTAGGATGTGAACCACGACCTCCTGCTTGAATTGAGCCTATTGCAATCTTCACCTATTTTTTATTAAAGAAGCCAAAATTATTACAAAGTATGTCATGGGGGCCAAAGTAGGACAGGTGATACTTTGCCGCCGAATTACAGAAAAATGCTTTGTACAAACATAAATTGAGTAAGGTTATTCGATTCCGCGGGTGCTAATGAACAGATCAGAAAAGATCGTTTATTTAGATCAGTCACCACAGCCGCAGGAATCGCTTACAAAGACAGACAATTTTAATAGAACAATAATTTTTGACAAGTTTTTGTGGATCGGAGGGGCTCAACCAATGAGAGCCCGCTCTGCTTTCGGGACGGTCGCCGGGAGTGACCGTAGAAGTGGCGGGGGTCGGAGAAATGTCCCGTTAGTGGCCAGTAGCGGCTCGGCACGAAAACGACATTCAGGGGCGTAGAAAAAGAAGACGATAACGTGCACTGTTTATCGTTCACTTCCTCGACACCCCCGGAACTACGCTTATCGAAAGCCAATATGAAATGAAATGGGGCGTTTGCACAAATCCTCATTTTGTGCAAACATAGAGAATTGTATCTTAGTCGCATCTCTATCGGGCGTTTGCACAAATCATTATTTTTGTGCAAACATAACAAGACAGGGATGCGTATCTAGTCGCCTCCCTATCAGGTTGTGGTCGGGTCGTCTGTGTGAGCCCGACGAGTACTACGTGCGAGCTCGATAGAGGATCGTATCTAGTCGTCGCTCGTTCGAAGCTGCACGAACTTAGTAGTTGATTACGTATCTAGTCGTATCCCCTACCAAGTTATGTACTGGTTTGATGTTACGCAAACGGAGGGTATTACAAACTTGACATTCACATCTGGTATAGGCGTGCTGCCACTTTTCTTCTGGTTTGGTTTGGGAAAATAATCAAAATCGACAAAAATGTTTCTTACTTATAGTATAACTTGAATGACTTACAGAAGCCAGAGACATCCTGTGACCAGACTGTTTACGTGCAGCCTTCTCCTGGAGTTCATTGCCCTTTGTTTCATCGTGGTGCACACGGCCAAGTTCTCCTTCGATGGCATCGGCTTCTCCAACTTGGAGGTTGCGGGAGACATCCTTGACATACTCAGCAGGGTGAGCTACCTCTTTTAATTAGCTACCATAGAAAGTAAACTGATTACTTCTAATCCTATGTAGGTACTGATGAATTTCATAGATTTGCTGAAACAGCACTCTCTAAATTATCATTGGTTTAGAGATATGGCCAGTCAAATGGAGCATTCTTATTGGTCAATATACTTGTATACATTTTATGCCCACGCACACCCATTCAGCCACCCCCATTGTCACCCAAGAAGTTTGTCGGTGAATGGACCAAGGCAAGAGCCAAGAGGTAGCTCGATCCAGTTTTAATATGTCGCTATTTTTTAATTTATTTATTCATCTATAAAAACACATCTTGTAAGGGGTGATAGCACTCTGCCTGTCTCACTAGCAAGACTTGAACATTCAAGACAAGTTCTACTTTATATAGTCACTGTTGATTTCATACACTTTTTTAATATAATTCTTTTAAAGAGATGAACAGTCCCCGGGTTATGAATAACCGACAATATTTTAAAATCTGCTACCATCACACTAAGCGGACAATGTCGCTTGTGTCATGATGGAGGACTTAGCCAGTCGAGAAATTGAACTGAAATTGAAAGCCAACTCAGCCACTGACCGGTCTACTTAGCCCTTTTGACTAGATCACATTATTATTTTCGTTTAAAATGCCCCAGCCGCTTTAATAATAATAAGTAGTCCCTGCGCCAAGCAATATTTGAGCATTTATAGAAAGCAGGCTATAAACAACTATAAAATCTACACTAAATCAAGTTGGGCCATACATTTATAGATTACAACAATAATAATTTCATTGTAACCCAAATAACTATCATTAAGTATCTGTGTTCCAATTAGCCACAATCATAGGGTGACCATATTTTTGTTAACAAGAAGTAGTGAGTAAATGATAATAGATAAATAATAATAAGTAAATAATAATCAGTAAATGATAATCAGTAAATAGTGTAATAATACATATATAATATTAAGTAAATATTAATAAGTAAATATTTAAATAATAATAAGTAAATAGTTAAATAATAATAAGTAAATAAAATTAGGTAAATTGTAATAATTAAATAATAATATGGGAGTTTTGCCTACCATTAAAACTCTTATTATGTTGCCTTCCTCATCCAGAACATATATTTTTATGTGAGAGACGACATGTCGGTTCTTGTCCTAGTGGTCTAATTCTGGTCTGAGTTATTATTCAAAAAGTATTATGTAGAGTACCACTGGTTTTATGTAGAGTACCATTGACTAGTGATGTAACTTGTATGGGAGAGACGAAAATACCTGAACATATCCGTTAGCTTCGGCTGACCTTGAAATACTAAATGAGATGACACAGGAACAAACTTGACGTATACAAATGTTTTGTGGGTTTCAGGTATAGTTTTTTGTACTTGAACGTACGGGATACGGTTTGTTACGTTCGGGCGATAATATAGCGGCTGTATCACATACGTTCGTATAGGTAGGGCGATTAACTGATAAATTATACGTTGTCATGTGCAGCATCATATTATTATAATGTAAATTATCAAATGTAATCGTGCCCACAACTGCCAGGAGATATTATCTCCGATTAATACTAAGGGATTACTATCAGATATGGTTTAATTTGAACAAAGAGTTTTGGATTGTGGCTTTTAAACAAACAAAATATATATATGAATACCGCACAAGAGTCCCAAACTGCTCCCAATCGTCTGGAGCCAGTGAGACTATGGCATTCCCAATTAGGGAATGTTGTGAGGCTGAAGGTATTGGGGAGAGGAAGTAGAAGGGGGAGAGGAAGGTGGGGAAAAGGGAAATACCTGGCTATTCAGATCTGGTCACCAAACATGGCTAAAAGCCATTTCAAGCAATATTTCAATTCTGAATGGTGGTCTTTCACCAGGGCGATACTGAGAGTGGCTTCCACAAATTAAAAATAAATGCTATATTCTGCCCTCGATATCCTTTTCCTTCATACATTTTATTTATTATCAAGGCTTCTGGTATACATGCAGTGCCACTTTATCCTCAATTAGGTCATAAATTAGAGACAGATATGTCCATGAGCTATACAAGGTGTGTTCAAAAGAAAGGGTGAATTTTGAATTTTCGCGGGCTGTGTACATTCGATTATCGAATTTTTTTTTATGTTGGTACACATACGTTTATCATATGTTAGCACTATCAGCCATTTTGGATTAGTGGTTTGTTTTTAACAACTGGAAAGGTTAGTCACGTTTTTGTGTGTTCCTCGATTTTTTACTTTTGAAAAAAATGGATCAAAGAATATGTATTAAATTTTGCATTAAAAATGGAATAAAGTGCTCCAACGCACTTAATATGTTGACTTTGGCATTCGGTGGGTCTACTTTGTCTCAAAAAAGTTTTATAAGTGGTACAAGCGCTTTACAGAAGATGTTAATGACTATGAGCGTCCTGGAGTTGCAACCACGTCAACAAACGAAGAAAACATCGAAACAGTGAAGAAAATGGTTTTGGAAAATCGTCAAATCACTATTAGGGAAGTTGCAGAGGATGTTGGCATATCAATCGGCTCATGCCATGCAATTTTCTCGATGTTTTGGGCATGAAACATGTGGCAGCGAAGTTTGTTCTGAAATTGCTAAATTTTGAGCAAAAGCAACGTCGCATTAGTATCGCTCAGGAGTTGTTGAATGACGTCAACGACGATCCAGATTTGCTCAAAAGGGTCATAACTGGTGATGAAACGTGGGTATATGGTTATGACGTCGAAACCAAGGCCCAATCATCCCAATGGAAGCGGCCAAAAGAGCCAAGACCGAAAAAAGCACGCCAAGTTCAATCAAATGTGAAGGTTTTGCTCACTGTTTTCTTGGATTACAATGGCGTGGTGCATCATGAGTTCTTGCCAACAGGTCGTACAGTTAATAAGGAATACTACAAGGAAGTTATGCAACGTTTGCGTGAAGCAATACGGCTCAAACGTTTGTAATTGTGGAAAAACTAAATCATGGATTTTGCATCACGATAATGCACCAGCTCACACATCAATGCTTGTTCGTGATTATTTGGCCAAAAACAACACCGTAATCATGCCTCAACCACCGTATTCACCAGATTTGGCTCCCTGCGACTTTTTCCTATTCCCGAAACTGAAGAGACCAATGGAAGGAAAGCGTTTTGCCACAATTGATGAGACAAAGTCAGAATCGAAGAACGAGCTGATGGCCATACCGAAAAGCACATTCCAGAAGTGCTTCGAGGATTGGAAGAAGCGCTGGCATAAATGCATTATATCTGAGGGGGATTACTTTGAAGGGGAGAAAATGGATATTGATGAATAAATAAATACTTTTCGAAAAAATTTAAAATTCACCTTTTCTTTTGAACACACCTCGTATATGTATTATCTATAAACTGTTTGATGAAACGAGTTACAACCTCGATCTGTTTAAACGGTTTGTAGATATTAGATGCAACCATGGACTTTATCAACTGCTCAGAGCCGTCAATAACAATATATTTTTTTGAACACTGGACCGGGCATGTAGCAAGGATGGAAGATAGTGACAGTAAGGAACTGGAGAAAGGCAACAGGAGAATGACGAAAATGGAGGCCCATCTTAGAGGTGACCAGGAATCTCCTAAAAAAAAAAAGGGGTGATAATAATAAAATTAGTGAGAGCAGCTTTTTTAACTAACCATCGCCTTGTTTCGCAACCGGTGCAGGCAGAGAGGATGGAATGCCTTATACCTCTGTCCTGGCACACCCCTTCCATCAAACCATTCATACCTACAAAATTGTCTATTATTTTCACAATGAACTGACTCATGTAATTGATTCACTCGATTGTAACATGTCTTCCTGGAACATCTCTTTCAGCTTCTGCATTTTTCATTCATAAAATCATCTATGTGTTCCTGTCTTAATCTCATCTATTACACTCTGGCCTTGTATTTTCAGATCTCATTCATAATTCGATTATGTATACCACACATGCGCTTCAGAGATTTGACTTCTACTCTATTTAATCTATTTGCGTTCTTCTGGCAATATTGTTGTTAAAAAATTGTGTAGCGTGCGGGTTTTAATTGCAAATATACTATCTTCCTCTCCCCGTATGGCGCTGTTACTCTCGCGCTTAACCGAGACATCGAGATGCGATGGTACCCCTACCAGGCAGCCAACCATCCCTTGCGCCGCCTACCCAGGACAACGCCCTTATAAGCAAAAACTCACCCTTACAACGCACAGTTCTCCTGTCTGCTTGTTCTGGCTAGTACCCTCCCTCAGCTGGCTACCCATGTTCCGCACTGTCCTCTGGGGACAGCTATATACTACCATTGCAGTGTCTGACTTGAAGACTACCTAATCTCGCTAAGGCCAGCTCCTCTTCTTGGCTACCTACAGCCCTTGAGTGATATTAATCCGCCCGCAGCAAACAGACCTAGGCTAGTTCGGAACAGTTGTACCGCAACTCGATTCTACTCTTGTTGTTCCCAAATATTATCCCTCAAGGATCCCGTATAGATCCTCGCCTAATCGATATAAAGTGTACCTCTATTATGTGACACTATATTCTGTGACTATTGTAATTGTACTATACTCGTATGCGATCTGTGGAACTTAGAAAAATAAATGAATAAATTGTGTTTTAACCCACCAAAAGTGTTATAATTGTTATTATGCCACATGCCAGGGTGTTTGAATCCTATGAGATGAAGTAATTTATTTTATTGTTTCCTTTCAGACGCTGTTCATGCTCCTCCTGCTCCTGCTGGCCAAGGGCTGGGCCGTGACCCGACTGGAGCTCACCTGGAAGCCGGTGGTGTTTGGGATCTGGCTGTGCTATGGGGTCGTCCATATACTGCTTTACATATGGAATATGGTATTATAAGCAAATCAGCAAACTTAGTTTTATCTTTCGTCTATAAATATGAACTACCTTCTGTCACAGAGGTCATTCATGCTAAATTATTCCGCAGTGACTTGCAACCACTTTTGCCACAGCTTTTCCACAATTCTTATTGTTCCTTAACACAACTGTGTTCAACTTTCATTTGTAGAACTTCATTTTAATTTTAAGATTCTAAAATTTCAACATATATAATAACTATTATTATTTTGTATAGAAATGAAAAATGAAAAAAAGTTTTAAAGTTTGTTGTATTAAAAGTTTTAAAACATTGTTGATAGTGGATAGATTAGGAAATAGTGGTATCAACGCAAAGGAGGTATAAAGGTAGGATTCTGAGGTTGGCGGCAGACTGCAGTGACATTTCGCAGGCGACACGACTGGTTTCTATAGTAGTCTATAGAAATACATTCAGAGAGCGACGTCATTGTCGCCTGCCGCTGCCGTGTGCTGCTACCGTAGACCGCACCACCAGCATTGCCACCGACTGCAGAGTGATAACACATATTTAATGTTTATTTGAAAACTGAATTTTTCTTTTAATAATGATTAAATAATAAAATAAAATACATATTTAATAAAAAATTTAAAATCATTTTCTTTTTGATTCGAAGCAACTACAAGCCTTGTGTCGCCACAGACAGAATTAATACGAGCGCAGACTGTAGCGGTAGTGCCGCCTGCCACTGAAATCTGCAATCTGCCGCCGTCCTCTGAATTGTACCTTTATGATTAAAACAACTTAAGACTATAACAATAGATACACACATTTAGATAACTATACACTTTGTTAATTATTATCATGTGGTATATGTTATGATTATTAAAACAGAAACAGCGAGTTGCTGGTTCGGTGATGCTAGCGCTCAGAAATAATTGAATTTCACTTGAGAGTAGGAACCGCTATAATGGTGTTCAATTTATACTAATAGTTTGTTTGTTACATATGTATTTGCAGACTGAAGTAGACATTATTGAAGAGATAGACGAGTACCAGACGTGGCCCGGGTGGCTCATCCTTGCCTTCCGGGTACTAATCATGTTCTGGTTCGTTTATGAATTAAGGTGAGTCCAATGTTTCTCTTCCTCATTTTTGCACTACGTACAGTAAAACTTTGGTTTTACGTCACCCTTATTTCATGTTTTTCCGCTTTTTATGTCAAAAACCCGCAGTCCTGTTTTTTTCCGTACATTGTCATATAAATATTTCCTCCAATTTATGATTTAAAAAAAATTCTTCTCCCGGTTTTACATCAGTTTCATGCTGAGTCTACTTGATATATTGCCAAACCCCAAAATTAGACTACCCGGATAGAACCTTTTTCTGCAAAGACGACATTATTTTATTATACGACAATTAAAATTACGAGTTGATCCGCTTAAAACTTGCCGCCGTGAGCGAGCGCAGCCCACAGATCACCGCCGCATTACGATAGTAAGTCGGAAACAAGGGAAGGAGTCAATTTATATATAACAAATAATGTGTGAGAAAGAGACAAAGAGAGTGTCAGCACAACCTCGGCCTGTCGCTAACGGGGTTAAACCATCGCCTTTACGTAAATTTGAAATCAGCTCCTAGTTATTCACCTTTTCGAAAACGTTAATTTCACTAGAAGAATTTCTGAAAATGTGTGTTTTTGAACTAAAACGTCCAACGAATCCAATTTGGTCGATGTTTGAATGTTATTATTTACCTTTTATAAATCGCCATCCCTTTTATTTGCATTTATAATAGTTAAATTGCAATATGTATACACGTCACTTGTTTTATTTTTCCCGTGAAATTGTATTTTTTTTAAACATTATTAACTGGCAATTCTCATTTATTCATGTTTTTAACTGGGTACTTACTCAGAATATGTCGACCGGCGGTAACGGGCGCACTTTCACGTTATGCGGTAGGTAATATTCCAATAATATCAAGTTTTTTAATAGATATATCGATTAACATGGAAAAATATTGTATTATTTCGAATTATGAATTTGTATATCGAACATATTTATATTTGACAAGCCGGTAAGCGCCACAATGTCAATTTACGTGGGAATTCGACAGACGTCTCGGTGCCAGAAAATATTGAATTCATGAATGTATGGAGAAGTAAAGAGACATAGATTTTTCAGATCAAACTAATGACAAAAAATTAGGTTTCATTATTTTTCAAAGTAAGAACGTTTTACAGTTTATTCGTATTAATGGTTTAATGAAAAATTGAGTACGCACTATTCAATTTTTCCATACGTTTTTCATTTTCTCAGTTTTACACTTTTTTTTTATCATTTCCTTGAAAAATGTAAAAACGAAGTTTTACTGTAATATGTATTTGATTTGAATAGTTTATTTTTTGTAAAAAAATTATATTGATATAATTTCTTCAAAAGATTGGTATTCACTTTGTGGCGTCATTATTAATAAATTAATTAAAAATTACTTTGTAATCACCGCTTTATAAAATATTAACATTTCGAAAGCGATGCTTTCCTCATCAGGAATATATAGAATACTAAAAAATAATAATGTCAAGTATAGACGAATGATAAACATAGAACACAATAATGTAAGAATATACAAATCAAGTGAATCAAATACTTGAGTCGGGCCATGTCAGAAGTCGGAATAATAGAAGAGAATGTATGAATGTGAATGAAGCAAGAAGTGTATGCCAAGATCGAGTTGTTTGGCGATCAGTCCTCTCTGCCTACCCCTGCGGTGAAACGGCGTGATGGTTAGTTAGTTACAAATTATAAAGGTAGGTAAGTAAAAATATTAATAAAAAATTATTATGAAACATTGAATAACAAATTTATATTAGAAATTATTTTTATTATTAAAATTAATATGAAAATAAATTCAAGCGATAGCTATTTAAAAATATATATATATGTATATATATACATATTAATTATATTTAATTGACTATTAACACTTTTTCTGATTTCCAACATTTCAAATTTGTCTAATTGTAAACTGGTTGTATTTGAATGTAAAATTTATAAACCTTTATTTATATCAAAAGAATGATTAGTTTCCAAAATATGATTGGCAAATTCAGAATAATTATTATTATTACACCTTAGGTGTTTCTTAATTCTAATACTAAAATTTCTTGATTTATCATTTATCATTTTATCATTTGTCTATACTTTATTATTATTTTTTAGTATTCTGTATATTCCTGATGAGGAAAAAATACATATTAATAAAGCGGTGATTACAGCGTAATTTTTAATTAATTTATTAAATTATATTGAATCTAAAAAAGTTGCTGTAAAATCATGTATCCAAGATTATGCTTAATGTAGCTAGCAGATCGGCACTAATTTGTATAGCAATGTTCTGGGATGGTGCTGTTGTCGGTGTGTTACCCGCTACCCGCTACTCTGCGCACATTGCCATTCAAATCAGCGCCGGCCGGGAACCGGCTGCTAAATAAATTTTTCTTTGATTGTTATTAATTTAGTTCCAGATTATTATTAATGCAGTTATGGGTATAATTTTTAATAGTTATGTATCTAATATGTTATAGTGCTGTGGAAATATTCCTGGAGAGAAGAGTGCATTTTTGGGAAGCTTATGGCGCAGACTATGCCAATACAAAAATACTATTTTTATTATTATTTATTTTTAGAAATACAATGCTGTATGAACACAACATGGTGAAGCTGAACTTCTTGCTGCACTTTGGAGCCTCCAGCCTGGTGTGGTTCATCTACCTGCCCGTCATTGCGCTCATAGCCCTACAAATCAGTCCGCTCTGGAGATTCAAGTTTCTCTTGGGTAACAATACTTTATGTATATTACAGAATGTAGAGCAATATAATATATGAGGGCTGTTTGTAAAATAAGGTCTCCAAAGTGCTGCAGTCGCGAGGAACGATTTTACTCGCGATTCGGCAACACTGGCATGTAGCCTGGTTCCCCCACTACAAATCACCACCACGTTGCACTCCTTGTGACGCTTAGTCTCGGTGTGGCAACGGTTCACGATGGAACTTCCACTCGCCACAACCACCAGCTTTGAATTACATTATTTTTTGTGTGCGAAGAGCAAAAACCCGGTAGACATTCAATTTTCAGCTACGTGAAGTGTATGGAGAACAGTGTATGAGCCCGAAAAACGTGCGCAAATGTTGTAGGGAATTTAAAAATGGACGTACAGACGTCTATGATGAAAAGTGTGCTGGACGGCATAGTGATGGCGAGCACGCAATTCAAAACAAAAAAAGGGACATGCTGACGAAGGGAGTGCATTTGCATCATGATAACGCTCCTCTCCACGCTGCCCGTGCAATATCCGCTCTCATTGCCCGATTTGGATGGAATACTGTCACACATCCCCCCTACAGCCCTCACATAGCCCCAAGTGATTATCATCTCTTCCCTGAATTGAAGAAACACCTGGGTGGAATGAATTTCAGTACCGACGAGGAGCTGAAAGAAGATGTGCACTATCTGCACGACGTGGCCGGAGAGTTCTATGACACAGGCATAAAAAAGATGGTACACAGCATGCAAAAATGCACCGCTCGCAATGGTGATTATGTAGAAAAATAGGAAAACGCCCAAGCTTTCCAAAAATGCATGTGTTAATGCAAATAAACGTGTTTTACCCTGCGAAAAATCATTGGAGACCTTATTTTTCGGACAGCCCTCGTACATATGTATATCGTTTAAGAATCTTTTGGTCTCCATGGTAGGTACTGAAATTACAATTTCACATCCTGGAGTAGGGTGGGTTATTTCTTAAACTCAATATTGCGGGGCAATTAGTACTACCAGGTAACTCCGATTCGGCGTTTTCGAGTTAAGCACCCATACCTTTATATTTTTTTTTTATATAAGAAAGACAAACATTCCCAGGTTACGAATAACCAGACAATATTTCAAAATTTCCTACTACCATCCAGTAAGCGGAAGATGTTGTTGTGTCATTATGGAGGACTTAGCCAGCCGAGGAATTGAACTCACGACTCCTGGGTATAATATATATATATATATATTAATAATACCATACCAATTCGGCCACTGACTGGTTCTTATTTTCTCACCCGTGTAAGCCACGAACACACAACTTATAAAGATATGGTTTTGTGTGACTCAAAAACACTGATTTCAAAATTACCTAGTTGTAGTAATTACCCCTCGATATAATAATAATAATAATAATTGGATGATTTGTATAGGGCTGTTTCTGTGAAAAATCACCTCAAGGGCGCTGTACAAATATTACTTCCTATTCTTTATCTAATTATATACAAACAGATACAGAAAATCATACTTACCTGCAGCTGCAGCTGGCAGGTGCTTCACATGAACACAGTTTTATTAGAAAATTTAACCTTAGAGATGATATGATTTTTGCAGTTGCTATTTTATCTTCCTTTTCCATTGATGTTACATTTATTAGAAGATTGGTGGCACTAGAAGAGTTAGTATTTATTTGAAATATTTATAATTTTTAGGACTGGAGAATATTTATAAAATGACTTTAAAAATGGTATGAAGTTTTCAATAGATTTGTTTTGTTTAATATTGTTTTTTTTTTTGCCTATTTATGTACAAAATAAATAAAAGATTTATATGTATTGTTTTCCAGGCATAACATACTCAGCTGATTGTATGGCATTCTGTGTGATGGCGCACCTGCTGTGGCCAACCAGATCGGAGCAGTACCTCCTCCTCGCTCCATCCACTTATTCAGGTATGATGACTGAAGCAATGCAATGCTAAAAGTTCAAAAACCTTTTGGAACAAATGTTATTGTATACACAAATGGTATTTCAAACTCTCTTACACAATGCCGTGTGTCAATGGACCAAATTTATAGTAATGTTTTCCAAGTCAATAAAGTAATGATTAATGTGTGTACGTATTTACAGCTTTGTTAATACATTATATTTATGTAATGGTTACTTCATGTATGGAAGGTATGTGAAGACACTTGTTATTAATTCAACTAGTCAGCTGGAGTACCCGGCGTTGCCCGGTGTTATGAATGGTTTCTAGTACAGTTTTGATGTTGTGATGTTTTATCCCTACTCGAACCCCCACCCACTATCCCTACCCAGCAATTTACCTCTTATTTTGAACATCAAGTGTGAAATTTCATCAAGAAGTACCAAAATTCTGCTTTAAGGGTTGGGAAAGGGCGATGATGGTTTTTCAAAATATCGTGTAGACAGTGACTTTCCTCCTGTTTCAAAAGTCAAGTGTGCAAAATTTCATCAAGCTCGGAATAAAACTGTATACAAAACAAACAAACACCGCCCGCCTGGGACATTCTTCTTTATACAATGAACACAATTATCAGTTTTTATCGATACGAAGCTTCAAAATTTATCTAAGGAAAAAGTAAACATCACCACCGATATGCATTTCATGCGAGTCACAGGTAAAAAACCTAAACTAGTCATCTTTACTATGTCAAATCACCTATCTTTGTATGCCTGCTAATTACAATCACTGCCCACAAACCACAACCATTCTATATACCCGCCCACTTTAATTAACAATAATTATAATATGCTTCGCTATCCCAGTGGACTTACGACTATGAAGATAACATTTGAATATAATATTTTTCATGTATATTTTATAGAAACCGAACTTTACAATGTAATTAACTAAATTTTTCAATGTGTGATTCGTTAATAATTTTTTTTATCAAAGTGCATGAGGTCTACACTCAAAAATGCTCTAGTTTTATTAAAATATCCTGCTAAATAATCATAATTTTATTTTTATTAGTGAAAGTTGATTGGTCGATAGCATTCTAGATGAGGAATTAGTTGATATTCGCTATTCTACAAAAATGATAGGGGATATCCATCGCACTGGTAAATCAATTGGCGGAGGCGTAGTGTAGCGTAAAAATGATACGACGGCTAATGTTCTCTCATCTCAAGATTCGTGGGTGAGAATGATGGTGAAGCACAGGGAAGTGGGATGTATTGATTGATACAGTAAATAAAACCCTTGTAAAAGGAAAGAACATAAATTTAATGATTCTATAACCACGTCTATCATGGTTTAGCAAAGAAAAGAGTAAAGAGAAGGATTGATCCCAACACGAAAAGGTTCAAACAATAATTGATGGCTCTCATGGTCCGACTCCTCTCCTCAGCATCATGGAAGGCCTCTCCAGGTCCAGATGCTCACCGATCGTAGTAATCTCCAAAAAGAAGTCTAGGACGACTCTTCTGAAGCGCCATCCGCCATAGCCTCTTCCGTGGGGTCCAGACAATGGAATATGCAGATGCTACCTTATGTCCTTTTTGGTCCGCTCATCACTTCTTCCGAGATTTTCACCAAAGCAGCAGGCACGCGCGGTTTGGCTTCATCGCCTCACAATCCGGCCATCGATTAATCAATAAAACAAAAAACACACCCACTTCGGGCAAATTCAGTAGACGCCCTCCGACGTCAAACAAAATAGAAAATCAAATACATAATCTCTCCCAAAAAACACACGTCGATCACGACCGCTCCAGTCAGGTTATGTCGCCCGCCATGTTGAGTTGCTCCCTTCCGTCTGCCGTCTCCCATAGACATCCTCTCACCAATCTCTTCCGTAGACAATTATCCCAATCATAGACTCGGGGTCAGTATTTACGTTACAATTCCCCGCTTCCCCGTAAAAATTTTATGCCGCGAAGTGAAGTAAAATTTGACCTAACCTTCCTCTCTACTCTTTTCAATTACAGAAAAAACTGAAAACAAAGAAAACAAGTAACAACCAATATAAAACAAAAGTCAAAATTGACAAACAAAATGGTATATCTTAGTATGACAATACACAAAAAAAAATCAAGTTGTGATACATTGGTGGTTAAGCATAACCGAAAAGCAAGGAAACACTTCATACTTATAATCCTCAAGCAACTTATAAAATAAATAAAATAAACAAGTTACATGAACCAAACACTTCCTCACTTTATGAGAGTCAATTTCTCTAGGTTAACACTTGTGAGGTTTGGAGAACTCAAGCTCCCACTTCAAAATTTTCAAAAAATTATTTTTATTATTAATAATACCCTACTTAACTAATCCTCTCTTCCTCTTAACAAAAAAATTACAATTACCATGCAGTTTCAACAGGGTTTTTTTTTTTTTTTTTTTATATATGTATCTAAAGAATTAGACACAGTATACCAATATCCATTGGATAGTTTGCGTATTCACCTCCAAAAATTTTCCTCGTCGTATAGTTATAGAACTATTTGGTTGTCATTTAGCCATTGCTAAATAGTATAAAGATGAGGGTTTACATGTTACAATACCTATCTATTCGTGTGGTTTCAAACAAGTACATTTGTCAATATCTATATATATAAACTTGCAAAGTACAATTTCTCTCGAAATTTTACATCTTCCTATCTTTTCAAATTGGTGCTCGATTTTTTTTTTTTTTAATCAAAAATCGACACGGGTACAAATTGGTGCTCGATTTTTTTTTCAAAAATCGACACTGGTTACACAAAAATACTTGATAAATTTACGCTGGTGTTAGCAGTGTAAAAATAGTACATATTTACTAAACCTATTGGACAAATCAACTTAAAAAATACTTATCAACATATTATAAACAGTGGTATTACTAGATCTAAACTATCTACTAATCATCTTCTCCTGTTCAAGGAGGCAGAAGATGTTTACTCCAAATTGGTAAATATTTGTTTGTTGTGTGCATGCATTAGCAGTACTACACTTGATACTTAATACTAATATTATTACAAAAAAAATCATACTTTCTAAATGTCTATACTATATTCTTTAAGGAAAGAGATACCAACTTACTTTAGACATAATTATAAACTTAGAATATACATTAAACATTATAGTTACTAATTAACAATTAAAACTATTTTATTATCTGTGTGAAAGAAAGTAGCTCAAAATCTCCCAAACAGAATATATTAACTATCCTTTTCGAGTGTGTCGTAGTAATCTCCAAAAATTCTAATTTAACTTTTACTCCGGTGCACTCCAAAAGCATAATTTTACCTACGGCTAAACAAATTAAATACAAAGAATACCTACTATAAATATATACATATTGTCAGGTAACACACCATCAGACCGGTAACCGATTTAACTTTCATTTAGAGTATTCGGAATTATTAGAGGTAATTAACCGATATACCGTAGCGACAACAATAATATCCGATATATATGTATATATCATGAAAATTCTTAAGTTTAATTTTCGAGGTACACTATTGGTATGTACCTATGTAAAAAAATAATCAAAATTATTATAAAAACAACAAAAAAAATCAATCCCCGTTTTTTTTTTGTTGTTTATTTTGTTAGGGCGCCACTGATCAAAAAGATCAGAGAAACAAATAATATGTTTCTATTCTAGTCTAATGAGGATAAGTGTCAAAAAAAATATCATCAATAAATTAGAATTTGTGTTTATTCTGAGCACCTGTATTGAAGGTACCAAACTCCAGTACATGTGACCACAATAACACCTTTAAAGAAACAAGTGAAGCGACATGAAGGGTTGGTAGTCCCACATGCTACCACACTGGCTTCTTACAAGAAAATTAACCTAATACTTAATCTAAACGAACTATATCCTTAACATGAAAATTACCTACTACTTTGCCTTGCATATCCGCAAGGGTATAAACTAAGTTAGAGACTTTGGTTTTAACAACATTTTGTACAAACCTCGGAGCTAATTTATGCGAAAAGAAATTGGGTCCACTGGACTGGACAAAATTTTTCCGCCACACACTATCTCCCACCTCATAATTTACCGATTTGCGACGTAAATTATAATGCTTTGCATTCTTTCTAAAAGCCTGTAACAGAGCCTCTGAAACTTTTTCATATATAGGAGCCAAGTCCTCTAATTTCTTAGCAAAGTTTTCTCTCGATTCTTCTAGACTTGAGTCCGATACGCCTGTCGAGACATAATTTTTGTGAAAATTACCATTAATGACCTGTTCACGACCGTGCATCAAGAAGAAAGGCGTATAACCTGTTGCAAAATTTACCGAATTATTTAGGGCTGACTGAATATGTGGCAGAAATCTGGACCAATTACGCTGGTCAGACTCGGACAAAATAGACAGTGCTGTACCTATTGTTTGGTTATAGCGTTCGACGACATTGTTTTGAGGTGTGTAAAATGCGTTGTAAAAAGGTGGGGGCACATTATAATCAGACAGTAACTGTTTAAATTCTTTAGATATAAATTGTTTACCGTTGTCGCATACAAATGTTTGTGGAACGCCATGAACAAGAAAAATGTGCTGTTCTACATTTTTTACAATACTTTTTGTGGTAGCATTTCTAAGCGGAAAAATCCAGGTATATTTAGAGAACACATCTACGATTGACAATATATACATAAACCCAGAGTAACTACGTGGCAGTGGACCGACTAAGTCTATTGAAAGCATTTGCATGGGTCTGGTTACAATCTTAGGATTTGAAGAGATGCCCGCCGGCGCAGATGTATTGATTTTATGTGCTTTGCATGTCTTACATCGATTAACAAAATTCTTAACATCCTGGTACATTCCTGGCCAATAAAAATGTAAATGCACCTTTTTGTAAGTTCGAAATACTCCCGGATGGCAAGAAAGATCCGCTTCGTGTTCTTGTTTCAATGTTTCGGTTCGCTTTTCAAAAGGAACAACCAGCTTCCACGCCGTATCTTCACAAAGAGCGAAACGAGTTTTGCTATGCCTAAAGAGATCATTACCCCTAATTTGAAAATTGACAAAACGTTGGGGTGAATTTTTACAGTTTGTAAATAATGTGTTGTACCATTTATCGTTTGTTAAATGAATCGTGGTAGGTATATCCGTTGATGTCACTAATGCTACCTCCATGCGCGACAGTGCGTCCGGTACCGTATTTAGTTTACCTTTTCTATGAACAACGTCGAAAGAAAATTGAGAAAGACGAGTTGACCAACGAGCTAAACGACCTGTGGGGTTTGTTAGAGAAACTAACCACTGTAGGCTCGAGTGGTCCGTAATTACAGTAAAGTGTGTTCCTTCAACATACGGTCTGAAATGAGTGACAGAGTCTAGAACCGCAAGTAGCTCGCGCTCCGTAACACCATAATTACGTTCATGAACGTTTAAGCAACGCGAAAAATAACTTACCGGGTGTTCTTCACCATTAAAATTTTGTGTTAATACACCGCCTATCCCGACTGCGCTAGCATCACAATGTATTACAAATGGTAATTTGAAGTCAGGACAGTTAATAACCGGCGCTGTTGTCAATGCCTCTTTTAATTGGTTAAACGAATTTTCCGCTGCCTTGGACCATACAAAATTGCTTACTCCTTTCCTTGATCCTGTAAGTTTAGTCAGAGGAGCTGCTATCGTGGAAAAATCTTTAATGAAACGACGATAATAACCGCATAATCCTATGAAAGTCTTTATTTGTTTTGAGTTCTTCGGGATCGGGTAATTTTTAATGCATTCTACTTTAATGGGATCTGTTCTCAGTCCTTCCGAATCTACAATATATCCCAAATACTTTAACTCCTTTTTACAAAATTCGCTCTTTTTTAAGTTTATTGTTAGCCCGGCTAGCTCAGTCGGTAGAGCATGAGACTCTTAATCTCAGGGTCGTGGGTTCGTGCCCCACGTTGGGCGCCATAATGTAGCGTAAAAATGATACGTCGGCTATTGTTCTCTCATCTCAAGATTCGTGGGTGAGAATGATGGTGAAGCACAGGGAAGTGGGATGTATTGATTGATACAGTAAATAAAACCCCTTGTAAAAGGAAAGAACATAAATTTAATGATTCTATAACCACGTCTATCATGGTTTAGCAAAGAAAAGAGTAAAGAGAAGGATTAATCCCAACACGAAAAGGTTCAAACAATAATTGATGGCTCTCATGGTCCGACTCCTCTCCTCAGCATCATGGAAGGCCTCTCCAGGTCCAGATGCTCACCGATCGTAGTAATCTCCAAAAAGAAGTCTAGGACGACTCTTCTGAAGCGCCATCCGCCATAGCCTCTTCCGTGGGGTCCAGACAATGGAATATGCAGATGCTACCTTATGTCCTTTTTGGTCCGCTCATCACTTCTTCCGAGATTTTCACCACAGCAGCAGGCACGCGCGGTTTGGCTTCATCGCCTCACAATCCGGCCATCGATTAATCAATAAAACAAAAAACACACCCACTTCGGGCAAATTCAGTAGACGCCCTCCGACGTCAAACAAAATAGAAAATCAAATACATAATCTCTCCCAACAAACACACGTCGATCACGACCGCTCCAGTCAGGTTATGTCGCCCGCCATGTTGAGTTGCTCCCTTCCGTCTCCGTCTCCCATAGACATCCTCTCACCAATCTCTTCCGTAGACAATTATCCCAATCATAGACTCGGGGTCAGTATTTACGTTACAGTAGTCATAGGAATAAGGAACTCCAGTGAGAAATATAATGGCTTTAAAAATATGTATTCGTATAGATCAGCAAATGCCGATTCTGAATATATAACTTTTATTGTATATAATCATACGTAGATTTTATAAATCGTTATATAAAAGTGAACTAAAAACCGTACCATCAAAACACCATGTTCTGTTGGTACCACTGCTTCTGACGTCACACGTGTCATTTTTGAGCCCAACTATAACTAGATAAGTTTTTTTCCACTCTTAATATTTCTTACGGCTTATAATTTCGCTGTTTACAGTGTTCATTTTGCTCGTAAAATCATTATGTTTGTTTATTGCGACTACTAGCGGGCTATTCAGATCTAAGCACTAAACACGGCTAAAGCCATTTCAAGCATCTTTTTACTTTGGAATGCACCATAAATATACTATATATATTATTTTTAACGAATTTATTGTAAAACGACGCAGATTAATTAAATTAAATTTACATGCGCACGCTGAGATTTGAAATCACTGCCTCCGGATTTGTAGTCGAGATTAAAAAAATTAAATTTTTCGAACTTTCTTCCGATTTGGCGATTTTGAATCCCGAATGGGATAAATCATTTAATACTTTTTGAAGAAGAAAATATTTGCATACAATTTGAAATCAAAATGGTCTCTGTAGACCTAATGGTGTCTGGGATATAACGGTTTAAAATTTCGTAATATTTTGTCATTTCTAACTATTTTTATAGTTTTTTTTTCATTGTTGACACCGAATTTTTATTGAAATATCGGCGATACCAAAGATTTATTAATATTAGTTAACGATGAATCGAATACATCGAGCACGGTCAGTAACGCCAGAACTTATTATCGATATGATAGACTGTCTATAGTTAGTAATAAGATAGACAACATAATATACCACTAGTACCGTTATGCTATATGTTAAATATCATACGTCACATTGTACATTACGTATATTTTATTATGATTTTACTTCTAAAACAAAATTTGTCGCTACCCACTCCATTTTTTCTATTAAGTAAACCACCAACTCTATAATATAATCATGTAAACCATTTTTTTTTATTATTATTATTTTAAGCATCTTCTTGTGACACTTTAGGAAACATTACTGTGTAAATATATAACCATCTGAACGCAATATGTACACTCAGCTTTATGTGCACAAGCATTATGTACGCAATATGTACACAAGCATTGCTTAAAAGAGAAGTATAATATTGCAATGAATTAAATTGTACTAAATTTCAATAATGAAAAAAAGAGCATTGGGAAAAAAAACATTTGTACAGCGTCCTTTAAGTGATTTTCGCCAAAATGGCGCTATAAAAATCATCAAAATATTATTATTATTATTGTCACATACCAAATCATTATTCAATAGATATGAATACCAAAATATCGTTTAATTTCTCGGAACGGTCAGAACGCTAATATCTGTGGACCCGGTATCGATATATCAGATATGCGGCGGTATCATAATACGCATTTCTGTTACCAACATGTGCCCTAGTCTTCCAGTTTAGGTTTTAAAAAAGTTGGATATGGACTTTCTTTGAACGCTGATAAATTGTTAATCAGTTGCGGATATGAATGTATTTTTGCACTTTGGTACAATGCACCTACAATAGTAACGAGACTCTGATATTCTACAATGTTTCCTTCAATGAAAAGCATTTAAATTTGAGTATAAAGTTCTCGAAGTTTTGGATGGAATCCATATAATATCGATTACCGCCTATTGAACCGCTAATCCGAAAGCTCGTGTGACGTCACACCCAACAAGCCATGGATTTCGTGCGTTTTGGTGGGCTTTAAAAAATTTTAACTTTAACAATTATTTTAACCATGAAAACGAACTTTAAAAAAAAAAATTTAAAAAACATAAAATTAAGTTAGGATGTCAAGATTAATAAAAAAAAAATTGAAAAATGGACTGGAGTTCCTTATTAAAAAAGAAATTAATGTTACCCCTCGCTCTTGGAACTCAGACACTGATGATATTTCGATAACAGGCAATACATGACGGCCTCCATGGTCGAGGGGTAAGGCTCTCGACTACGAATCCGAAGGTCGCAGGTTCAAATCCCGGCGTGCGCAAGTAAATTTTATTTAATTAATTTGTGTTGTTTCACAATTGATTCATTTAAAATAATTGTGTATTTGGGCACGTTCCAGAGTGGAAGATACTCTCAGTATTGCCCTGGTGAAAGAACACCATTCAGAATTGAAACGTTGATTGAAATGGCTTTTAGCTGTGTTTGGTGACCAGATCTGAATAGCCAGGTATTTCATTATTTCCCTACCTTCCTCTTCCCCTTCTCCTTCCCCTCCCCAATACCTTCTGCCTCACAACATTCCCTTAATTGGGAATGCAATAGTCTCACTGGCTCCAAACGGTTGGGAGCAGTTGGGACTCTTGTGCGGTATTCATATAAAAAAAAAACATGGAAATCCACTCATCAATGTTATAACATCCGTATGTGCTGCCTAGAAGGAATACCTAGAGTCTAAGGAATAATCAACTTAATGTTCACTTCTGTTACTTAATTACTTATCTTTCGCTAACCTAACCCAATAAATATGTACCTGTATGTTTAGACCTCATTCTCTGTAACACTCCGGCCAATGTGTTGTTTGCCGATTACCCATTAGTTAAATCATCATAAGTCATTGATTGCAATATTAGAATTCGCATCTACTGAAGCAACTCCTCTAATGATAAAATTATTACATAAACCAAATTATGCAGAAATTAATGAGCGATTGAAAGAAACTGACCAGTCAACTATTCTAAATACACCGGATGTAAATACAGCATTAAATACGTTTTATGTTATGATTCTTCTGTGTCGATGTGTTTATTTCCAAGGAAGTTGTGAAATCTGGAAAATATCCATTGTGGTACACGGCACCCTTAATAAAAATAACAAACCAAAAATTAAAGTTCTTTAGATCATGGAAGCCTTATCGGAACCCTCTAGATTGCCTGCCATTTTCTTTGCTTCGCAGAAGGCAAAAAATGCTTGCTTTGGCGGCTTTCAAAATGTACATTTCTATGATAGAATCCTGTACACAGTAAAATGTTAAAAAAAATATGATCCTATGTCAATTCTCAAAGAAAACCTCCATCCATCCCTGATCATATGCTTTACGGTAAAAAAACAGCTAATGACAGTAAAGGAATAGCCAATTTATTTTCCGAGTATTCTGGAATTGTATTTCAAATGTTCAACCTGTCCATAGAAGCATTGACGATGGCTGTCTTAACTCAAATAGCATAGTTAACTCAATCGAGATCAATGAACATATACCTTAAGTCTATCGATATCAAGAAGGGGCCTAGGGATGATCAAATTCCAGGGATTTTTATAAATTATTGTAGTAACAATTGCCTTATTTTTATTAACTTTTTTTTTTACCTACCTATTATTATTTACTTATTACTATTTACATAATTTTATTTACTTATTATTATTTACATAATTTTATTTACTTATTATTATTTACCTATATTTATTATTATGTACTATTTCCTTATTAATTAATATATGCTTATTATTTTCTGATTATTATTTACTTATTATTATTTATTTATTATTATTTACTTACTAATATTTGCTTATTTTTATTCACATATTATTATTTACTTATGACTATTTACTGATTATTATTTACTTATTATTATTTACTCCCTACTTCTTGTTAACAAAAATATGGTCACCCTATGATTGTGAGTAATTGGATCACAGATACTTTATAATAGTTATTTGAGTTACAATGACATTATTATTCTTGTAATCTATAAATGTACAGCCCAACTCAAAGATTTACTTTAGATTTTATAGTTTGAATAACTTTAGTGTTATTTAAAAAAAAAATAGTAATTGTAGTTTCACTAAAAGTGTAAAGCCGCTCATCTCAAGACAGGACTGTCCCAGTGAGATGAGTGGCTAATGTTATGTAAAGCCGCTCATCTTAAGACAGGACTGTCCCAGTGAGATGAGTGGCTAATGTTATGTGTTGCCGCTCATCTCAAGACAGGACTGTCCCAGTGAGATAAGTGGCTAATGTTATGTGTTGCCGCTCATCTCAAGACAGGACTGTCCCAGTGAGATGAGTGGCTAATGTTATGTGTTGCCGCTCATCTCAAGACAGGACTGTCCCAGTGAGATGATGAGTGGCTAATGTTATGTGTTGCCGCTCATCTCAAGACAGGACTGTCCCAGTGAGATGGGTGGCTAATGTTATGTGTTGCCGCTCATCTCAACACAGGACTGTCCCAGTGAGATGAGTGGCTAATGTTATGTAAAGCCACTCATCTCAAGACAGGACTGTCCCAGTGAGATGAGTGGCTAATGTTATGTGTTCCCGCTCATCTCAAGACAGGACTGTCCCAGTGAGATGATGAGTGGCTAATGTTTTGTGTTGCCGCTCATCTCAAGACAGGACTGTCCCAGTGAGATGATGAGTGGCTAATGTTTTGTGTTGCCGCTCATCTCAAGACAGGACTGTCCCAGTGAGATGAGTGGCTAATGTTATGTAAAGCCGCTCATCTCAAGACAGGACTGTCCCAGTGAGATAAGTGACTAATGTTATGTGTTGCCGCTCATCTCAAGACAGGACTGTCCTAGTGAGATGAGTGGCTAATGTTATGTGTTGCCGCTCATCTAAAGACAGGACTGTCCCAGTGAGATGAGTGGCTAATGTTATGTGTTGCCGCTCATCTTAAGACAGGACTGTCCCAGTGAGATGAGTGGCTAATGTTATGTGTTGCCGCTCATCTTAAGACAGGACTGTCCCAGTGAGATGAGTGGCTAATGTTATGTAAAGCTGCTCATCTCAAGACAGGACTGTCCCAGTGAGATGAGTGGCTAATGTTATGTGTTGCCGCTCATCTCAAGACAGGACTGTCCCAGTGAGATGAGTGGCTAGTTTTGTTTTTAAAATTAAGAATAAATAAATGCCTAAATTATATAATTATATAAAAATATTTAAATTTTAGTTTTGTTTTCAGGAATGGAGGAATTAGACGAGTTTAACGAGGCCCCCCACGTGGTGCACGGCTCCGGCGACGGCCTGCTGGACCCGCTGCACTTGCGCCAGTCCCAGACGCTGCCAGCGGACGACAGGTTCCCCGACGATAGCCTGGCACTGGTGGCTGACAACGACGACGACGATGTCATCTTCACGGCACTCACACCGCAAACCTCCAACAACAGCAAGGCCAACAACGTCTTTGGATAGACTAGCTTATTATTACGTGATTACTTGTGTCAAATTAATTTAAGACCGTCTTGAATCACCACGGATATGCCAACGTTGATGGTTTTATTTTACTCTCCCATCGTAAACAATTGAAGAGTGCCAAAGGTAAAAGTTGGTTTAGCCTGGCATTTTTGAACCTCCACCAGATTTGATTAAATTTATTAAAAACACTGAAATGAGCTGAGAGTTGGCGTTTAATGGAACTGTTTAAATGTCAATTCTCAGTTGCTTCAATTTGATGGAGTTTGAAACACCTCAATAGTCAATAATTGTGTTTGCAAACAGATAAGTCACGCATGCTCAGTATTCTGCCTCACGTTTTACTTTGGAAAATTGATTGATTTTTACTGCCTGGCGTTTACTTACCTTTGAAATATGAATAAAACTTTCAAAATGCAATGAGCTCACTTGTATAATGTTCAATACAATGAAGTAAGATATTTACTTGCAGATCCTTCACTATTTGCTCTCCTCGTCTATTCATTTATTATCATACAATATGGTTCAATAAATACATAGTTCATTTCAGATGGGAAGTGACTTTTCCCCATGAAAGGGCGTTCAAAAGAACTCAATGTTTATGTCACAATTGTTTTTAAACAGCTTCTAGCCAATTATATAGTATTTTAATTAAAAAATAATTAAAAAATTATAAAAAAATAACCAATTGGATAAATCCATCATTTGGTAAATAACAATTATTAATTAAATATTTTTCATTATTAATTGAATTCAAAAGAACATTAAATTATTTTCATAATCATCATTAATATTTAACTGACTATTTAATTATTGTACCAAACTGGCGTGAAGTACGTATGTGTTAAATTTTAAGATGTTTTTATTTTATTATTTTCGAATCATTGACTACACACTGACGGTTTGATATAACGCAGAAAGGAACAACCCACATAAATTTTGCAAGATATGACAAAAAATGTTTATGTTTTAATCCTAGGTGTAAATATTACGCATTCATGTTTACTATGAAGTTAATTCATTATGAGGCTTTTGGTTATTATATTGTATTCATTATTAGATAATTTAAAAAAACTTAAAATTCAGTGATACATATTTCCATGTCATATCTAAACAGAAATGTGACTTTTCCACTTCTGTCTCTTGTAAACTAAAAGACTTGTGATTCGTCTGACATTCTGACACGAATAACAGGTTTTGTGGGAGCCATCTGGCTTACTTCCTTTTGCCAGGACGTGAGAACAAAAAGGTTGTCTAAATTGACTTTTGCCTTTTGACAGTTAACATCAGTATTCATTCTGGAAGAGGGGACATTTTTATTTGTAAAATTTAGTATATTTCAACATTTATCAATGCAATGAATTAGGATTAATGTAAATGAATGAAGCCTAAATGAAAAGAATCAAAGTATTCTTTAGGTCGGCGATTTTTAACTAATTTATAATGCTCCAATTGGCAGCAACTGACTCGGATTGTATTTTTATTAATGCCGATTTTATAAGTGAACTTTGAAATTTGGCCCACTTTAATTTGATAAAACAAATTCCGTTGGCAAAGATTACCCCAAACTTTGTCAGCCAACGCATGTCGCGTATTATGCTGTAGCTCTGTCGTTGCCTGGCCTCACTGACTGATTCAGTTTGGTGCCACGGAGGTCAATGCTGTTATTATTACTGCAGACAGATCATCCGAAAAAACTAAAGTCAAGCAAGATCAGTTCCAGTTGCCAGAGTGCTTTGAATTATTTATAATTTACCAATTAATTATTGTGATACTGTTAAACTCCCGTGAAACTGTCAAATATGTGAGAATTTGTATGATTGCGGTGTGCTCTAGTATTTATATCTCTATTAGGTAGATAGCTGTAGGGATGCACTCTTCTTCAATACATTTGCAAATTCAAGTACATATGCATGTATATATGTTATTTCGTTCCATGTTTGTAAAATTTCGCATAATTATTGTAAACACTGTATTTTTAATGTCTGCACAATGTGTTACCATCTTTATTCGACATTATTACATTTTTTACTAGCCACCAGTTTTGTACCATTAGCATTACCAAACATTTTATGTTACAATTTGTGTCAGGTTTATATAAATGAAAATAATTTGTTTATGCCCCTGTTGAATTATCCAGTGATTTGAGGATGCTTAAAACCCATTGTAAAATTGTATTGCGTTTGGTTAATTATTAACGGAGCCTCGAAACTACGACCCTGTCCAAATAAAGCAACTTCAGAAGTACTCCACTGATTGTGTATTTGTGGAGTACTTGAAAACCTATACACCATTCAACACAACTATATATGATAGCTTGAGAAGTTCAGGCGGATTGCACATTTGCCAGAGTGTCGAGCACCTTGATTTATTCAAATTCCTCATGCTACTTTTGCAAACACGTAGTGATCTTTTTGTCCCGATTTTTTTAATATTAATTTCTTATTGAAATTTTCATGTATTATTAATTTTCTCAAATATTTCTGACATTTATAATTTTATATGAACTTGGTATTGTTTTTAACTGCCCGTCCTTTGGGTTATTATTCAAAAAGTAGGCAAAAAACATGGGGTTTTTTTCATTAGATTTCGCAATAACAATACTTGTTTACAATATACCAACTTGTATGGGAGAGACGAAAATACCCAAACACATCCGTTAGCTTCGGCTGACCTCGAAATACTACACGAGATGACGCAGGAACAAACTTGACGTTTACTAATGTTTTGTGGGTTTCGGGTATAGTTTTTTTGTGCCTGAACGTACGGGATACGGCTTGTTGCGTTCGGGCAATAATATAGCGGCCATATCGTGTACGTTCGTATGGGTAGGGCAGTTTAGCTTTTTTTACAAAATATGACAAATTATGAATGAGATATTTTTTTTATTTTGCAATTACAATTGCAATACATATGCAGCTCTCAAGTGACATAACTTGAGAGCTACATATGTATGTAGATAGTTCCTGACAATGCAGTTTTGGAGGAAACAATAACAATATAATAGGAGTTGCGAATACCCAAAGCTGAATACCGCATTATAATTAAAAACAAAGTGCGTGCAAATAGATCTCGCACATTGCCATGTGAAGGAATGTTTGAAGGTAAACATTCTTAATTGTTGTTAACTTGATTTCTTTTTGCCTATTCCATATTTTAAAGTAAATAACTTATATTTTAAAATATGTTAATTAGCCAAATGGAGCTTCTTGTGAATAATTTGTAGGATTAGAAATAAACATACATAATTATATTAAAATTAATGTTAAGTATAACAATTTCAATTAGGTTTTTCAACATTATTTTGTCAACTATGTCGGAAGCTGGCTACGTTTAGTACACAGTTAACCCAACAAAACGCAGATCATTTTAAAAATCTCTTTTCTAAAAGGATATGACTACACTTGTCAGAAGTTGCTAACCCCTGATTTAGTAACTGACTACAACTTGAACAGGTCATTCTATTATTGATACTAAACAACTGTTTCACATTCAATTTAGTTATGAAAGTAATGTTTTAACCAAAGAACCATTGTATTAACCCTTTTGAGATTCATAAATTTTTTGTCACCTAAGAAAGTCACAAATTCTTGATTATTTTTATTATTTCAGTTTCTAGTTTAATTTCTGCTTTATTGTTTAACAGATATTACTGAGTGTGGTGGAGTCCTGAATGCCTGTTAAAAAGATGTACGTAACTTAATTAATATTTCGTTTGTTTCAAAACGTGATTCTAGCCGTAAGGAAAATAAATTTTCTACTGAGTAACATTTGATGTCACAAAATAGGAAATAAAAATTGTCTCAAGTCTATGTGTTTAAATTATTTTTATTGTTTATTTAATATTTTAAAATTCTATGTATAAATTATAACAAAATAATATTCAATTTTTGATAGGTAGAGTGTAACAATTTTCATTTTATAACAAATACTCATTACCTGAGCCCTGTTTTATGTGGCATTTTTAACATAAATACATAAGTGCAAACAATAATTCTTTTCATATTAAAGATCATTTTTACAGTGCGTAGAATGCTTGGGTAGCAAGTAGTTCAACTGAATCAATCTTGAATCCTACAGCAGTTCTGACATTTTATCTTTTTAGAATATTTAGATATGTATAAACTTACATGAATGTTGTTAAAAAGCTATTTTGGCTGGATCTTTCAAGCCAGTTGTAGTTTCACAATAAAACGGGGCTAGAAGTTATGAGTATAGTTGACTATAATTGAAGCCTCCCATGTGTTGTACATAAGGTAACATGAAATAGGAATGATTTAGGTACACTTGCATATCATCTTAAAAAGACTGAGGGTTGTGATTATAAAAATAAATAGTTAAAACATTGTCTCGTGAATAATTTTTATCTTTTTGTCAATTCCAGCACTCCACATGGCCTCACTTATTTCATGTGTATTCATAATTATTATTATATTCATGGATTGGTTTGAATTATATGATATTAAAGAGCACTGTTGTATTTTATATTATTTCCTCTATTTGTCGCAGGAATTCTTTGCGTGGATTAGTCTAGGGTACAACATTCCACGGCGTGTAAGTGTTTGGGTCAGGTTCCTCAAACTAAAAGATAAAATTGATACATATTAGGACCACATACAAGAACCTTTGTTTGCAATATTTACAGTAAGAGGTACATTTTTAAATTCACTAGACCGCTACTACAACAAAAGATATAACAAAATAGTACTGCTATCAAGCTTGGATCATGGAAAAACATGCAAAATTTTACATCACCTGATTGTAGTATCTATGTCATTAAGTAGGCAACCAAAATAATAACTTAATAATAAAAAATCAATTTGGTGCGTGCTCTGAATTTTGCACAACTGCCAGACTAACAAAGCTGATAAGAACTGACAAATGCAACAAAAACTTGATAAGGGTAATTTAAATATACACACTGACTGAGAGATAATAACTCTTATTTCCACAGTCCAGGAGTGCTATACCCCGATACCATCTTTTCATCACGCCTGTTCTCCATTACGATGGCTTATAATGATAAATATTTATGTGCATATTTTACATATTATATTGTGTAGTACATTATTGTTCACCTGACAACAGGTCCCGAGAAACCTGGTTAGGTGTTATAACACCGTAAAGAAAATGACAAAAATAAATTAGTCCATCTATAAATAGAATCATTGAACAGTTCATTTTGTTGCGTGATTCTTTCAACTATGTATCTACAACAAATTTGAATTCACAAGAAAAATTTATTAAAAAAAAATTGTTTGCCCTTGAGCCCACCACCGTCCCCTTGGGTGATATAGCCCACGTTCAGAATCTCTGATCTATATAAACTCTGCGGTTTTTTCATAGGATTTTTGATACTTACCCTGGATGTGATGTCGTCTTGACAGGCCATTCTGATTCTGGATGAAGTAGCTGGAGAGTTGAATTTAAAATCTGGTCCTACTCCGTATTCCTTGCGAGCAGCTATTACTGCATCCTTTATGGCGAAGAAGACTGACGATGCCAGGGCTAGAGGAGGCTCACCAACAGCCTAGAAAATATATATTTTTTTTATTATACTGCCTGACGAAGCTACGGTAGTAGCGAAACCCGGTTGGCAAAAGTATATAACGAATAAAAGTGATGTAAACAAAGTTATTGTTTTATTTTTTAAAGGAAAATAATTTACTTAACAAAAAGTAAACAAAAATTGAGGGCTTTGCGATCCTTAAAATCATAACACCAAGATGGTTGAAAGGAAAAAAATCTTTATAAAATCACTGTGGTCCAAACTACCTAAAATGACAAATACCACGTGAACAGGCAGGCTTTGTCAAGGGTAGAGGAGCTCCAGAACAAATACTCGATATCCGGCAATTTAGTTCAACTTGCCCGCTATGCTCTGCTTCATTGACTACTCCAAAGCATTTGACTCCGTACAGTGGAACCATCTGTGGGAAGTGCTTACGGTGATAGAAGTTCCTAAACACACCAGTTCATAACTATCGTTAGAAACCTGTATACCGAAGGACACGCTTTAACAGAATTGACACCCGAACGTCGGACACATTTAAAATGAAGAAAGGGGTAATTCGGGAATCCATTCCCTCACCAGTGTTGTTTAATATACATGGGGAATATATAACACGTAAGGTTCTTGATGGTAGGAACGATGGAATTAACATTGGTGGCCAAAAAATCTCAGATATGCAGATGACTACCCTCATTGCCTCTCCTGAAGAAGAAATTAATCACTTCTTTGCTAAAATAGAACAAGAAAGCCGTAATCTAGGTTTACTGATCAACAAAAAAAACCAATGGTGATCAGGGCAAACACCTATGTAAGAACAATACAGACTTAGAAACGGTGAATAACTTCTCAAGTGACGAAGGAGGCTATTATTTATTTATTTATTTGTAAGAAACAAAGACCAGAAACAGAGAGGGTCTGTCAGGGTGTTGCAGCATTACTGTCTCCCAGAATGGTTGAATGCATGTTGCAGTATGAATGCGTACGTCCAAGACTCATGTGGATCCGATTCAAAATCGGTTTGATAAAGGTGTTTTTAGTTCTGTGCTATGCTCCTAATTCTGAAAGCGACGAAGTGAAAGATGATTTTTGGACTGGCGTGAGCGATGTAATGGGACTAAAAAAATTGAATGAAAGGATTATAATGGCAAGGGACATAAATGGGTGGATGGGAATTAGATGGGATGATTTGAATCAGCTTTAGGTATGTTTGGGGATAAAAGAACGAATGACAATGGTAACAGAATACTTGAATTATGTTTAGAGTGGAACCTTTTTGTATCGAATACCTTCTTCGATCATAAAGGTATCCACCAATATACGTGGGAAAGAGGAAATGAGAGGTCAATTATTGATTTTGTGGTAATTGACTCTAGGTTGAGAGCCGTTACCGAAGACACGAGAGTTTTCAGAGGGGCTGAGGTAGAAACCGACCACTTCCTGGTTGTGTCAAGAGTCAACCTTTTTCGCGGCTGGCGCTCCAAAGTGAAAGCGGTATCGACTCCAACAAGAGTCAAAATTGCAAAACGATATTGTGAGAAGTAAGTATGAGAATTGTGTAGAGATGAGATTGACTGAGAAGGAAATGAACGGTCTAAGTACAGACAAAACATGGAACCACATAAAAGTGAATCTGCCAGAGAGGTATGTGGAATAAGTACGCAAGGTAGGAAGAAAGGCGATGGATGGTGGAATGATTAAAATTAAAGCACTGGTCTCAGAGAAGAAGAAAGCGTGGTTATGTCTGATAGCGACTGATAGTGCTCCTCGTGAAGAGCAGAATCAAGCGAAAGACGTATACAAGGGATAAAAGAAAAGAGTAAGTGTTGGAGTGAAAGAACGAAAGAAACGTCTGGAAGAGGAAGAAGGATTCAAAATGACAAAGCACTTCCAAGAAAACATTAAACTGTTTTGGAAGGAGGTCAAAAAGTCCAGAAAGCGGATGTATGAAAGTGATAAAATCTAAAGATGGAAAAATGTTAACGAATGAGAAAGAAATAAAAGAGAGATGGATGAAATACTTTGAAGAGTTTTTTGAAAGCAACCCGACAGATAGTGTTTTCAGTGGCGAATCAGGTATGAATGATGATGGCGTGAATGTTCCCAAAATCAGCATGGATGAAATAAAAAGATCAATTAAATGTATGAAGAATGGTAAGGCTGTTGGTTTCGACATTATTACTGCTGAATACTTTAAAGGAGATAGCCGTATAATTCTCACATGGTTATGCAAACTTTTTAACCAGTAATTTAAAAAATAAAACAATAATTTTGTTTACATCACTTTTATTTAATACTTTTGCCGACCGGGTTTCGCTACTACCGTAGCTTAGAAGAAGCTACGGTAGTAGCGAAACATGCGGGCAAATAAAAATCGGTTTGTCGGGTTGGTCATGACGGTATGTGAATGTTTATAAAGTTAATGAGCTCTGGCGAGTCCAGGCCATTATTCATAATTTTAAATAACACGATTTGGTCAAATATTAAACATCGCGTTTGAAGCGTGATGAAGTTATGAAATTTTAAGGATTCGGTATTATTTGCAAAGTGTAAATTAAATTTATAATTTATATGCTTAAAAAATTTATGTTGAATGCTTTCGATTCTTTCAATATGGGCTTGGTATGAAGGTGTTCATATAGGTGTGCAATATTCTAAGTGAGGGCGGATATACGCAGTGTAAAGGGAGGATAGAGTCTTTATGTTGCGAAAAGGTTTTGAAATACGAATTATAAATCCCAGCATTTTATTGGCTTTATTGACAACTTCATTAGTTTGTTTAATAAAATTTAGTTTCACATCTAGTATTACCCCAAGGTCTCAAATAGATTCTGTGAAGTGTTAGAGGCCGTGAAACAGAAGTGAAAAGAAGGATTTGCTTGACAATAGGAGCCATGAGCTAAATGTAAAAGATATGGAGTGACAGAAGCATAACATAGACCAGTAAGATGAGACTCGTCCGGATGATGATTTACCCCATATTTCTATACGGTGTGGAAACATGAACACATAGCCAGCAAAAGAAAGCGGATAAACATCATCCAAATGTGGTGCTGGTGAAAAATGCTCATCCAGGCAGGCGCAATAATACATCCATTCTGGAAGAGCTTGGCATCCACAATGGGCTATCAACTCTCTGCAAAATGCGTATTCTAAGATACTTTGGACATGTTGCTCGCCAAACTTAGAACTCAAATCTGGAGAAACTCATGGTCACTGGCAAAGTGGCAGGCAGGAGAAGCAGAGGAATATCACCAATGCGTTGGAGTGATCAAGTATCACAGGCATCTGGAGCGTCGGTGTCTGCAGCTCTCCATGCAGCGCAGGACTGCAAATAGTGGAGGAGTCTAGTCCACTAGGGAAATTGGAATGAGGGCCACGATCCTCAGCAAAAAGGAAATAAGAAAATGTCACGCAGCAATGTCAGAATGTGAGGGAGCTTTATAAGGTACATACGAGGTGTGTTCAAAAGAAAAGGTAAATTTTGAATTTTCGCGGGCCGTGTACATTCGATTATCGATTTTTTTTTGTTATGTTGGTTCACATATCTTTATCATATGTTAGCACTATCAGCCATTTTGGATTAGTGGTTTGTTTTTGACAACTGGAAAGGTTAGTGTGTTCTTCGATTTTTTACTTTAAAAAAATGGATCAAAGAATATGTATTAAATTTTGCGTTAAAAATGGAATAAAGTGCTCCAACGTACTTAAAATGTTGACTGTGGCATTCGGCTAGTCTACTTTATCTCAAAAAAGTGTTTATAAGTGGTACAAGCGCTTTACAGAAGGCCGAGAAGATGTTAATGACGATGAGCGTCCTGGAGTTGCAACCACGTCAACAAACGAAGAAAACATCGAAACAGTGAAGAAAATGGTTTTGGAAAATCGTCGAATCACTGTTAGGGAAGTTGCAGAGGATGTTGGCATATCAATCGGCTCATGCCATGCAATTTTCTCGGATGTTTTGGGCATGAAACGTGTGGCAGCGAAGTTTGTTCCGAAATTGCAAAATTTTGAGCAAAAGCAACGTCGCATTAGTATCGCTCAGGAGTTGTTGAATGACGTCAACGACGATCCAGATTTGCTCAAAAGGATCATAACTGGTGATGAAACGTGGGTATATGGTTATGACGTCGAAACCAAGGCCCAATCATCCCAATGGAAGCGGCCAGAAGAGCCAAGGCCAAAAAAAAAGCACGCCAAGTTCGATCAAATATGAAGGTTTTGCTCACTGTTTTCTTCGATTACAATGGCGTGGTGCATCATGAGTTCTTGCCAACAGGTTGTATGGTTAATAAGGAAGTTATGCAATGTTTGCGTGAAGCAATACGGCTCAAACGATCGGAATTGTGGAAAAACAAATCATGGATTTTGCATCACGATAATGCACCAGCTCACACATCAATGCTTGTTCGTGATTATTTGGCCAAAAACAACACCGTAATCATGCCTCAACCACCGTATTCACCAGATTTGGCTCCCTGCGAATTTTTCCTATTCCCGAAACTGAAGAGACCAATGAAAGGAAAGCGTTTTGCCACAATTGATGAGATAAAGTCAGAATCGAAGAACGAGCTGATGGCCATACCGAAAAGCGAATTCCAGAAGTGCTCTGAGGATTGGAAGAAGCGCTGGCATAAGTGCATTATATCTGAGGGGGATTACTTTGAAGGGGAGAAAATGGATATTGATGAATAAATAAATACTTTTCGAAAAAATTCAAAATTCACCTTTTCTTTTGAACACACCTCGTATGTGTTTTTGATCAAAAGAACCATGTATTGTTTAAAATCTTAATTGTATCCCCTCACCTTTGATGAATAGATTGCCCTCGGATTTGGAGCTCCTTTGAGTAGAGACACATTAAACTCTTCAGGAATATCACTGAATCCGGGAATTTTATAGGCTCCTGGTCCTCTACTGTACATCGTTCCCGTGGGAGAGATGATGAGTTCTTCCAGGGTGAAGAGGCCGTATCCTTGAATGAAAGCCCCTTCTATTTGCCCGATATCGATGGCTGGATTAAGACTCTCTCCCACGTCCATCACAATGTCCGTCCTCAGCACCTGGTGGTCTCCGGTCAGACAATCAATTTCCACTTCGGAACAAGCTACCCCGTATGTGAAATAGTTGAATGCCTGCCCTTTATTTGTGTCTAAATTATAGGTAATGTTTGGAATAATGTAGTAACCGAATGCGGAGAGACTCACGCATGTCAAGTACGCTGTCTTGATCCAATCTTCCCATTGACCAGTTGGGTTCTTCTTCTTGATTGGAGCGAGTCGATCCATGATTTGATCGCAGGCTTGAAGCACAGCCATGCCGTTCATATCTGAGCCGACACTGGCGGCAGTGGGGGAAGTGTTTGGGACTTTATCGGTGGATGTTTCGGATATGTAGATCTTGGAAGCGTCAATCTGAAGAGCCCTGGCGGCCACTTGAATCATCTTAGTGTGGAGGCCTTGGCCCATCTCATTTCCGCCGTGGGATATGAGCACAGATCCGTCTGTGTAAATAAGAACCAAAGCACCAGCTTGATTCAAGAAACTTATTGAAAATGCAATTCCGAATTTGGTGGGGACTACAGTAATTCCTCGCTTTTTCCAGCGATTATTCCTGAAATTATTAAGATATTTATTTGTAAAAGAGAGTGCAAACGATAAATTATGTATTTGTTATAGATATACAGGTTAGGTAGTAAAGGACTAACTAACCATCACGCCGTTACTCCGCAGCAGTAGGCAGAGAGGACGGACCAACTCGGCATATACTTCTTGCTTCATTTACATTCATACATCGTCTCATACATTCTCTTCTGTTATATTTACTCCTGATATGGCCCTAAATTATTATATTCCTGATGAAAAAAGCATCGCTTTCGAAACATGTGTATATTAATAAAATGGTGAATACAAAATAAATTTTAATTCATTTATTGTTATTGTGTTTAACCCCTTAAAGCAGTGGTATCAAAAATAACCCACCTTTTTTTAATCTTTTGCTGCTTGATGGGATGTAATTTATACCACTTGGAAAAATTAAAACCACTTGAAACACAGCGGTTTAAATTATGTCCCGCCCACTTCAACGGCTTACTATATCGGCCAATAGATGGTACATACGTTTTCGAAATTCTGTGCAAAACAAGCATTTTTTTTGTTTCAAATCTTGTGCCTCAAAGGGTTCGTAGAACTATTTTAGTTTTTTATTATTAATTGCAATAATAAGAAACTGAAATACTCGCAGAACATAATAACATTATTAAATGTGATTTACTTGAAATTAAATAAATATATATATATATATATATATATGTCGTTTACCTGTTGTATTCTTCAACGTCTTTTTTCCTTTGAATGTAGTCTGATTTAATAATGCACTCGTCCCAACATCTTACTAATGTGCAGTGGCTCAAGACCTGGTGGAAGTGAGTGGTTTGCCCCTCGCGATACAGATTAAGGCGAGCTACTTCTTCCGATGTTTTGCCCAGCTTTTTGGCAACGTCACGAAGATAATTCTCAGCATTCAGCATCCCTTGCGGACCTCCGAATCCTCGGAATGCCGTGTTTGAGGGCATATTGGTTTTACACAGATACCCTGTCACTTCTAGATTTGGGATAAAGTATGAGTTGTCACAGTGAAGCATCGCTCTCTCCATTACCTGAATTTAAGGCATATACAATTTGGTTATAACAGTGAATTAGTAATTATTAGAGTTTTCGTATTTCATTCAACAGCAGAAAGTATTTGACTTTTACATATGCGGATTCTTTAGTATTATGCAATATATGATTTGACTGTCTACGAGGTTTGTTCAAAAGAAAAAGTGAATTTTGAATTTTCGCAGGCTGTGTACATTCGATTATCGAATTTTTTTTTTGTTATGTTGGTACATAACATATAAGCAAAGTGGTATTTGAGTATTACATATTTGGATTCTTTAGTATTATGCAATATGTGATTTGACTGTCTATAAGCAAAGTGGTATTTGAGTATTACATATTTGGATTCTTTAGTATTATGCAATATGTGATTTGACTGCCTATAAGCAAAGTGGCATTTGAGTTACATATTTGGATTCTTTAGTATTATGCAATATGTGATTTGACTGTCTATAAGCAAAGTGGTATTTGAGTATTACATATTTGGATTCTTTAGTATTATGCAATATGTGATTTGACTGCCTATAAGCAAAGTGGCATTTGAGTTACATATTTGGATTCTTTAGTATTATGCAATATGTGATTTGACTGTCTATAAGCAAAGTGGTATTTGAGTATTACATATTTGGATTCTTTAGTATTATGCAATATGTGATTTGACTGCCTATAAGCAAAGTGGCATTTGAGTTACATATTTGGATTCTTTAGTATTATGCAATATGTGTTTTGACTGTCTATAAGCAAAGTGGTATTTGAGTTACATATTTGGATTCTTTAGTATTATGCAATATGTGATTTGACTGCCTATAAGCAAAGTGGTATTTGAGTATTATATATTTGGATTCTTTAGTATTATGTAATATGTGATTAAGTGGTATTTGATGCCAATGTTAAAAGACGATACAGATGCAAAAAAGTTTGCATGGACATTAATTTATTCTCAATAATAATTAAATAAAATTTCAGTACCAGAAAAAAAAGAGCTCTAAACGGGAGAACTGTCAAGAAGGGGTAAATAGAAGAGATGGTAAGACCAAACTGGCCAACCCTCGTTACCGCAGCAGTTAGGTGAGTGGAATATTTCGCTATCGATGTATTTAGAGTTTTTTTTCTCCGTATTGGAAATGAATTCTATATTTTATCCTCTTTTTTACTTGTATACAATACATCTTCTCCGTAGACATTCTACAATTTTTCGAAATATGTGTTAACTCGGAAACAAATTTATCAGGTCATTGTTCAATCAGCAATATTACTTATGAAATAAATTATGTAGGTACTTTACCGCATGTGATAAGTCCAAGGAGTATCCTGCATTATTGTACATGGATATTTGTAAACCGATTATTTTTCCAGTCTTCATGAATGCAACTTTGTATTTGAAATAAAACGGGTGACGAGCTCCGGTCATCACCATGTCTTCGTCTCTGTCGAGCATACACCTCACCGGCTTCCGCAGTTTGTGAGCCGCCAGAGCCACCGGGACGGCCACCTGGATACCTCGGGACTCCTTCCCTCCAAACCCTCCTCCCATCCTCTTCACCTTCGTCACAACGCGGTTGTTTGGAAGGCCGAGAACATGGCACACCAGTTTCTGAAAATTTGTTCAATTATTTAGTAGCAATTTTTTGATATTGACGGTATAAATTCATCATGATAAAAATAAAACTTAAGGAAGTATTGTCACATACGCTTATTTCAGAAGGGTGTTGAGTTGAAGAAAAGATTTCCAATTCATTGTCTTCTTTGGGAATTACTCTAGAAGTGTGAGTTTCTAGATAAAAGTGTTCCTGTCCCCCGACATGGAAGTCATTCTCAATAACAAAGTCGGCATCTTTTAAAGCTTTCTCAATATCGCCTCTTGCAACTTTTTTAGTAGTGTTGGGGAAGTAGGACTCTGCTTTAATGGCCTGTTCAATTGTAACGATAATAGGCTGTAACTCTTGGTAGGCAACTTTGACGGCTTTGGCAGCTCTTTGGGCAATTATTTGTGTTTCAGCAACAATGGCCCCTATGACTTGACCTTGACATGTGGCTTTTTTAGTCAAAAACACTTCTTCATCGTGCAACACTGGACCCATTTCATTTCTTTCTTCATCTATATCGGCGGCAGAGTAAAATGCCTTAACGCCCGGCATAACTAGGGCTTCACTGGCGTCAACTGACAAAATGTTAGCGTGAGCTTTAGTAGACAACACGAAGGCCATGTACAATTCACCTTCCAGGAAAGGCATGTCGTCACAGTACACGGCTTCTCCAGTGGCCTGCTTCAAGGCGGAAGTGTGGACCATAGGGCGGCCAACCGGGTCGATGCTCGACTGCTCGTCGGAAGGAATACGGAAGAACTGGGAAGATTGCAGCCCTTTATGGTGGAATCCTCCGATTGCACTCATATCGCGTTCACTGACTTTGTTAACATTGGGTAATTCTGGGAGTTCATGACAAATTTCCAAATAGGCTTTAAAGAATAAACTCAAAGTTAAGGACCTTCTGTACTGTATCATCCCACCCGGTGCCGATGGATCCAGGGGTAATTCTCTCATTAAACTTTCAAATGCCTTTTTCATCATGTTTTCATTCCAGTTTTGGCCAATGAGGCTTTTCGAAGTGTCTTTTGCCATTACAGTTACCGGAGCCATACCCCCAAAAGCCACATTCATAGCGACAATTGTTCCACTCTCTAAATCGAACTTCACATACATGGCCATATTTACAATTGCAATGTCATCATCTCGTCGCTTGGCTTGTTTATACGCTTTGAAAAATTCATTCTCGCTAGTAAATGGAATGTGGATAGAAACCAATATTTCATCAGGTTCACTTACATTTTTTCTGTAGCCTGTGAAGAATGAATGATCCATTAAGACGGATCGTTCATTTTTACAATTTTTTAATGTAAGTACGGCTCCTGCCGCCATGAATATTGGATTTAAATCCGAAATAGGGCTTCCTGTCATAATGTTTCCACCGACGGCAGCGACGTTCCTAATTTGTTTCCCTGCAAACCAGTGCAGCATATCAACCGTAGATTGGAATATTCTGCTTTTGTACGTTGGTAGGGTCTTTATTAGTGACTTCATCACAGTTTCCATTTCTGTTAGTGTAACCGCAGCTCCCACTTGCAGTCCTCCTTCCAAAACATCGATCTTATTTAGTTCCGCCACTTGATTAGGCATAATAATGACAGGGTAAATAAAATTCTTGAATTTGACTTCAACTCCAACTTCTGTGTTTCCAGTTACAATTTTAGCATCCTTGTGAGCAGATTTAATATTGAGGAGGTCTTGCAGAACCTTAGGGCGGTGCCAGGTGACATTTTTTCCCTTGAATACTAATTTTTGGGAATCAAATTCGGAAGATAATTTTAGTTCTGGTGGGAATATGGGTTCTTGGGAGACATCCAAAGGCTTGAACTCACTGGCAATGAATGTGTCCTGCGGGTCATCAGTCACCTGCACCCCGTTGCCGGGCTTGCGGCAACACTTGTCCCCCATGCCACACACCCCGTTGGTAGACTGAGCGAGGATTTGTTTATTCTCCCATTCTTCGGTAAAGGTTTTATAACCTTCGATGATTGGTCTGTACCCGGTGCAGCGACACAGATTTCCTTGGAAAGTTACTTCCAAGTCTTTGTAGGAAGGCTTGGCCATACTCCTGAGTAGGGTGTACATGGACATGACGATGCCGGGAGTGCAGAAACCGCACTGGGAGCCGTGGGCCTTGGCGATGCGCTCCTGCACAGGGTGCAAGCGGGTTTGGGTGGAGCCTATTCCCTCCACGGTGGTGACGGCCAGGCCATGCATGGAGCACACGGGCGCCAAGCAAGCATTCACTGCCAAATGTCTGATTTTATTTAGTCAAGGAGAAATACATTGAAGACATGTTTTATTTCACATTAGGTAGGTACTAAACAATCTCTACCATTTCAAATAACTATAAAACTTGTGAAGGACTGAAGCATTTCAACTGGAAAACCACATTAACACCTCCCGGAGCTCTCTAGAATTAGCATGACGTGGTTAGTTAAGTACTAATCCAGTATTTTGGAAAAGGATACACAATGCTGTTCTCCTTCCTGTTGTACTTGGAAACCATGACGGTGCAGGCCCCGCAGCCCCCCTCTGCACATCCCAGCTTGGTCCCACACAGGTTCAGTTTCCTCCGAAGGTAATACAGCAGGGTCCATTCTGGGTCAGGTTCCTCTTCTACCACCTTTCAAATAAGAAAATGCTGTAAAGTTATATTCACCAAGTCACACTGATGTATCTGCAAAATGGTTGTTTTCGAAATATTCCATATATTATAGTTCATAAAATCTTGCATGTTTAACACAAATGTGATAAATTGTACTGAGCTAACTACGTTTTATATGATCAAATTTTATCCCATTGTAATTTTACTCAGTAAATTCAGGGCCGATCCTGTGCTGGCGCAATAAGAGCAGTCCGACTTGTCAAGGCGCTGATAATATCAGCTGACACAGTGCCCTTCAGGTTATTTTTCACTAAAACAGTGGTATACAAGTATTATTTATTACAGTAATTTTATTTTTTTTTTTTTTTGCAATAAACTCGGCCCTCCTAAATCTTTTAAAATATTTCAGGCCTGCAAAAGGTAATTGGGATTCCCCTTTCGATCAAACGTTCACCCAAAAAAGGCCCAACATGACATCATCAAAACTATCCGATGTTTTGTTTTTAAATTATAATCTATAAAAAAGTGTTTCTGTTAATTTGTTGTTGTTTTTGTTATTCATTAAAAATCAAATCGGTGTGTCGTGTTAACTAACTGGAACAATAAACAAACTAAAAGAACAATTATTAATTGTGGCATAAATAAGTGCATCCAAAATTTTTTTAAAAGCTGTTGTAAAAAAAAAATCGTTGGGAAAATAATCGTTGCACATCGTGTGATATACCTTCAACAAACAACAAACATTATTATACCTATGAAATTACTAAATACTAAAACAATTTTTCAAGTATTATTTAGATAGCAATGATTTATTCAAAATAAATAATGAACACAAATACGTGTTATTGTTAAAAGAACAACCTCGTTCTTGTTAGAATTACGAATCCCCATAGAATCCCGTATAATAAATTTCATGTATCTGTGATCGACCGATCAACTCGGATCAGTAGTGATCTGCGAGCCGTAAGACCCGTTGATTCAACAAGATCACACGGATCGCGGCTCACTGGATCTCGCAGATCACTCGTTTGCAAAGATCTGCAAACCGCGACGATCCGCGAGCCGTGTAGATTCGCGACCGTAAAGGTCGTTCATTGCGATCCGGATCATTCGATCCGTATGGTGATCCGGATCACCGATCCGACTCGTTCGCGAACCGCTCACTTCTACTTCAAAGGATTATTTCTGTAGTACTTCCTCCCTCATACTTATGATTACGGACAGGAGTGTAAGCAATTTTGGTCTTATTTTGGTTCTGAGTTAGAGATGGTTGTCTTGATATGCAATGGGTTGTCACCGCGGTTCCAGTTACCGGACACCGATGAGGATTCAGTTATTTATCCAGTTACATTTGGAACCGGAAAAAGACAAAATCATTGGCAGGGGCTGGGGGGATTGCTACAGAATTTGTGAGAAAAAAAAATACTCTCGGAGGTGACTAGAGAAATTTTGAGACAAAGGAACCGGTTTCTCTGAGTATTTTTCGTATCCTGGGGGGAGGGTGGCTCAAGAAATTCTGAAAAAAAAACTTGCTCTCTACAATTTTAAATATATATTTTTTAGTTTTTGATAAATATTCCAAAAAAACCGGTTCCTCAGAGAAATATTACCTTCCGGTTCCAGTGACAGCAGAGTAACCGGAACAGGAATATCGATTATCTTTATTTTAAGTTTGACAAAGGGCGCCAAAATTTTCCTTCTCACTGCGCCGTTTGGTTTGGTGTCGGCCGATATGGGACGGCCCTGAGCAAACTATATCATCACACTGTCATTATGTCACAATAATGATAGTTGTAATCATTGAATCATAAAATCACAACTTAGAATCATCACAAACTGTCATATTATTAAATTTGTCGAGCAATAAATCATTATTTATCACACTGCCATTGAATAGTTGAACACTATGATAGGTAAGTACCTATATTAGAATGATATATTGTGAAGCCATGTATGTACCTATAGTTGTGAAAATAGAAACAACATGATTGGATCATATTCACGAGAAACCTAATTAACTCAATATTTTATCGTATCTTTGATAACCTGCTGATAAACTACTTATCACTAGATTCTAAGGATTACTAATAATACGTAATATTGAATTGTCTCACTGTCTGGCCAAAAAAACATATGCTAATGCCTTATGCAGGTACCACCTATGTATATTTGTTTATAGACCGAAGAAATGCAAGTACCTAGGAAGGTTTTTCAATCTAAGGAATTAAATCAAATAAAGTTTGAGAAAGAATATATAGAAATTTAAAAAAATATGTAGTTGAAAGGTATCTTTACTTTTTGCTGGGGTCCGGAAATTCAGTTGCTCTTAGCTCGCTATCAGAGAAATTTAGGTTCGTCAAAACTTAAGTAATTAATCAAATGATAAAGTTTGAAAATGCACATTATTTATATAGGTACTAGCAGATTAAAACTTATTTTAGGTTTTCGCTACATTTTGATATTGTACACCCCGCGCTGAACTAACAGAACATTTTTGAACACACGCAGAAAGGCCACAGTATGTTCATCGTGGTACGAATTGAATTGCAGACTCTTTTGCGTATGGGGGAAAATTACCATTTCTGGCGTCTAGACGGTGATTAACATAGGACATTAAGAGGAACGGCTGCGCTGCTTGTTTACAAATACCCTCCCAAATTGAATGAAATATATTTTTTAATTAAAGGTTTAGGAAATATCTAGTATGCATGAGAAGTACTTTATTTATTTTTGTTTTAAATTATGAAGTAAATTAGAAAATCATTTGCGGGTTTATTATATTTAAAAATATATATATATCATATTTGCTATGTAAATATGATTACGTAACTAAAAATATAAAATAAATACATTTAAAAAAAAACCCTTTTCGGGTCGATATTTTAAATTATGTACAGCAAATTTGTGTTCCAACGTAAATTGGTCATTTTTAATTTAATTTAAAGTCCACCATAATGTTTATTTTAATACAAAAAAAAATATTTTATGTATCATTATATTTTCAAAGCAGACGCGGTAAAACTATTTTTTAAATCACCGTTAGCCCCCAAATAATTGTTAAAGGTGCCTCTAAAATCGCGAAAAATCAATTCCTTTAATGGCCCATATTTCATAATGTAAAACAAAAATAAATAAATTACTTCTCATCTGTACTAGATATTTAGTAAACCTTTAATTTAAAAAATATATATCATTCAGTTTGGATGAGTATTTTGGCCTCAAATCCAAAATTAAGTTTTGTTTGGAATAGGCCGCGCGACCGAGTACTGTAAGATATCGGTGAAACGTATCTTTACTAAGACCCGGTATTTTATTTGGAGCCCTGACAAGATAAGCCGACAGATACCATTACTATCTTTACTAAGACCCTGTATTTTATTTGGAGCCCTGACAAGACAAGCCGACAGATACCATTACTATCTTTACTAATTAAGACCCGGTATTTTATTTGGAGCCCTGACAAGATAAGCCGACAGATACTATTACTATCTTTACTAAGACCCGGTATTTTATTTGGAGCCCTGACAAGATAAGCCGACAGATACCATTACTAAAAATTAGTTACTGAAATACCTGCCCATTAAACTAAAGAACAAATTGATCCCCCATAGCGAGTTTAAAGCAACTGAAATTCCGGCCCTAAAAGGCCTTCCACACTCTACCAGGAGTGCTATTCTGGTTCTTTTTAAGGAAGATTCCTTATCCTTTTCTTCAGGTTTAAATACTTCTTGCTTAACTACGGAATTCCGAAGAGACATAGTAAAAAAATCCTAAACCGATTGTTAAGTGATTATTGAAAACACAAATTGATGAAATATCTTCGAGTGATACAAGGTTTTGAACCCAAAACTTTTTAAAACAATTACTTAATACAATAATGCATTTTACTTCATTTTTATTTTATTTCTAAATAGTGTAAATATGCCTTTTGACAAAGAATTACATTTTGTAAAGCTCACTAGATTAATAATGGTCTGTTTATTCTATCACTACTTCTAAAAGTGACATTTGCCGCCTGAATTTATACTTCCATTTATAATTGAAAAGCTTCATAGTTAATAATGTTTAAAGTTCATAATAATGTAATTGGTAACTTACTTAATATTGAGTTTTTCTCTTGTTAAAACTACGCAAATATTGATATTTTTAATGAACGTCATTCGCTGAATGTCATCCGAAAGAACTGGAACCGCAGTTAAGAGAGAAGTCTTTAAGCCTGAGGAAAAGGATAAGGAATCTTCCCTAAAAAAGAACGGGAATAGGCCTCCTGGTTTGCCCAATACTAACGGAAGCCACCGCGTCGAAAAGTCGTCCGGTTGTTCTTTCCTAAAGTCAAGCCTACTAACTTTTTTATTAAAAATGTATTAACACATTTAAAAACGTCATAAAATTATCATATTTGGAATGCTTAAAAAAATATATATATATATAACGAATTGAATTCCATCCAATTTGCCTACCCCCGAGGCGAAATGTTTTGTTAGTTAGTTAAAATAACATTCAATAGCTAAGTACTTATTTAGGTAAATTATGCTACGAATTTATATTCAGTTTTTGTAAACAACATTTAAATTTGAGTGATGTTTATTGTATGTACTAGTGGCATACCCAAAGGGGGTGCTTCAAGCGGGGTGTCCCCCTGATTAAAAAGTAAATATTTTAAAGATAATTTTTCTTGAGGCTACCCAATGTGTGTGTTCTTCACTGTCACTCAAATTTTCATTTTCAAAAGGATCAATACATTTTTTTCTCAGTCAGTTTTGGGTAAACTGGTAGTGTGAAGGTCTTTAACTTGTGTATGGATACCCCGCTAATCCAAAAAACGGATAATGTTTCTTTGAGTCGGATATATCGAATTACCGTTGAATTACATGATCATTATATTATTATATTAAATTACTTACAGAGAAACCCAATTTGGAGTGGGTCGGGTATCATGTACAGATTACAAATCCGGAGCAGTTTCGGATAATCCGCATTTCAAAACTCTAAATCCGAGTATCCCGATTGAATCCAAATTTTAGAAAAAAATGAGATTCTTCATTAATTTTAAATTATTTTTAATTTTAGCCGAAAAAAAATATTTTTAATTTTGAAACCACAGAGGGTTCTTGGGTCAGTTCTGGCAGAGAAGGTTGGAGAGGCGCGTTAGGTGCCAGGAAACAACTTGCTCTCTGGAGCTAAAAGATGACCTTTTATAGGTCATCATAGCTGTGACATCCCTTCCACGGGGTCACATCTCTAAGCCTGGGCGGCGGGGGTGAAAAGGTAACCAATAACATCCCTCGCCCTAATTAGTGAGAGACGAAGCGATGCGGGAGTGAGGAAGTATAGAGATCTAAGGTAACGATCAATACGCACGGAAATGTGCCTATTACGGAGATGGTTTGTTACAGTTCCTTATTCTTTGTATAATATAATAATTTTTTATTTATTTAAAAAAAACCCCAAACTAAGAACCTTAAAAAATATTTTATGTCTAGTTAATATATTGTATTATATATAAAATAGGTTTTAAGTTATTAGTTTGGGTATATTTTAAATAATAAAAAAAAAACAAGAAAAATACTTGCTTATATGCATGTTTACCCTCTCTTTGAACAGTAGAAACAACGGTACTTTCAGAATAAATCAATAAAGTAATGGTTCCAACCTAAGTAGGTACCTTTATTGTGATTCTACTTTAGCAGAAGTTACATAAACAACAGTACTTTCAGAAAAAATCAATACAGTAATGGTTCCAACCTAAGTAGGTACCTTTATTATGATTGTACTTTAGCAGAAGTTACATAAACAACGGTACTTTCAGAAAAAATCAATAAAGTAATGGTTCCAACCTAAGTAGGTACCTTTATTGTGATTCTACTTTAGCAGAAGTTACATAAACAACAGTACTTTCAGAAAAAATCAATACAGTAATGGTTCCAACCTAAGTAGGTACCTTTATTATGATTGTACTTTAGCAGAAGTTACATAAACAACAGTACTTTCAGAAAAAATCAATACAGTAATGGTTCCAACCTAAGTAGGTACCTTTATTATGATTGTACTTTAGCAGAAGTTACACAAACAACGGTACTTTCAGAAAAAATCAATAAAGTAATGGTTCCAACTTAAGTAGGTACCTTTATTGTGATTCTACTTTAGCAGAAGTTACATAAGCCGTAAGTACATATTTTTCCCCTAAGTGCAGAGACATCTACATAAACACATTACGTAAGAGATCGTTATCTGGATAATTGCGCTGCTTGGCTCTAAAACCGCACCTAATTAATATAACAGAGCCAAACTTAGTTTCAGGGAGTAGGTAAAAAACATTGAGGTTCTCAAATATGGGCAACATAAATGAGGCCAATTGGCTACATTGAGATAACACGGGCTTCAGTCGATTACAAGTGCTCGCCAGGTATGGATCTCAAAAGATTACAGCAAAATGCCTACATGACTGCACAAGTCGTACTGGAAAAAATATAAAAAGCAAAGGTGTAACCTTTCATTGGTTTTACCATAATCAATATAGTGTAAATGGTATTTTTATTGCTAAAAAACTCAAAGAGCATCTCAAGTCGGCATGCGGTAAGAAATGTTCCAGGCCACGGCGGTGCGTTCCGTTCGTTCGCAGTCGGAAGGATTCAGGCTACATCGAGAGCCGTTTCACCCCCTTCGTATTTCACGCGCAGGAACAACTTTTTAGACTGATTTTGCTAAGAACATTAAATTCATTTATATTACCTCTGTGATAAAAAATCAATATATTATTACCACATATTTTGGATTAGGCACTTGTAAAAATATTAATGATGGAAATAATCGAAACATTCTAATAATCAAATTAATGATGTTTCGAATCAATCGTTCATATTGAACTGGATACCGAAGCAATAAGGTGGCATTAGCTCAGTTGAAAAGAGCGCTTTTGTGGTAAACTGAATCAAAGACTTTAGCTAAATTTATGTATATCGCTATGTGTTTATGCCCTTGATCTAGGTTGCGGTGTATATACAAAATCTATTACAAATGTCAATGCTTCTTCTGTGCCTCTTAATCCATATTGCTTATTCGAGATTAATTTCTTATATTCTAGGTATTTTATAAGTAGATTTTTTAATAATCTTTCAAAGATCTATGATAGTGACTTTAGCAATGTGATTGGTCTATAGTTAGTTATCTCCATTGAGTCCCGTGCTTTATAAATAAAGACATCCAGTCCTTGTTTAAGGGTAGGCACTAGGAATGCAGCTGTGTTATACTAAGGTTGATTGAGTGTATTGTAGGTTTTTTAATAATCTTTCAAAGATCTATGATAGTGACTTTAGCAATGTGATTGGTCTATAGTTAGTTATCTCCATTGCGTCCCGTGCTTTATAAATAAAGATATCCAGTCCTTGTTTAAGGGTAGGCACTAGGAATACTAAGGTTGATTGAGTGTATTATAGGTTTTAATATTTCTTTTCTTTTTTTTTTTTTCTTAATGCAATATGTCGTTATTTTAACTAATCCTGGAGAAATGTTATTTTTTAATGTTCCAATAATTTTGTTATTTTTCTTTTCTGTGGTTGTTTTCAGTGCAAGATTTTGTTCGGTTATTTGCTCAGATCATAGATTCCATGATCTGAGATTGTTTGTTAGTGTTTTACAGTTCGCTAATAATTTTCCTATATTTGCGAAGATGTTATTCACATAGTTTATTATTGTTTTTGTACTTATATCAGCGTCTACATTTTTAGAGTGAATACACATTTCGTTGTTCTATGTTATTTTTCTGTTTGTATTTTTGTGTGAACGTAACTTCTTTTGATTTTTCCACATTAGGTTATTGTTTTCTTTTTATAGTTTTTCTCTGCAGTATATTTCCTTAGCTGCTCGTGCAGATGTTTCTATATATGTTATAGTAATTAAGTTGTTCCATGTAATGTGGCATATATGATTAATCTGTCTGTGTATTTTGTCTCAATTACGAATACAGTTTCATATTTTTCGTGTTATCCATAGTTTTATTTTTTGTTTTGTGTGTAAGTTTTACATGTTTAAGATTAGAGTATTTATTTATTTCTTGTATTAACACAGTTGTAAACTTATCCCAAACCTCTTCAACATTCTATATTCGGTATATTGTGTTCCAGTCTTTTTTGAGGTTGAGTAGTCAATTATTATTTTTTATTAAAAATGCATTAACACATTTAAAAACGTCATAAAATTATCATATTTGGAATGCTTAAAAAAATATATATATATACTGAATTGAATTCCATCCAATTTGCCTACCCCAGAGGCGAAATGTTTTGTTAGTTAGTTAAAATAACATTCAATAGCTAAGTACTTATTTAGGTAAATTATACTATGCAATTTATATTCAGTTTTTGTAAACAACACTTAAATTTGACTGTTGTTTATTGTACGTATTAGTGGCGTACCCAAAGGGGTGCTTCAAGTGGGGTGCCCCCCTGATTAAAAAGTAAATATTTTAAAGATGATTTTTCTTGAGGCTAACTAATGTGTGTGTTCTTCTCTGTCCACTCAAATTTTTCATTTTCAAATTATCTTAAAGCAGAGTATGTTTATAAAAAAAAAATTAACCAATAAAATTTCTAAATGTGTATCATTAATGATTTAATAAATTAATTGAAAAATATACTTTGTATTCACCACTTTATTAATATACACAGATATCTACATGTTTCGAAAGCGATGCTTTCTTCATCAGGAATATATATAATACTAAAAATAATAATGTCGAGTATAGACAAATGATAAAAATAATATAATAATAGACAAATTATAAACATAAACAAAAATTGATTAAAGTAGGTTATAATTAATCAAAAATGTTAATAAAAAATTATTATAAAACATTTTATAACGAAATTATAAATTATTTTTATAATTAATATTAATGTGAACATAAATTCAAGAGATGGCTATTTAAAAATAAATAATTGAATTCAATATTAACGCTTTTTCTGATTAATAAAATTTCAAATTTGTCTAATTGTAAACCGGTTGTATTTGAATGGAATTTTTTAAACCTTTATTTATAGCAAAAGAATGATTGCTTTCTAAAATATGATTTGCAAATTCAGAATAGTTGTTATTATTTAAACACCTTAGGTGTTCCTTAACTCTAATACTGACATTTTAGAGTCTTTCCTATGTAAAAATAGTTGCAATCGTTAATGATTTGTTTAGATTTTTAAACCCTGTTCTCACAGCCATAGGAAAAAAAGTATACTCGTACAATATTACTAAACCGAGTACGGACCTTCCAACGTGTTTTATTTTATGTTTCAAAGGTCAATATATTGTTCAAGTGATTATAGAATATGTTCGCAGGTAGTGTAAAAAGTCACCATTAATTTGGCATTTTATTTTTCAATTATTTTTTTACATTGTTTCAATTGTTTTGTTTTTGGTGTATTCCATACCCCCAAATCAATTTCTGAGTGCGCCGTTCGTATCTACAACTGTAATTAATTTGTGACTAAACGCTTTAAAAAAATCTATTAAGTAACTGTATATATAGAATTACAGAATTACATATTAGTAAATATGTAATTCCATTACACACTAGAGAAAAGTATCTTTTGAATGAAGTAGGTACTTACCTTTTTGCCGTTGACATAAAACGTCAAACTGGATGTAATCGATGTGTTGGACATTGTGATAACTTTCTAAACGATTATTTTTTACGTATTTACAACACACGCCACTCGCGTTAGCCGCTCGCCGCTCGGTAACAAACTAGCAAGAAACCCAACACTCGACACTCAACTCGACGACAACAATCCATCGACAAGCGAGTGAGTTCGACGCTATCACTGTGTGAATGAAAACAAACCAGTCCCTGGTCAAATCGGATACATAATATGATATTATCAAATACTTTATAGTGAACAAAAATGATAGCACTATTACTACTGCTTATTATAAGTCTACGCTTGAACCTCTGACGTTGGATCACAAGTTTATCGGTTTTATCAGCATAAAGTCACCTCTGCACAGAACCGTCTTGTCTACCGTTTTTAGAAAACATGCGAAAAGGGATCGAACAATGGCCTTGACTCAAGGAAATGACGGTCGGGCGGCCGAGCTTTTGACTTGGTGGCTTTAGTTAGTACGGGTGAAAGCGGTCGTGTAGAGGCACGTTTTGAACGGTTAATAAAGTACAGTTCACACATATTTTACAAAAATAAGCAGATCAACAAGCCGTCATGTTGTTTTTTTTCCACAATCTACTGGGGACCGACAAGGTGAAGGGTTAAGATGGGTTCAAACGGGGTCAAACTATATAATTATTTTTCGTATTTTCGTACGAAGTAGTTTATTTTGTACGAAATGATATTTTCTTATCGAGAAATGCGTGGGTAATTAGATAATTGGATATTGTTGTTATTGGGTTAGATTTCTTCCTCATTCTAAATTCGCCTAATTATGTCGAATGCGTTAACTACCCAATAATAATAATCATAAGAGTTAATTTTCATAGCGCACTTTTGTGAAGGTTCACCTCAAGTGCGCTTTATAGTAACTAACCTAACCTGATATAATTGTAAAATAACAGATATTATAGTACATACATATGTACGAGTATATGGAAATTAAAACTATGACATAAAATACTCATGAGCAGCAGACTCACTTACAGAACGGCTGCGCTGCCTGTTTCATACATAACTTAATTTTGCATTTGAGGCCTAAATACCCACCCAAACTGAATGGTATATTTTTATAATTAAATATTTAGTAATCTTTAATATATCTACACATATAGTACGCGTGTGAAGTATTTTATTTATTTTTATTTTAAATTATGAAGTATGTGCCATGAAAAAAAAATACTTTTCATAATTTTAGAGGCAACTTTGAAAATTATTTGCGGGGTTTACTGTATTTAAAAAAATATATCATATTTGCTATGTAAATATGATCACATAAATAAAAATACAAAAAAAAATATTAAAAAAAAACTTTTTTGGTATTGATATTTTAAATTACGTACGTCAAATTTGTGTCAAAATCGGTCGTTTTAAATTTAATTTAATGTCCATCATAATGTTTATTTTTATGAAACAGGCAAAAACTAGGGGTATAAATAATCAAATGTAAAGTACAAATATCAAAAGAGCAAGAAAATCTACACAAAATAACCTAACCTAATATAATTAGAAAATAACATATATATTACATGCATGCAAATTAAAACCACAATTTAAAATATTCACGAGTAACAGACTCACTTAGATAAACATTTTAGCTATTATACTATAACAATTTGGAAGCTAAGGGTGTAAATAATCAAATATACAGTAGGTAAAAATAACAACAGAGCAAGAGAAAATTATATACATGGTGTTTCACTGAATACTAAGGGCATTAAATAAAAATGGGAGAAAACCGCAACTAAATAAAATATGGAGGATCAAAAGAAAAAAAATGGTCTGAAATTCTATTTGTACGTACATGAAGTTATGTTTTATATTGGATAGGATTTTTTGAACAATTTGGTTTTTAAGACCCGTTTGAACCCTGTCATGACACGTGTTATTACATTACAGTGGAATAGACTATGCAGGCTAGGCACCCACTTTTTTCTCTTTGATAAATTGACACACATGGCAGAGTATCTACCAAGCTAATTAGGGCACCTGCTCCTTGAAAACAGATTGGTGATTTTTTAAAATAATTTGTTTGCTATGCGAATTTATTTAATTTCGTTATTATTACGTCTAATTTGTTATAAAGGAGTAGGTACGCAATGCTAAAAACTTTATAAACTCATTTTAGAATAAGGAACTCTAGTGAAAAATATAATGGCTTTAAAAATATAATTTCATTTAGATCAGCAAAAGCCAATTCTGAATACATTACTTTTATTATATATAATTATATGTTCAATTTATAAATCGTTATTTAAAAGTGAATAAATAATCATCTCACTGAATAGAATAGAATATAAAATTACGTACGCTAAAACTCATCCTTGTTTCGACATTTGACTTTCTATTTTGAGCGTTTTGGCGGACTTTTAAAAATGAAACTTTAAAAATTATTTTAACTATGAAAACTAACTTTAGAAAAAAAAAACTAAGTATACTGGTATTTAAGTTTGAACGTCATTGTTGACAAGAAAAAAAATGGACTTAAGTTCCTTATTGGATGGAAGTAGAAATAATAAGAAAACGTAATAAATAACAACGGAATATCTTCAAAATATCTACTGATTTCATCGAACGTGAGTACCAATAGTGTATTGTATGTAGTATAGAATATCTTCAAAATATCTACTGATTTCATCGAACGTGAGTACCAATAGTGTATTGTATTTAGTATAGAATATCTTCAAAATATCTACTGATTTCATCGAACGTGAGTACCAATAGTGTATTGTATGTAGTATAGAATATCTTCAAAATATCTACTGATTTCATCGAACGTGAGTACCAATAGTGTATTGTATGTAGTATAGAATATCTTCAAAATATCTACTGATTTCATCGAACGTGAGTACCAATAGTATGTAGTATAGAATATCTTCAAAATATCTACTGATTTCATCGAACGTGAGTACCAATAGTGTATTGTATTTAGTATAGAATATCTTCAAAATATCTACTGATTTCATCGAACGTGAGTACCAATAGTGTATTGTATGGAGTATAGAATATCTTCAAAATATCTACTGATTTCATCGAACGTGAGTACCAATAGTGTATTGTATGTAGTATAGAATATCTTCAAAATATCTACTGATTTCATCGAACGTGAGTACCAATAGTGTATTGTATGTGATATGGTATATGTAGGTACTGTGTTAAATTAGGGTTCCGTGACAATTCAATACTTACTTACGAATCGGCACACTTTTTAAAAGTAATATACATACACGCTAAATGTCAATAGAATACAGAATAAATTCACCATGTTTCTCCGGTTCAAATACTACAATAATTATCATTATTGCCTCTCTACTGTCATTTAATACAAATATTACTCATAACATTAATGCGCAATCACAACTCTCCAGTACATAGCACTATTCAAACACATAGGTACACATACACGCTCGCACACACAAACACACACACACACACACACACACACACACACACACACACACACACACCCACCTACACACACACACACACACACACACACACACATACACTTATACACTATAATATAAAAAATGGACTATAGTTCCTTATTCAAAGAATATGTCGAATTTCACATCAATCGTATTCAGATAGCGGGTCGCTCTCCCCACGGGTGAATCCGGTTCGACGTGTTTGTACGACTATCTCGATTATTGACAGCCATTGACGGTTTAGGCTTTCTCATTGGGAACGTAAGTAAGTACCTACAGATTGGATGTTTGAGTTAATACTTGTTGAAGTTATTTGCTGCTTAGTCCAGGGCCGTAAGTAAAGGTTTGGGGACCCCCGGATAACAGACACAATAATGCCCCTCTCTTTTTCCCCCTCCTAGACATATCACACTTTACTTTTATATTTCTTGTGGATGTGTGTTTTTATTGGTTGTTTTGTTATCCTGTGAAGTAAATTCACGTTTGTTACTTATGTGTTTTCAGTTACATTTTGTTGCGTACCGCCATAAAAACGGAATCCATTAAAAACATCAATCATAGCGCGTACAAAGATTTTTTTGGTAGTTGAGATTAATGTAATAACTAGGATACAGCTGAGGTTACCCGCCAGTATCCCACACCGGTATAAGTAACTTGTGGTTACTCCTTCAAAGTGCATGTCAAGGACATGTCAATTTTGTAAAATACTCTAAATCCCCAAGTGTCCCTGCACACCTCACAAATGCATTTAGTTGCCATGTAAACACTATTACGTAACAAATGGAAGATCCTAGAATATTTCTAGCTTCTCGGTTGGAATAGCCCGGCGAGCTATCACCTGCGTGCTGGCAGTCCGGTTCATTTATTGCATCATTCGAGTCCACAATTAGAAACATCAATTGCATGTGGGTTTGAGGCCCCTAGCAGATAGTTCCCATACTACCTTGTAAAATACCTAAAATGGTGTCCTTTTTAACTGTTAAACTCAGTGTGAGGATATTCAACGCCTGTGCTCATTGCACGCTGTCAAACCCTCGGCCATGGCGTCGCCGAACCATCATGTTCATCTAAGCTGCCAACACCGTTTCTCATTTTATGTGCTGTACTTGTGTGTTTTCCCTCATTAACTTGCCCGGTTAGAACTCCTTCAGAGAGAGGAATAGTCTAGAACAGAGTAGGTGCCAACTTCTTGGCGAACCCTGCAAGTAACTTTTATTACTATGTCTTTGTTACAATAAATCCTGAACTGAAAATACGCCATCTCGTCAATCAATGTAGAATAGAATGCCTTCCCTTCAATTATAAGGCCGCGGCCGACTCATATGACCTTGAGAGAGAGGAAATCTCCGTGCTGTACCGATATTGAGCTAATGTCCTGACGACGCCGGAACCCGCCTAGAATACGATCTCCGGGTGAGTCACACTGTTATTCTTACACCGCCTCTCATTTGCCCACAGCCCTCCTTTCAGCATACCCGCCTTAACACGCCGCCCAACGTGGCGCTCCTTCCCCTTGTTCCCCTACTTCCCCGCCCTAACTCTGGACGCACGAGTGTGGTGTTCTTTCCATTTGTAACACTTGCGCCCATCGGGGTGCTAATTCCCATTTGTAACACTGGCTTCCATCGTAGGGCTTTCCTCCTTCCCGACCTCCTCCTCTTTTCCCCTAATTACCACTCCTAATACTGCTGCTATTCCATCTGTAACAACACTTGTATATTTAGGTAGGATTGTTTTGGTGTCATTTTCATTGAGAAGTTTCTTTATTACGGATTTACATTTCAGGCATATTTCAAATATTAATTGTTTTATGTTTAGAACTCCATTAAATTTTTTTTTAAATAATGTAAATCAAATTTAATAATATTTTATTAAGTTCTGCAAGTAATTTTAGTTTGTATTATTGAGACAGCTGTTTCGGCGTTCAATGTCATTTTCAAACTGCGGTTAATCCACATCGGGATGACTCATTTATATGATTTTATTCACTCCCACCCATTCTAATTTGGACGGGTTTTTAAAAATGATGATTTATTACCGGTAAAACCGATTTACTTAGAATATAATTAAAATTCTGAATTATGTCAACCTTTCACATTTGTAATGTGATTGCTCGTATTTAACTGATAATGTTTTCTTAATTGATTTATTTAAATGTGTTGTATTGTTTTTATAATATGAACATACCGACAAGCGGTGAATATATAATTTTCCTTACTTTTTTTAATTAATGTTATATTAGGATCATTCTTTCGTTTATTCATTTTAATTGTTCAAGTAAATTTAATCAAAGACCCTTTCTTTCTATATGTAAAGGTTTAGCTTTGTTGTTGTCAAGCGGGACGTGATTATTCACTAAGAGATGTTTGCGAATTTCGAAGAAGTGCTTTTAGTTTTATAACATCGTATATGTTATTTGAATCTAGTTGAGAAAGCCCTTCCCGTCCGCCCTATATAGGTAGCGTTGCAGTCGGCGTGGTCGCATTTTAATTCGTATACGACACTTTTTTAAGTATAGGATTTTTTTCATTTTGAGTTCTTTAGGCTATATTATTACTCTCATAATCGATTCTCTACTGGAAAACACATCACAATTTACATCTCCGTTTTATAAAGGAACATAAATGTTACACACTGTAAAATAAGTGGAACATATTGCAACGATTTTAATGTCGCAGGCCGGGGCGCCATAATACCTCATTTCGGCTATGAAAGTAGTAATAGTACAGGTAAAATAGGGTTTTATAAAAGACAAAATTGCTACATTCTTGGTCATACATTCATCTTGGTAGTAGAAATGAAGATCTGCAGAGTCCGCCCAAAATAAAGTGGTGGAACTCCCCACGAGGGAGAGGTGGGGAATTTTTTGAAAAATTCATCTTTCACAGCTAGGTCGAGTGGGCATCGTTTAATATGGTTTATTTAGTGCTGAATCGAATACCACTCCAGATTTATTTATTTTAATTTATTATTTTAATTATAAAACATAGATATGAAAATAATTTTTACAATAACAAAAAAAAGAGTAGTCATGTAAAGCTGCCATGTGCAGCTTGTCTGCAGATTCTACTATTTATTTAAAATTTAATAAACATAATATAATCTAAAAGTTTCGAGCCCATTGAAGTGCAAGTACATTTATCATGTTTTATTTCCTGAGATACGATAGGTTTTTAGTGAACAAAACATTTTATCTGCTTGGGAGTGTCATTGGATTCAGCATTAATAACATCATTTTTTTTCGCACACCTGGCAAAGTAACATTGGTGTAATAAGACACATTCCCTAGCTACCTGGCAATGTGAGGCCGTGTAACAAAAAGAAGATATCGATATTCAAACGGAAAACAATGTTCTCTTTATTCTGAAAGTTTGAATTCCTAAACATTTTGAAGATTGCGTATAATAATATAAATTAGTTCATAAACAAATTATTTTTAAAAATGCTCATTTTATGGGTGCATAGATTGAACAATCAGATTATGTGTACCTCGCGTTATCGTCTGGTCCGTGTTGAGCATGGAAGACCTCGGACGTGAAAAACAACCCTTCTGTTAAATTTCCAGGGTTCTCTCCTCGGAAGACGTGGACCTCGTTAAACCGCATCCGGTGCAGTCATGTACGTATATGATGCACAAGTAGGACCTAAAGGATTCAGAATGTGGACACATTCAAACAACAGAACACATCGTAGAAGAATGTGTTCATCAGTTTCCCTATAGTACATTTGTACTGAACCAAGTGACTCCCGATGCCGTCGACTGACTGAATAACCTCAACATCCCACTATGACCTCCACCAACTCTCCTCCACCATACGAAGAAGAAGATGGAAGAAAAAATCTAATTCAGTAAGTAATGTTTTATCTAAGTAATTAATTTATGTAAGTAATTCTTATTAATTTATTAATGTTTTATCTGCTCAGTAACGTAAAAAAATATGTAATTTCGTTTCAAAATAATTATTATGAATAGTTAATGTACTCGTATGCATCATTTGAGTAAGGTATACACAAAGAGATACAATGGGAAATATATGTTCAATTACAGTTTAAAAAGTTGGCGAGACGAGATGAAAATATGTGCCGCGCGCAGTGACATCGACATCACCCATACATTTTAACGCAGGCTGGAGGAACTCACACTCCTTACAACAGTTGCGAGTTGCGAAGTCATTGTTATATTAGATCAAACATTACGGTAAATATTGACAGTAAAAGCAAATATTTTTATGGACAGAAATATCTATGTGCATCAACTTCTATGTATCTCAAGTCAAGTGTAACTAATTAAAAATTCCATCAGTATCTCTCCATGTCACATTTACATTTTACAACTTAATTGGGGTTGGATTATATCTTTCTTTCGTAAATGCCGCACAAGAGCTCTAGCATATTTCCAGGCCGAATGGAAATGGACTCCACACGGAGCCAGTATTTAGTAGAGTTGATGATCACCCAAATTGTTGAAGAAGCCGGCGTACTAAATTAGTCGTTTAGATCCACTGACCAGGTTCCTGCAGCAATGACCACCGAAGACTGACGTTGTCGTCTCTCTCTCCACTGTCTGTCAAATTACTCTTCCATCTTTATTTCGAATATAGCTGTACACACCGACATTGTGAGGTTGCCTGTCCATAACACAGTAAAGTATGATGAGTAGTTTTAATCGGTTACACTGCGAGTGCTGTCCAAAATTGCATTTTAGTAAGCTGATGCCCCCACCTACTTCAAGGATGCGCGCCACTCGCACGACTTTGCCGACTTGCCGATTGCACCATAGGTACTCGTGAACTCGAATGTGATAGTAGATTAGTGAGTGTCCAAACGCTGCTAGTGGAAAGTAGCTGTCCCTACCTACACCAAGGGTGCGCGTGCAGGCGGTGGTGGGGGCTACTAAAATAGAATCCATTCTATTCCAGGCAACTAAGTTGCTACTACTACTTATCACTAAAGCGTTTTGTTAATACGTAGCCAGTGTCTGCAAATTCTACTAAACGTTTTACTTACCACTAGCTACTCTACTAAATAGTGGCTCGGTGTGGACACGCCATAAGTGTCGGAGTGAGTGGGAGAAACGAAGTTCTTTGTTTTAAAGCCACGGTATATTTTAACTGATTGATTTCCTGAACACCTTCAATCACACAAATATTTTAACCTTCAATCTTCAATACAGTTTGATGAAACGTTGGCGACTATCCATGAATAAAATAATGACACGATTCTGAAAAAGGGTTTCAAAAAAACGTTTTCAGTGTATTTATATATTTGTCGATGCTCAAAAACAGTTCTTGTATGGTTTCCAAATTTTCAAAACTCGGTTAATGGCAGGCATTAAGCACTTAGCCCTGCAATTTGTGATACTCCGTCACAAATTCTTTCAGAGCTTCCATTCGGACCGTGTAAACATAAAATATGGAGTTATAAATTCTATGGGGTGAAGCTGAAAACAGGACATTTTTTCGTCCCGAAGCTCTCCTCGAAACAACGGGACAAAGTACTGAAAAACATGATGGTCTCGTTCAAAACGGGACTTATGGTCAGGTTATTTTTATTATATAAGCCAAATTTATTTTAATAACTTATTAATGGTTATAAACCTCATTGTGATATTTAATCATTGAAGAAGATAATATTAACCAATCCTAAATGAAAGTCGAAACCGAAAAAAACCACAGAAAATAAAAGGTATCAGTCGAATCTGGGGATCGAATCCAGGATCTCTGTCTTACCGGTACAACCGCTCTAACAACTGAGCTAATGAGACCAGTTCACTTTATGCCATCTTCATCGATATCGTACCTCAACTTCAAGAATTGTCAATATTATCCTCCATTAAATACCATATTATTGGATGCTATCTTTATGATGTTCTACCCGTATATAATTGCAATCTAGATAGTGTCTCGGATATACCTATCCGATTTTTATTTACATGGGACATCTACTGTGTTTTCTATAAGTCTAGAAAGAATATTCAATGTTTTTAATAATCTATTAAAGTTATTAAAATACTTGTCCCGGTAAGACGGAGGTCCAGGGTTTGATCCCCAGATGCGACTGATTTTGATGCGACAGATATGATATGAAAAAAGTAATCTATGAAAAATATAAATAACATATGTGGTTCTGTTATTTAATATGTTATAGGTATGAACAAAATTCACAGCATTTTTTTAAATTTTGCTTAACCGCTTCATGCTTTTGAATAAGTCACGCTCGCGCGCTAAACGCGTTGCAATTTCTGCTAACCCGAGTGACGCTCGCCTGTTTAGACTCGAAGCGTTCTATTTTTAGCTAACACGAGTAACACTCGTCAAGGTTAGCGATGTAATTTACGCAGTTTGAATTTACCTGGATTGTGATCGATCGTGTTTTTGAGCTGCTTATTTCATTTTTAGTATATTGTGTTCACATGCATCGTGTATGTATGAATGCATCGTTTTATTCAACAACAAAAAATACTTATCATATCATTCGTGTGTTTCGATTTTATCTGTCAACAGTTGTTCTGTTTTGTTGCTCATTATATTTGTCAAAAACCAATTATTTTTTGTTATCTGCTTAAAGAAAAGTGTTGTGTATTGTTCCTTGAGGATTCTTCTCCCCTCTGGTCATCCAGGAACCAATTTTCGCAGCTGATTATCAGATATTTATACACTTTTCTGCCTAGTCGTCACTAGTTCCATTTTTCTTTTTCTTTTGTATTTGTAAAGAATGGAGGATATTCCTAAAACGGTCCATTTAGGACTCCCCAGAAAGCCTCCAGATCCCCCTTCTGACCTTCCAGATAATACTTCAGAAATTTCAGACAGTGAATCTGTCATAATAAAGTCCTACAAAAAAAAGAAAGTTTAGTGCATCTCCAAACATATCCGACTCTCCTTCAACTTCGCAGGCCCCAACCCCAGCAGCACTTTCAGCATCTCTTCCGACTAATTTCTACTCTGTTCATTCCCCTGGCCCATATATTGTGTACGCCCAAAAAACCGAGCAAGGAAAAACTATTCATCCTCTTGAGTTTGGTAAATTTCTAACATACACAAAAAATCTTTCCATCAAGCCTGGAGGTGTAAAGGCCGAGGGTCGTTTTCGAATCTCTGTTGAATTCCTCACAGGGTCAGCTACCAATTCATTTATTAAAAATATTTACATTTCATCAAATTCCAAATTATGGATATGGGCTATGGTATGGGCTTGGTCAGAGGTATCTCGACCAATCTTTCCATCCCAGAAATTTTATCCCTTACAACCCCTCAACATATCGGCAATCCCATAAAAGCCAGAAGACTAAATTACAAGGACTCTTCTGAGGGCTCAATTTCCTGGAAACCCTCCCAATCTGTCGTGATCACCTTTGAAGAGCAGTCTCTTCCCTCGCATATATATTAATTTTTTAATTCATTACCGGTTGAAATTTGCACTTATCCCACCACACAATGTTTTAAGTGCTGCCGTTTTGGTCACCCAAAGCTGCATGCAGATCTCCGCCCAGATGTTTCAAATGTGATGAAAGCCACACAGCTGACCAATGCCCTTCTTAAGCCCAACCCAAATGTTTCAACTGTTTAGGCTCTCATACAGCCATCAACTCTTCTTGCCCAGAACAATCCCGCCAAAAAAATATTAAATTTTCGATGTCTTCTCAGAAGTTATCTTTTCTGCAGGCTTCTAAATTATTCTCTCCCGTCAAAAAATCATTTGCTGAGGCTTTATCCAGCAACTCTATATCCAACTCTCTCCAATCCTCAACAAGAATTTCTTCTCGCTCAACTAAATTCTCATACAAAAACCCCACCCCTAAAGCGGCTCCTGGATAAGATCAACAACAACACAATTCACTTCTTTTAAATCCCAATGGGTCATCACTTTCAACTGCCGTAAATGGTTGTGCAAACAATTCTAATCCATCCTCAACGAACTCTCTCTTCCTTTCTGAAAAACTCTCCCAAGACAATTCTTCATTTATTCAAACCCTTATTATGCTTTTAATTGACCTAATTACTTCACAAACCAATCTACCGTCCAACGCTGCTTCTATTATTATCACATTAAAATCAATTTCTCAAAATGACTCCACAAGACGTCAGAATACTTCAGTGGAACCGCAGAAGCGCCATCTCCAATAAGGATGACCTCACCCGCCTTTTGTATTTCCACTCAATATCGATTGCTGCCGTCTCTGAGACTTGGTTTAAGCCTGCTCATCTCTTCAAGGTGAGTGGCTTCCAATGTCTGCGGGACGTCCACATTGATGGGATGGGCGGTGCAGCCCTGCTCATCAAAAACTCCCTACCCTTCACCCCTCTTTCCATTAAACTCATAAATTCATCCTTCCAATTAGTGGCAGCTACTGTCTCTAATATAACATTTATATCTCTCTACATTCCCCCTTCTACCACATTTGATCTTTCCTTATGGGTCCACATGTTTGGCAAAATATCTTCTCCTTTTTTCTCAGGAAACAAAATTATTGACCTTATGGACTCCTTGAACCTGTGTCTTCGAAATGACGGATCCCCAACAAGGTTAAGTCACCCTGGACAGAGACCTAGTGCGGTGGACATATCTCTTTGTTCCCGATGTATCTCTCCACTAATTTCCTGGAGAACTACCTCAGACCCTTGCGGCAGTGACCACTATCCCATCATTCTGTATCTGGCTCAGCGGTTAGATACTAACCCCTTTAAAAGTAAATCAAAATATATTACAAAGAAAGCCAATTCAGAGAATATTCAGGCTCTTACCCTCTCCCTTCCTACCCCTAATTCAGAAAATTGCACCTCCACTTATAAATCTTGGTCCGAGTCCATTCTTAAATCCGCTGAAAAGGCTATACCTAAATCATCTCCTGTAGGCACGAAGGCTCGCCCTCCCCCTTGGTGGGATGAGGAATGCCTTCGAGTGTTGAAAGAAAGGAAAGCGGCCAATAAAACATACTGCCAACAGATGACAATGGAAAATTACTTAACAGCCAAGAATGCCCAAGCTCGTATATTTCGTTTAAAAAAAAACAGCTGGCGTAACTTCTGTACTAACATATACCCTGCCACTCCAGCGGGGGAGGTTTGGTTGATGATTCGCAGATTTAGATCTTCCTTTTCACTGCCGAAGTCATCTCACAATTCAGCAATTTGGATTTCTGACTTTCTTAGCATAATAGCTCCCCCTTATGTACCTAATCTTGATGAAGTACCTATTCCATCTTTTACCCGAAATTCGTCTTGATGAAATTCTGAACATATTCATCAGACACAATGATGACAATTCCCTTTCCTACTTTCTCTCTCTTATCAATATATTTCTGGATTCTGGTATTATTCCCCCAGACTGGAAAATCCAAAACATCATTCCCATTTGCAAGAGTAACAAAGATCCAAGTCTAGGTTCCAGCTATAGACCGATTGCTCTCTCTTCAACTCTGTGCAAAGTAGCTGAAATGATGATTAAGAATAGATTAGACTAGTTCGTAGAAAAGAATCAAATCTTTTCCCCTACGCAGTTTGGATTTAGAAAAGGTAAAAGTACCCTTCATAACCTTTCCTCTCTTGTGACAGATGTTAAATTAGCACTTTCTAAAAACGAATATTGCATAGCAGTGTTTTAGACATACGGAGCATATGACAATGTAGTTATCCCCATTCTAAAAGAAAAATTGGCGATTGGCGTCCCACCCAAATTGGTCCAATTCATTATTAATTTGTTCTCCCAGAGAACTATTTTTGTAGACGTGCCTGGATCCTCTCCCCACACTAGACACATATTCAAAGGACTCCCGCAAGGGTCTGTCCTAAGCCCGATCCTGAACAATATTTATACTTTCGATCTGGAAAAATCTATTCATTTCATGTGCGATATACTTCAATACGCCGATGACTTAACGTTCTACAAAATATCCCCCAATCTTTTCATCGCAGCGTCAGCAATCAACAACGCTCTTAGAAAACTCTTGGCGTGGCTAAATAGTAATGGCCTTGAACTTTCTCTTTCCAAAAGCAAAGTTGTCATCTTCACTCGTCGTCGAAAGCTCCCAGATATTCAGGTGAGATTTGGCGATGAAGTCATCCCTATCTCTAAGGAAGTTAAGTTCCTGGGAATGTTTTTGGATTCCAAGCTTACTTGGAACACCCATATAAATCATGTTATCACAAAATGTGAAAGCAATATCAATCCACTTAGATTTCTGTCCGGAGTGTGGTGGGGTTCCCACCCAGCCTATTTAAAACTTCTTTACAATGCTCTCATCCGAAGTCATCTTGATTACGGATCTTGCCTGTTTGATACAATATCTTCTCAATAAATACTCATAAATTAGATAAGATCCAGTCAGTGTCTCTTCGTCTTATTCTAGGAGCCATGAAATCTTCCCCAATCAACTCAATGTAAGTAGGATGCCCCTTGCATATAAGAAGGCGATGCATAGCAGAAAAATATATTTTCAAAACATGCTCGATAACATCCCATCCCTTGATTCCTAAACTTCAATCTTTAAATTATGATGTTATTTCAAATCCATTTTGGAAAAAACATTCCCCCCCCCCTTTTTCTATGACTGCTATAACTCTTTCCTGGATATACCCACCAACATCTATCGTAACGAATCTCTTCCCTTATATTCGTGTTCCTATGAAAGCCTTACTTTCTATCCCAAGGTTCACCAGTTTATAGGAATAAGCAAAAAAAAATAAACAATTCAGCTCAATCAAATAATGTAGAATTTAACAAAATTATTGAAAACAATTGGCCAAACTATTGTTACGTAACAAAAGGAAGACCCTAGAATAATTCTAGAAGTCACAATAATCAACCAACCCGGTGACTTCCCGCTTTTTAGCAAGGTTAATCAACCAATGAGGGCTAGACGGTCATTACTCACCACATAGAACAGGGTAGCTCGAAGCGAACTTCCGAGCGCTCACGACTTCTGTTCGGACCGTTAAGCGAATACCTGCGTGCTCCGTTGGAGTCAGCGGCTTGGTTCATTATTTCATCATTCGAGTCCGATTGGCAACGTTAATCGCATGAGGGTCTGAGGCCCCTAGCTGATCGTTCCCATTTTTCCTTAAAACACCTAAGATGGTGACCTGTGATTACCAATTAAATTCAGTGTGGAGATATCTGATGCTTGAGCCCCATGTACGCTGCCCACGCAGGCAAAACCCGACCATGAGAGAGAGAAGTAGTCTAACTCTAGTACAGAGTAGGTGCAAAACTACTTGGCGTACAACCGTATATAACCTGTATGTCTATGTTCTCGACACAATAAACTCTGAACTGAAAGTACGCTATCTCTTCATTTAAAGTAGAATAGAATGCCTCTCCTTCAATTATAAGACTGCGGTCGACCCATGACTCTGAGAGAAAGGAAACCTCATGCTGTACCGAAACCTGAGCTATCTATTGTCCCGACGACGCTGAGACTCGCCTAAGATACTATCACCGGGTAAGTCGCGCTGTTATCCTTATCTCCGCCCCTCATTTGCCCACGACCTCCTATCCTTCCCCCCTTTCAATCTCTTAATACTGGCGCCCATCGTGGTTCTGGTTCCTTCCCGATCTCATCATCTTTTTACCCAGTTCCCACTTCTAATACACCATCCTTTTCAATCTTTTAATACCATATAAAATTATTCACAGATGGTTCCAAACTCAGTCAGGATTCCCATTGCAAATTGGCAAATCAACATGTAACGTAACGACAGAAAGATCCTAAAAAGACTCTAGCCACTCGTCAACAACAACGGTAAAAAACGACGCGAGCGCCACGTTTGCCATAATGGCAGCTTGCACGCCCACGCGCCGGCACTTCTTTCTCACCCGGCTTCCGGATGACATCTCTGGTCCGCGGTCTACGATCCAGTCAACTGCGTCTCTAAAAGAGCGCTCTAGAAGCCATTTTGGCAGCCGCAAATTGTAGCGCCATATTATCATGCATGCTGGGTTTACACCCACTGTGCGAGATTGCATTAGTATAACCAAAGAGCTCCGGTACATGGTGACTCTCTCGTAAATATAATTTAACTTCAGTGTACTGATGTCCAAGCCCGAGGCTTCCACTAGGATCCTTTTGCCGCCACGATTATGACTGTAAGCTGACTATGAATTTCCTCTTTTGTGTTGTAACTTATTCGAGTCCCCGTTATCATGCCCGTTTAGAGAATATCAGAGAGAATAATCACCTGTAACTTCCATTTGAGGTTAGGCTAGCTTTTGATTATTGTAGCATAACTTATCATGTCTGTACCTTCCCCTGAATAAACTCTGAGTCTGAAAGCATTTAGTAGATTCATTTGGCATAGTATTAGAGTCCCCGACCCCAATTATAAGACTGCCTGTCGGCCTACGGCCCTGCAGAGGAGCTTCTTGGCCTGCCGAAACTGAGCTAGTCGAATGTCCAGAGCCGAGCTCCCTATCGAGACACCACCCTCGGGGTAAGTCTAAACAAATGAACTGTCTCCCGTAACCGCTCTTTCCCAACCTTCCTCCTTTCCATCTCCTTCACACAACCTCCAGTCTCATTTTTTATATAACAAACACGTTGTGATTCTCCACAAATTGATCTGTAGACCACATTGTGCCTCTTCTTAAAACGATCTATCCATCCATTGATAGACAATACAACAACTCACTGACTAATTCATATTATTTTTAAAAGTTTATTTAAAGTGATTAAACAAAAAAATCGGGAAGCTATCTATAGTGTGTCCTGTTTGGGTATAAGTCCTAACATATTTAAAATTCACAACAAAGTGATCTTACATAGTTTAATAGTAAAAGTTTAAAAGTAAATATAAATTTGAAATATTTTGATAGAAAGCAGTCACTTTGTGGTTAGACATATTTAATGAAAATAAAACAATAACTTTGTTTATAACCACGAGAATTTTATTTAATTTTATTACGACCGACCGGTTTTATTTTAAAATTAAACTCAGTTTAATTTTTGTACCCTGAAGATGCTTATGTTAAGCGAAACCGGTCGGTCGTAATAAAATTACATAAAATTCTCGTGGTTATAAACAAAGTCATTGTTTTATTCTCATAAATTTGAAAGTTTTAACGTGTATCAAGGTCGGTAGTAAATAAATACTATCCAAAATGCATTGCCGTGTATGCCCTGAAGTGATTCTCTCCGACGACTCGATATTTGTGTGCTCGGCATGCAAAGGCACCTACCATCTAGCCTGTGGAGGGATAACGGAGAATACCTACCGTAGACTTTCTCAAGAACGTCGAACACAACAGAAGTGCAAGCATTGTAAAAGGGACACGAAATCGACCGCTATTGGCACTACTATATCGACGGAGACATCCAGCGATAATACACCTTTGGAGCCGTTAAAAAAAAATATGGCCAACAAAATACCATCGTCTTCGTCCGCCGCTCAGACGCCAACGAATCTAGAAGACCTTCAGGATTTAGTCATGAACAAAACTAACAACTTGGAAAAAAAACAAGATGACATCATGGAACAAAATAATAAAATACTTGAAAGTATTCAATTCATGAGTGCGCAGTACGAGGACTTACTGACCAGAATCCGCGAGGTTGAGCTCCGCAATGATGAGCTATCAACAAAGAACTCAGCTTTGGAAGCCAGAATTGTGGTGCTCGAAAATTGCGCAGAATTCCAAGAACGAACCCTCAAGGCCAATAATTTGGAGATTAGAGGTATCCCAGAAACCGAAGGCGAAATTTTGAAAGACATTGTTTTTAACATTTGTCAAACAACCGGTTCTCCCATTCGACTAAATGACCTCGATGCTGTTTATCGAATAACCAGAAATAAAAAAAAAAATAAACAGAAGAAACCGAGATCAATTATCATGAAATTAAAATATCTCGCAAGAAATCAACTTTTGTCTGATGTGAAAACATTCAACAAAAATAATCCCAATAGAGAAGACAAACTCAACACGTCGAACATCGGTATCGCCGGCTCCCGCTTGGCGATCTATGTTTCAGAACAACTGACATTTCGTACTAACCACCTATATTTCAAAACCCGGCAAGTGGCTAAAGACAAAAAATACAGATTTACCTGGATTAAAGCGGGACAAATATATGTTCGGAAGGATGAAGGAACAAAGGCAATTACGATATCGAATGAATCCAATTTGGCAACGCTATAAGTTTGTATTATTCGAACTAAATACACTCTCGAGGTATGTCTTGTCTCGCTCATCTGCATGTGTTATTATAATATGCTACTTTTTATTCTTTTTGCAATCACGTATGTGGGACTACTATGCTAATATCTGTTTTTGTATACACTGCCATATCCTGTGTTATACTCGTACTTGCTTTGGAAGCGAATCCACAAATTCTGCAACATTTATTGAGTCAACGTTCAATTGAATATTTGTATGATTCAATTACCATGTGATATTTATAATGATACCAATATAACTTGTACTATGGATGTGATAGACGATCTTAAAAGCTTAAATAATTATTGTTTGAATTCTTATAATTTAAAAATAATTCATCAAAATATCAGAAGTATTTCATCAAACATTGATGATTTCTTGATATTTCTTGATCAATATACTTGTACTTTCGATGTCATAATATTATCGGAATGTTGGATCCATAAAGATTATACCTCTAAAATTATAAACACCTACACAGAATATCACACAACTATAAATATTAATAAATCTAGCGGAATTGTCGTTTACATAAGGGACGGAATTCAAGCGCAAGTCCACGAAATAGTATTATCGCCAGCAAATTGTCTAAAAATTGTGCTTAATAATTATTTATGTGTTTTTGCAATTTATAGATCACCATCTTTTCAAAACATCGACACTTTTTTGAATTCGCTTCAATCAACCATCAATAGTTCTAAAAAAATTACACGTCAAATCATTATAGGCGATCTCAATATTAATACTATTCCTCAATATCACATACAAGCAAACGATTATTTATGTCTTCTTGCTGAAAACGGTTTTATTCAGACAATCAACACTGCCACTCGTGAACAGGGTGCGACTAAATCCTGTTTAGACCATATAAATGTAAAAAATATTAACTTCATTGACTCATTTGTTATCCACACATCGATTTCGGATCACTATACTACAGCCCTCTGCCTCAAAGTTAAATCTCCCCCAACTGCTAAAATTAAATACGTCCCTCGAACAAACTACACTAATTTATATTAAATGAAAAACACAATTTGTAAAACACCACTTTTATTGAATTAATAACCGTCGCCAACCAGGTTTCGCTTCACCGAAGCTTCGTCAGGGCTTATTATTAACTAAAGATAATTGGATACAGGCACATATATATACATAAAACAATGAGTGAAAGAGATATAAAATGAAAGAAAGAGACACATATAGAGTGGGAGGGGAGACATTATTTAGGGAGGATAAGTGGGGGGGGAAGGAAAAAGGAGGGGGGGGAAAGAGGGGGGAAACAGCTGAGATTACCGGAATAAATTAAGTATGGGACTATTAGTTAAATTAATTTGGTTATTAATAATGTTTAAATTATTATTAACTGCTTTTTTGATCTCGAGGGCTTCTAAATTGTTTAATCTTATTCCAATTCCATTTTTATGTAATTCCCCCTCCACTTATCCTCCCTAAATAATGTCTCCCCTCCCACTCTATATGTGTCTCTTTCTTTCATTTTAAATCTCTTTCACTGATTGTTTTATGTATATATATGTGCCTGTATCTAATTATCTTTAGTTAATAATAAGCCCTGACGAAGCTTCGGTGAAGTGAAACCTGGTTGGCGACGGTTATTAATTCAATAAAAGTGGTGTTTTACAAATTGTGTTTTTCATTTAATATATAATGTCACACCCCAAAGTGTTTGCTTCCTTCGAAAAAATTACACTAATTTACTTGAGGACTTGCGTTCAGAAAACTGGCAAAAAGTATTTGACCAAATTGACACGAACATTGCGATGAAGGAATTCACTAGTAAACTACATTCATATATATCTAAAAATACTAGCAAGAAACGCATATCAAACAGTCAGTTTAAACTCACCCCCTGGATCTCTCCTGGCCTTGTTAAATCTATCCACCGAATAAACCAACTTCGTGAAAAGGCGAAAAGGTATCCAGATAATATTTTAGTACTAGCTCATTACAAAAAATACAGGAATTTATGTAAAAAATTAATTAAATTTACGAAGGAAAATTACTATAAAAAATTCATTTACGAAAATACATACTCTCCAAAACGTTTGTGGGAAGCATTTCGTGATATTAGTAAAACAAAAAACAGTAAGTCTTCCGAAATTAAAGAATTGAACATCAATAACATAGACTCTTCCATTCCCGAAAATATGGCGAATTTTGCTAATGAGTATTACACGTCAGTGGGAGCCACGCTAGCAAAAAAATATATTTTAAAATGTAATAAAACTGAAACCGAACTAGCCAACTTAATCACCTCTAATCTCGAGCATAAAATAGAAAATATCCAAACATCAAATGAAGTTTTAAAACTAATCGACGACCTAAAGACATCGAATGCTTGTGGACCAGATAAAGTCTCAACAAATCTGCTTAAAGTAATAAAATCATCCATAGCACCTCCGATTGCGTTCATTTCTAATCTAAGCTTCCAATCGGGCATATTCCCTGATCATTTAAAACACTCAATTATTACATTGATTCACAAAAACGGAGATAAGTCGCTGATTCAAAATTACCGCCCAATATCTCTGCTAAACTCGGTCTCAAAAATCATTGAAAAAATTGTTAAGAACCGTCTCACACTTTACCTTGAACATAATAACATACTTTCTAAGAGACAATATGGCTTCCGAACAGGATTAGGTACCGAAAATGCTATTGCTAAACTGACGAAAATCATTTCCAATAATATTGACGGAGGAATTAAATGCATCGCGATCTTCCTGGATTTAGCTAAAGCTTTTGACACCATCTCGCATAAAATTCTTTTGAAAAAACTACAGCTAATTGGTATACACGGACAACTATTTAAATGGCAGGGTAGCTACTGAGAAAACAGAAGCCAAAGAGTTAATATCAATGATACTCTAAGCGAACCAGCCAATAATGGATTTGGTGTACCCCAAGGAAGTACTCTAGGGCCTATTTTGTTCAATATATACATCAATGACCTATGTAACAGTAACCTTGCCGATCACATCATCACCTTTGCTGATGATACAGTATTGATTTATGAAGGCAAAACCTGGAACGAAGTTCATAGTAAAGCAGAAATTGGTATAAACAAGGTTATGCATTGGTTAGACAATAACCTCCTTACTCTCAATACGGATAAAACTAAATTCATACGTTTCAGTGCAACGCAAGCGGGACAACCCAAAGATGTGCTAAATATTACTGCTCACCTTTGCAATGAAATAAATACGTGTACGTGCAATAACTTAGAATGCGTGGATAGTGTAAAATATTTAGGAATCATTATTGATAAATTCTTAAGATGGGAAGAACACGTCATCTCAATTGCCACAAAAGTCAGAAAACTCACTCACCTTTTCATAACTATTAGAAACATTCTAAACGTAAAAGATCTAAAATCAATATATTAAACCATGTGTAATTCTTTATATGAATATGCATCCTTAGGATGGGGCGGTTGTGCCAAAACAATTTTGGACCCCCTGGCAAAAGCGCAAAAATCCCTAATAAGAGTCATCCTTAATAAACACTTCAGGTACCCCAGTGATGAATTATTCAAAGAAATGCAAGTTCTTGATGTCAGACAACTGTATATCAGGAAAATTGTATTACACACACATAAACAACGTCACCACTACCCATCTATCGAGCACTATCATGACACCAGACACTCAAGAAGTAATCCAATAGTTGCAACAAAAACCATGACATCCCTTGCTCAAAGACAATTTTCATACTTAGGACCAAAATTATTCAACATAATACCCGATACATGGAAAATGAAAAGTACAAACGTCCTGCGTAAACTGATCAATGTATGGCTTCTCGATTTAGGGAGGGTCAAAAGCGAACATATGCTCATTAATATGTGTGTACAATTTTAATAAAACCTTCTTATGTAATTCATCACTATTATACACTAAATCAAAAAAAAAATGCATATCATACTTTAATCTTGTATACTTTAAACTTTTATACTCTATACTTTAAACTTTTACATCTCATATGTAATTCGTTATTACTACACACTAAATTTATTGTAAAAAAGCATATCATACTAAATCTTTTATTTTTCAAACTATTATACTTTATATTTTATACTTGTACATGTCAATTGTAATTCATTATTACTCTACACTAATTTAAAAATGCATATCATACTTTAATATCTTATACTTTAAACATTTACTCTCACTATACACTTTTACATCTCATATGTAATTTATTATTTCTCTACAGTAAACTAAAAATGCATATCATACCTTTAACTTATATTCTTTAAACTTTCACACTTTATATTTTAAACTTTTACATCTCATTTGTAATTCATTATTATTCTACACTAATTTAAAAAATGCAACATACTTAATTTAAATTAACTTTATGGATTATTTTATATTCTTTTATGTGTATGTATATTAATATGAACTAATCTTATCAATTTGACTGTCCTAAAACGGGATTTGCTACTAGTTGGGCAGTCAAAGCCTTCTTAAATATTTCTGTAAAATAATGTGTGTTTCAAATAAATATTATTATTATTATTAAAATCACTAGGGGTGGGGTAGGGGTCGGGGTAGGAATAGCGGTAAGAGCAGGGGTAGGGGTTGGGGTAGGGGAAGACGATATGGGTATCAAACTGAGCGTCTCCACCTACGCAACGAGATTTGGGCAATTAAAAATTTGGTAACAAACTCCTAGGCCCCATTTGTCGAGATAAAGCTAACATTGAAAGTTTTTTCTTTTTATTTTCTTTAAATATTTAATCGTGGTAGTCGTAGAGTAGGAGTTGGGTAGATATAGGGTAGGAGTTGGGTAGATGTAGGATAGAAGTAGGGTAGATGTAGGGTAGGGGTTGGGTAGGGATTGGGTAGGTGTAGGAGTAGGAGTAGGATTAGGATTAGGAGTAGGAGTAGGAGTAGGAGTAGGAGTAGAAGGAGTAGGAGAAGGAGTTGGTGAAGGAGTAGGAGTAGGAGTAGTAGTAGGAGTAGGAGTAGGAGTAGGAGTAGGAGTGGGAGTATGAGTTGGTGTAGGTGTAGGAGTAGGAGTAGGAGTAGGAGTAGGATATTTTTCATATTATTTCAGACACTTACACTCCTTGCTTCATCCACATTTAAACACACATACACAACTACTCACAACCGATTGCAGCACTGCAATAGGCAAAACCTAGTATATATTAATGCTCTAACTTTTCCCCATTTTCAGACTTCGACAATTAAAAATTTGGTAACAAACTCCTAGGCCCCGTTTGTTGAGATAAAGCTAACTTTGAAAGTTTCTTCTTTTTTATTTTCTTTAAATACTTAATCGTGGTAGTCATAGAGTAAGAGTTGGGTAGATGTAGGGTAGGAGTTGGGTAGATTTAGGGTAGTAGATGTAGGGTAGATGTAGGGTAGGAGTTGGGTAGATGAAGGGTAGGAGTTGGTTAGATGTAGGGTAGGGGTTGAGTAGGTGTACGAGTAGGAGTAGGAGCAGGAGTAGGAGTAGGAGTAGGAGTAGGAGTAGGAGTAGGAGTAGGAGTAGGAGTAGGGGTAGGAGTAAGAGTAGGAGTAGAGGTAGGAGTAGGAGTAGGAGTAGGGGTAGGAGTAGGAGTAGGAGTAGGGGTAGGAGTAGGAGTAGGGGTAGTAGAAGGAGTAGGAGTTGGAGTAGGGGTAGGAGGGTGAATATAAATATTTTTCCAAATATTCGTTTTAAAAATTATTTCCAACACACACTTCTTGCTTCATCCACATTACAACACATATTCTAAATACACAAACCAATTGCAGGACTGCAATAGGCAAAACCTAGTTATGTATTATTATATTACGACAAGGTTTTGTGTAGCTACATTGGCATTGTTACGCGAATAACGGGACTGTTATATACATGATAACTTTTTGTTTGACAAGCCCACAAAGGGCACAAAATGCCCCCGAAAGGCATCCAATTGTACACAACTGATGATCCTATTTATATCGCAAATGTGCCCGAAGCGGGAAACACACCAAATACGTCTCCAACATTTGTATACGGTTGCCATTTGTTCACTTCTTCTACTCAAAAGACCCTCCCCACACAGCATCCTCAAAGATAGCAAGCTTCCTGTGTGGAGTTAATGTAAAAAAAAACATCCTCACGACTTTGTGCATCCCCCTCTTAACCGTAAGTATACCAACAGATATAAATACGCATGGGCGGATCTGCAAAATGTAGCAATAAAAAATAACACGAATTCTTTTGTAATCGGCTTAGGGCGCTGAGCAATTCTATTTGTGACACATTGAAATTTTTTATCGGTTGCTAACATAATAAAATGGTGTAATGAAATTGTCACACATCTGAAAAGGAATAATGAATGTTAACTGTTGTAAGATTATAATTTTAACTTCAATTGAAACAAACACTAATAATCCGCAATACTTGCAACGTGTTGACGCGATTCATCATAAATCCATCTATCAAACTTAAGTAAAAATAATGTTACTGTTTCCGCTAACACAATAAAGACAAAAATTAAAAATAATATTTTTAAAAAAAGACTGCTGGAAACGGGCGTCCTTGAGGATTCGTTAGACAAATAAGATATTTTCTGGACAAACACTAATGACGCAGTAATTTTTCTTACCGCCCGTTTGAACGACTTCCATGGAATGTTCCAAACAATCATTCTGAATGTCCGGCAGATATACATCTACAGTTGTATCCAGCAATTCATCTGCGCCATCCTTCGAAGTCCCTGACTCCGTCTTGAAAGCGAGTCTATCCGGGATAGGAAGGTCCATGGCACCGCCGCCTTGATAGCATTCAAGTAACAATGGAATACTCTGGAAACTAACTTTTAAATTAGTAACCGAATTTCTTCATCGTCACATCAATGTATTAAAATTAAAACAATTCAACAAAACAAAAGCAAATAATCAGATTATGGTGTAAAGTAGATATTTTAATTAAATGACGCAGCAGGGGGATTTTTCCTCACTAGAAGAAATAGATATTTTACATAGAAATATGTAAATAGCTCTATTACCACTTCCTCATGTTGATTGGAAATAATGTTATAAATTGATAAAACACGATTTATTAAGAACTCGATGTTTTTGACATTTCTATAAATAATGAACATAACCTAAAACCTCAGTTACGAAAAGCAATATAGAAAAACGTGCCGATACAATGTTCAGTGTTTTCCCATAGAGCAATAAGTAAATATTAAAAATGTATTCCATTTCCGTACAGCAAAATCTACTCACGTACAAGGCGAAGCAAAAAGTCTCAATGTCAATATGTTTCGATGACAAGGAACATAACCTGGTATCAGCAGTAATTGAAGATGCGGACCAGGAAATAGTTAATCGAAAAATAGATATAAATGTGGTGATTTTGGCACTAATTCAAAACAAGTAATTTACACGATGTTATTACAAATTACAGATAACGGAGAGCAACTAGCAGAACAAAGCGCAACAGTCGTCAGAAGAAGTTGATGGTATGGCCCATAGATAATACCATTCACAAGATTGATATCTTCGTACTTTTAGTATGAAAAAAGATTGTCATGATTTAGTCCTATGGCCACACCATCGAACAACTCTGACGTCACAAAACCATCGACGGGGATGTAAAGGTGTTGATGGCCGTATAAATGGTAGTCCCTCTACATGATGGTAGTTGATAGGCCATCAACTGGCCAGTGTTTCGGAAAACTTTTTCGCCAACTAACCTAATATGTACATTATAACTATTAAAACAAAATTTCAGTGCCAAATCTGTTTATTAATTTAGTATACCATTAGTATAATTTTAGACCTCCGGGTACATTGAATAAATCTTGATTTCGTAGTTAATAATGATTTTATTTATTGATAAAAAAATTGTATAAAAGTAAGGTATCCATAAATTTAAATCAAGACAATGACTGACAAATACTTAATGCGATCAATGTTCTTGCATCTCCTTGGAATGTTTGAGTCAGGTTTGTGTATAGTTGTTTTGAATTTTAGGCATGATTCCAGGTTCTCATCAATAAGACGACTTCTCAGTTTACTCTTGATAAAATTCATGCTTGAAAAAGATTGTTCGCATGAATATATAGAACCAAAGGGGAAAAGAAGAGCAAACGTGAGTTTTTTCAGCTGATCATAAGAATCATACTATTCCAGCGGTTGAACTTGATCATGTCTTTCTTCTCCAGGTCTTTCAAAGCAGACCACTTGTGAGGTGAACTAAGTTCACATTTGTTCCCTCTGCAGTATTTCCAAATCAACATAAAGACGTTCAAATTTAGAGCTCTATAATTCCTGTTTTTTTTTTTTTTTTAAATCCAACATTTGTATTTCAAAGTTACCAATGTCAATGCCAAAAGGAGAAAAATTCAAATATGTTGTCGTAGCAATAAGAGGGTTTTTGACACATGCTAAGGTCGCTCTGCTGTTTTTAAATTCCTGAAACCTGCTGAGAAATGCTTCCCTCATATTTAAAATGGTTGTGGTTGTTAATGGAGGAATTATTTTCTTGGTGATGCTTCAGCAGGCTCGGAAAGTGAAACAAATTGATGACAAAAATACCTATTTAATGTGCAGCTGAATAGAGAATAAGACTTTATTCTTCAGGAAGGTATCTCTGAAAGGCGCCCGCGATTTACAGACACAATAAGATCCGGCCACTGTAGACAAGACTGTTGCGCCTGCTCGTGGATTTTTATGCCAGAGCTGCATTTAGGAGCCAACGGAGGCGCACTTTGCCGACTACTAAGCTGGCCGATGGGCTTGGGATTGCCGGCGAGCCACTACACTATGGCGACGTTCAATTCTACTTTCAACGTACTTACGGGTGGACGTGCCGCTGAGGCAATATATTTGGTTAAAATCTAGATGATTCGTTTTTATTAGTATATTAGGCAATGCCATTAAAAACAAATGATATGTAAATGTATTTTTATGATATTATAAGCTACATAATACCATAAAATTAATTTCGGTTATTCAGGAAATGTAATATTTTTTTATAATTTGTTGTTATTGTTATGTTTTTCCTCTCTTCCAATAACTCTACCCAAATAAAAATAGGGTATGAATGCACACATATTTATTTAAAAAGACTTTGATACAATTCATAATTACGAGAAACACCGAGCTATCCTAATCCCGAATACGGTACCCGAGGTCTGTCACCTGCGGCTAATCTACAAACGCCCGGCTTTAAATTCCGGGAATTTTGCAGTGAAGGAGCGAGCAGTTAAGGGGATTAACTCGGTCGTCAACAGCGAACTAATTAAAAGCCACTGAGCCACAGTTCGGAGTTCTCGAAGGAACCCAAAGAAGAGTTCGGGGGACTTTGGCCGAATCAAAATCAGTGGACAGAGACGAGTCATTAGAGACCGTCCGGCCAGTGGTCGTAGTCGAGAATCCCGTCTCCTACAAAGCAAGCAGGCCGCTTGCATCTCCAGACTGAGACGCTGCGTTAAGACTCGGAACCGCCGAACCCCAACGCCCACCGTTCGAGTGCAGTCGGGTGCCTTTCGCCTCCTGCCCTCTGGCGCCGTGATCCCATCAAGGCACATACCCACAGCCGCAGGAATCACCACCAGACAGCAGTTGAGCGCCTCTGGCATCCTGCTGATCATCCTCTTGAACCGTCTGAAACCGGACGTCAAGCGGAAACCGAACCGCGTGGCCGCCCGACACCAAAACCTCCCCTCTACCGGAAGTGCCACTTGCTCTTCGATACTTCCAACACCAACATCGAGGCGACTGGTAATCTCCCCACTGGACCGTGTGCAGATTACCCATAGAAACAGTTCGTGTAATTAAATGAAACCCATAATACCTACTAGTTAAGAACGTTTTTTACGTTATTAATTAATTAAAATACTTGACACTTAACTAAGTTACCTGTTTTATAGTGATCCCCAATGAACCCATCATGTCAACTTATTTACTTATTTTAAATACAATATTCGTCGAGCCACAATTTACAAAAACACCTATTTAGCGTTTATTTTTGTATTTGGGATTTCATATAAATTCGTCAAAGGAATAAAACGATCAATTTTTTAGTTTCATCATATGTCCAAACTACCGCCATTACGTTGAAAAACGTATCGAAGCTACGTAAATATTACTAAGAATATGTAATGTTTTTTTTTATAGTTTGTTGATATATTAACGTAAAAATACTTATGTACTTAATTTTAATACCATATTTGGAGAGTCATAATTTAAAAGAATACCTATTTAGCGTTTATTTTTGTATTTCGGATTTCATATACATTCATAAAAGGAATAAATAATACGATCACTTTTATAGTTTTATCACATGTCCAAACTTCCGCGATTAATTCGAAAAATGATTCGAAGCTACGTAAATATTACTAACTGGGACGTCATCTCCGGAGCACGTTCAAGCGGACACTGAGCAGTTCGCTACGAGTAGGGGGTGCCACCATCCATTGATGTGTGGACAAAAAACCGACAACAAGGCCACTCCGCGCCATCGCACGCCATTGCTCTCCACCATAAGCCATCAGACGCCACAATGGTCATTTCACAATGGGCCATCCGCAGTGGCCCAGCTGATGGCCCATCATGTAGAGGGCTATGAACGATATTCATTATGATATCGACAATTTCTTCCCAAATTTGGCATATTTTCAACAATGCTCTACTCCCATTTTTCTCATGGAGCCTGGTCCATTGGATGGTCTTGCGTCATTGCTACATAAATTTTTATTCACGTTTGCACAACAAGCATTATTTATGAAGGGCACAGTGAATTTTATCTCTATCAACTTATTTTATGCCCCCGACAATTATTAATCCAATGAAATATATTAAATATTTGAAAAGAGTTCCTTTAATAATAAGCACAAGCTGTATATTACCACGATTGTGATTAAGTACATACTCGACGACACAATTAATTTCCACAGGGTTGAGAGAGCAAAGTTTTTCATTGGATAAATAAAGCGAAGTCTTTCTGTGACACGGTATTCGAAATATAACATACGAATTCAAGGGATCATATGAATCACCAATAAAAATTATTTCATAAAAGTTATTCCAGTCCTCCTGCAAGGATCTGCAATAATTTCAATCTGACTTTGAAGAGCTTCAAGTCGCAGCAACGTATTTCTACATTATGGAAAATGCTGGTAGAAAATTAATAATGAATATGGTGGGTCGACACAATACAGAAGAGATTTGTATATATTTATACATGTTCTTGTATGACATGAAAATACGTACTATGTACTAGCGAAACATGCATAGTCTCAATTATAAGTCGGATATTTTCCCATCAATGCGAACTTTCTTAACAAACCATTGTCGTTTTGCTTTCGTGACGAAATTAAAGTCACAAAAAAATTTACATATGTCAGTTCGCGATATACACGCTTGAGAACTTATGTACAATGGCATCTTTGTTGTTTTCTTGCGCGTATCCTCTCTTTCTGTTACACGAGTTGCTTATGGTAAAGAGCGAGAGATCAAATTAATTATTAAAGATTATTATTATTGTTACGACACTACACGACCGGCCAACGTCCCAACCCCGAACTCGGAACGTTTCGAGTCACCACACGTTCGGCCAACGTTCCAACTCCGAAATCAAAAAATTTAATTATCACGGAAGACCTCCAAACGGTTCTGCGTCCGCGCTGTATCTGTTGAGTGCCTACAGTTGTTTAATTTGTAGAAATCCGTTTTAATCTAAATCAGTAATTTATTTGTAAATCAACGATTACTGGTATCGCTTATCTCATCAGCTTAAAACTTAACACTAAACAAAAACATGTATGGTATATAAACTATATATATGCTAGCTCTATGTGTTTGTAGAGTTTTAAATTTGATCCTGCTGAAACTTAAGATAAGCGAAACCGGTTGGAGTTGGTTTAAAAATAAATGTGTTGTTTAAAGCAGGGTTTGTTTTATTTAGTAAATATGTCAAATCACAAAGTAATTGCTTTCTACGAAAATTATATTTCGAAAAAACCTGACTAAAAGAATTAATGGTGAGGTGTCATGTAGACTTATAAAATGTGATACAAATTTTGCAACAATACCTATAATCAAGTGACAGCTGTGTTTTGCTCTGTTCCCTAAATAATTTATAATTATCTTATTATAGCGACCTATTGTCCAGTGCACAAGTCGAAACTTATAAGAATTAATATTATTATTATTGTTCACGCGAGTTTATTTACATCTACCTTCGACAAGGTGCGATTGCGAAGTCCACCCTTCATTCCCTCCCCCCCCCGCTCCTAGCGGGGCTTCACGACTCAATCTTTGTCCGGCATTCATTCCAAATTGAATCACTGTCGCGACCGCATCACTGAAGTGCCGCTACACAATAATCCGACGAGTTGTTGCTGAGACGCATTCGACATCCGGAATTGCTCGGTCGACAAGCACGCAAGCCGCCATGGGAGAATGATCAGTTAATTCGTCCTTTTTCCATCCACATCACACTCCTTCATTTCGCAATCGCATCATCATTTCTTGATAATTACTATCGGGAAATCGAATATTCGCCGCAACAATTATAAAACAGTGTTTGTATTACAAGTGAATAATTAATTGACTGTTTTACAAACGAAAAACCTATCTAAAATTTGGAAGTGAACCAAGTGTCAACCACCAGAGTAAAAGAGTTCAGTGTTTGACCTTACAAAAAAAATACCAAAATATCATCAGAAATAAATTTGAGAAACAAAGGACAACCGACTACGACTAGTCTTACTTCTGAGCTACACACTGTAAACATTGATATCCTGCTGGAGAAAATGGTTATGAAGATGGAAAAAAACAATTAGAAATGTTTAAACAAGCAATAATAATAAAAAATAATGATGAAAATCAAGAAAGCAGAAGCACAAGAGACTTCATCAGCCGCCAATATAATGACATACATCTAAAGATGGAAACCATCATTAAACTAGTTTCTGAAGTAGAATCAATGAGAAAGTAGCTAACAGAAAAATATAGGCTAATAAAGAGCCGATTGGCAGTAGTGGAGCAAACAACTCGTGAAGATACCCTTGAATTTACAGGGATTCCAGAAAAGGAGGGAGAGCAGACTGCAGGAACATTTAAACGGGTAGTAGCCGCAGTCGCAGGTGTTCACTTAAGAGTCGAAGATATTCTGGATGTCAAGAAAATTCCGGACCGACGACCAGGAGTCCCTCCTAAATTCCATATCAGATTTACTAACCCCCATAAAAGACGCCAGATTCTGCTGAACAAGAAGCAACTGAACCCAATCACAACTCAAGAAAATAGATTCTAGAGGATCTTCGTTAGCGAATTCCTTGGTCCATATTTCAAATATCTTCTGTGGAAGTCTAAGACAAAGGCTAAAGAATTGCGTTTCAAATATGTCTGGTACAAAGACTGTAAAGTTAGAAAAAATGAAGTTGATAGAATACATTACATTATATATTCGGAAGACCTTAAAAAAATTGATTAATTTTTACTGAGAGCTCCAATCGCCGGTCATTCGCTGCGTTGACTCCCCTCATATTGATGAGTACTCATATTGTACTATTACACTGCAACAATAATCCACCTACTTCACTTTCAACCAAAGGTGAAATCCCCAGAGATTGCCACGGACAGTCGGGCTCTCAATAATCAATAATATGGCTGTTACCAAAGAAAATACATACGAATCACTAGATGATCAAGTCAATTTTTTTACAACATCAAATGCTAAAATATGTTAATATCTGTTAACCGATACTAAAAACATCTCTACAATTTAAATATTAACATACTTCTAAACAACTCACATCACCAATGCCACGACTACTCGAACATGCTACAGTTCCATGGATTAGTCAGTAACATCAATACACCGACAAGAGTAGTAAATTAATCAACATAATGCATTGATCACATTATGGTCAAAACTAAAAGACAAAGTAAAAGCATTGTTTACAATTCAACAATTACAGATTACTACACAACAATGTTCGCATTGCAATTCGACACCATCATTAATAAAAGCGATCAGTCAATCGCATACAATAATATAAACTTTGACAATTTAAATAACACAATTAAACACAAATCTTGGGAAGAGCTCTTTCAAATAAAAAAAAACTCTGATGATGCATGGAGACATTTTGTTGAGTTTTTGAAAAATGAATTAAATAATTACACTACAATTGTGACAAAAAAAAAATCCCCCAAAAAAAAATTAAACCCTTGAAATCATGAATAAGCCATTCTATTATTAACTGCATTCGTAGAAGAAACGCACTACACAAAAAAATAAAGATAACAAAAATAAATCCTAAAAACAAACAGGACATAAGTAAACTCTTTATTGATGTAAATATTATTGAAACCTCGAAAAATCCTAAGCTCATTGCGGATCACATCAATAATTTTTTTTAGCATTGGCCCAAATCTTGCTTCCCGACTACCAATTTGTTAAAATGGTCAATTGACTGAAACAGGAGTTCAATATCCCAGTATCAACTTCATTATTAAAACCGTGTCTGGGGAATAAATTCTAAAAATAATTAATTCTCTAAAAAACACATCTTCTGCTGGAGTAGATGAGATAACTACCAAAATTTTGAAAACGCTATCTACAGAAATCGCATTGCCTCTAACAAATATAATAAATCTAAGTATTACTCAAGGACACTGCCCCTCTAACCTGAAACAAGGTATTGTTATTCCTATACATAAAACTGGAAAGAAGACAGATATAAACAATTACTGACCAATAACTTCTACTGACAAGTCTGTCTAAAGTATTTGAAAAAGTTGTCAATAAAATTAAATTTCTTGTGAGTTCTAAACTGATCTCAGAAAACCAATATGGATTTCAAGAAAATAACAGTACCTCAGATTTCATTATTAAAAATCTCGATAAAAGCAAAAAATGTATTTCAATATTCTTAGACCTTTCTAAAGCCTTTGATACAATATCAGACAGTAAATTAATAAAAAAAAAACTTAAAAAAATCGGTATCATGGACAATGAACTTAATTTATTTAAAAGCTACCTTAATGGACGTCAGCAACAAGTGAAAATAAATAACATTCTTAGCAACAAGTGCTCAACTGACTATGGTATTCCACAAGAAAGCATATTAGGACCGACTTTGTTCCTGTTGTATATTAATGACTTAATGCAACCTTAATATTCAGGGGGAAATTGTTATCTATGCTGATGAAACTGTCTTACTTTTTGAAGCTGACACTTGGCTAAATGTTTTTAACAAAACTGAAAAGGATTTTAGAATAGTTAAAAAATGGTTAGATATAAATCCGCTCACACTGAACACCGAGAAAACTAAATAAGTCCCATCAAGCATAAATATTACAGGTCAACCACATGACGATTTCTCTATTAAAATACATACATGTATGAATCCCAATGAATGTTGTCAGTGACCCTACATTGAGCACACTAATCAGATGAGGTACCTCGCCCTCACCATTGATCCACACCTCAAATGGAATCTTCATACACAAATCATCGCAAATAAAATAAGAAAAACTGCACTTTTTCAGAGCCATACGAAACTTTCTCGACTTGCAACACTTGTAAATGATTTATTTTGCGGTCTGTCAATCTATTATTGAGTATGGTATCATATCACGGGGAGGTGGTACTTCCTCTGCACTAGACCCAATCATAAAAGCACAGAAAACGATTATAAAAATAATCCTTAAGCTACCTCTAATTACAGACTATAACTTAATCTTTAATATAATGAGAGTATTTGACGTTCAGCAGATTTACGCTAAAACACTTGTACCAGACGTAATCTGGCCCACAAGCGAACTGTATGACGCCGGCTGATCACAATCTACGGAGCGAGGCTGGGAGGAGAGGTAGCACTCCTACCGTTCCTTTTGCAAGACGACGACGGAACGGTACTGACGACAACGACTTTTGCAAACTCTGCGGGCCTTGCCCTTGTCCTTGTGACGTCACTTTTGCAAGCCTTGTCCGATGCATTTGCTTATTGTGTCCAGTCCGAGGTAGTAGTCCGATGGAGGCAAGCAGTGGTAAAAGTAAAACAAGGCGGGTGGTTCAGAAGTCAGAGCGGGCGGTGGAGATAGAAGTACTTGTCAGGCTGGCGGTCGAATGCTAACTGCCCGAAGTGGCCTGCACTTTACAGGCCACTTAAAGCGGTCCGCAAAGTGCAGACCTACGGCGCCGTGTGGATGCCGGACAAGTCTGCTCCCTCCCACTAGGCGTACCGCTCTAACGATTTATTTCAGTCAGTTAAGACGAAGCGGTCTGTGTCCAAACAAGCTCTCCACAGACCGCCCGTTACATATATTAACAAACAACAATGATATGAACAATCCATATATAACAAATACGAAGATGGCCGCGTCGGGACATTCAGGGAGACGGCGACGTCCGATACAACAATCCTCACTAATCTTTATTCAAACAAAAGTAAATAATATTAAAAAATATTAAACACTCGTATCATTAGAAATGTCAACAAGGATTTACTCCAAATTCCTGTAATTCATACAACTTTTGGGCAACGGAATTTGAGGTACTTTGCGACAAGAATTTACAACATTCTTCCAGTTAGCATAAAAAAATCTGATTCACAAAAACAAAATTCAAACACAATGAAATTATTGATTCAACGATATACGGAGCACATCTTAATATAAGTAGCAAAATTACTGCCTCAACACAGGCTAGCCTAGTGAGGCGGGTTATGTGAATACAATACAATATAATTATTAAAGTAAATACTATGATAAAAAGATTAAACACACTAGAAATGGCAACAAAGATTTAGTCCAAATTCCTGTAATTCATACTACTTTTGGGCTACGGAATTTTAGGTACTTTAGACAAGAATTTACAACATTCTTCCAGATAGCATAAAAAAATCTGATTCACAAAAAAAATTCAAACACAATGTAAAAAAATGGATTAAAAGTAATGACAGGGCATTTACCGGTGCACTCACCCACATTCTAAATTATTGATTCAACGATATACGAAGCATATCTTAATATAAGTAGCAAAATTACTGCCTCAACACAGTCTAGCCTAGTGAGGCGGGATATGTGAAACTTCAACTACAACTGTTATTATATTATTTTCTATTTTCCTTTTCATAAACCACTGTACACTTACATTATTATATTATACATGTCTTTTAGTTATAGTTAAATTTAATTACTTTTTGTTTGGAAGTTTTATTTATTATGTACTTTTGCTATTTTTGATTTATTAAATTCACCACCGGTTTCGACACAACCGTGCCATTCAATACCGTTCTTAAAACTAACTTAAATTAAACATGTACAGAAACAAAATTAGTCACCATTAGGCGAGGGTGATTTGGAGGGGGGGTGGGCGGTGGGACGAGTTAAAGTTAATAGGAAACATGGTTGGCAAAGATGATTTAAAGGGAGCTATTATCTTGTTTACTAAATTAATTTTAGATCTAATTTTTTTGTTAATTTCTAAAGTTTCTAAGGAGCACAATTTAAAATATCTATCAATATTTGAATATTTAAAGTTAGTTTTTTCTCTATTGCAGCTATGGCCTGTCTCTAATAAATGATTAGCAAACTCGGAATAGTTATTATTTCGTAAACAGAGTTCATGTTCTGATTCTAGTTTTAAAATTTTTAGTAGTCAAACCTACGTACTGTGCATCACATTCATTACATTCTAAAGTACATATTCCGTTTTTTACCCATTAATTAGAAATGTCCTTGTTAATTAAATTTTTTATGTTGGAAATTAGTGTAGAAAGCTAGAGAAATGTTATCTGGTAATAAACGGGATATTTTTAAAGATAAGTCGCCTGTATAAAGAAGTTTCTTATGAATTTTGTTGTAACTAGATTGGCTGTTATTATGTCCGCTATAAATAACCTTTACGTGAAAATTTTTGTTTGTTTTGTTATTAACTAAGCGGTTAATTAATTCAGGTTTGTATCCATTGTTTGGGGCTATTTGTTTAATGTTAATTTCGTTAATATAATTTTCATTGCTTAAAGGTACATTAAAGGCTCGATGGATCATTGAGTTGAACGAGGCAAGTTTATGAGACAAAGGATGAAGTGAAGTAGATGGTATGACACAGTCAGCAAGTGTAGGTTTTCTATAGATATTAAAGACACACTTATTATTATCTATATTGTCTGTTGCTAGACGACCAAATTACAAAAATGTCGTCAACGTATCTATACCAAACAAATACATTAGATAATAGGGAAAGTCCATAATCGAATAACTTGTTTTCAAGGTAATCCAAAAAAATCTCAGCAAATAAAGGCGAAGCGGGAGCATGAGAATGGTTTCTCTTTATTATGAGTGCGAATGTGTGAAATTAAGGTTGACTTACATGAGCATGAATATGTACAGTACGAGCATGAGAATGGTTTTTCTTGAGTATGAGTGCGAATGTGTGAAATTAAGGTTGACTTATGTGAGCATGAATAGTTACAGTAAGAGCATGAGAATGGTTTCTCTTTAGTATGAGTGCGAAAGTGCGTAATTAAGTGTGCCTTCCGTGAACAAGAATATTAACAGTAAGAGCACGAGAATGCTCTTTCTTTAGTATGAGTTAAAATATGTCGATTTAAGGATGATTTATTTGAAAATGAAAAGATACAATAAGAGCAAGAGAAAAGTTTCTCTTAAGTATGATTGCGAATGTGCGAAACTAACTGCAGTTTCCGCAAACAAGAATAGTTACAGTAAGCGCATGAGAATGTTTTTTCTTCAGAATGTGTGCGAATGTGTAAATTTAAGGATGACATTTGTGAGCATGAATAAGTACAGTAAGAGCATGAGAATGGTTTTTCTTTAGTATGAGTGCGAATGTGTGAATTTAAGGATCCCTTATGTGAGCATGAATACGTACAGTAAGAAAATGAGAATGGTTTCTCTTTAGTATGAGTGCGAAAGTGCGAAATTAAGTGTGACTTCTGTGAACAAGAATAATTACAGTAAGAGCATGAGAATGGTTTTTCTTAAGTATGAGTGCGAATGTGCAATATTAAGGATGACCTCCGGAAGCATGAATAGTTACAGAAAGAGCATGAGAATGGTTTTTCTTGATTATGAGTGTGAATGTGTGAAATTAAGGTTGACTTATGTGAGCATTAATAGTTGCAGTAAGAGCATGAGAATAGTTTCTCTTTAGTATGAGTGCGAATATGTGTATTTAAGCTTCCCTTAGAAGAGCATGAATAATTGCAGTAAGAGCATGAAAATGGTTTCTCTTTAGTATGAGTGCGAATGTGCGAAATTAAGGATGACTTATGTGAGCATGAATGGTTGCAGTAAGAGCATGAGAATAGTTTCTGTTAAGTATGAGTGCGAAAGTGCGAAATTAAGTGTGACTTACGTGAACAAGAATAGTTACAGTAAGAGCATGAGAATGGTTTCTCTTTAGTATGAGTGAGAAAGTGCGAAATTAAGTGTGACTTCTGTGAACAAGAATAATTACAGTTAGAGCATGAGAATGGTTTCTCTTTAGTATGAGTGCGAAAGTGCGAAATTAAGTGTGACTGCTGTGAACAAGAATAATTACAGTTAGAGCATGAGAATGGTTTTTCTTTAGTATGAGTGCGAATGTGCAATATTAAGGATGACCTCCGGAAGCATGAATAGTTACAGAAAGAGCATGAGAATGGTTTTTCTTGATTATGAGTGTGAATGTGTGAAATTAAGGTTGACTTATGTGAGCATGAATAGTTACAGTAAGAGCATGAGAATGGTTTCTCTTTAGTATGAGTGCGAATATGTGAATTTAAGCTTCCCTTAGAAGAGCATGAATAATTGCAGTAAGAGCATGAAAATGGTTTCTCTTTAGTATGAGTGCGAATGTGCGCAATTAAATTTGACTTCCGTGAAGAAGAATATTCACAGTAAGAGCATGAGAATAGTTTCTCTTTAGTATGAGTGCGAATATGTGTATTTAAGCTTCCCTTAGAAGAGCATGAATAATTGCAGTAAGAGCATGAAAATGGTTTCTCTTTAGTATGAGTGCGAATGTGCGAAATTAAGGATGACTTATGTGAGCATGAATAGTTGCAGTAAGAGCATGAGAATGGTTTTTCTTTAGTATGAGTGCGAATGTGCAATATTAAGGATGACCTCTGGAAGCATGAATAGTTACAGAAAGAGCATGAGAATGGTTTTTCTTGATTATGAGTGTGAATGTGTGAAATTAAGGTTGACTTATGTGAGCATGAATAGTTACAGTAAGAGCATGAGAATGGTTTCTCTTTAGTATGAGTGCGAATATGTGAATTTAAGCTTCCCTTAGAAGAGCATGAATAATTGCAGTAAGAGCATGAAAATGGTTTCTCTTTAGTATGAGTGCGAATGTGCGCAATTAAATTTGACTTCCGTGAAGAAGAATATTCACAGTAAGAGCATGAGAATAGTTTCTCTTTAGTATGAGTGCGAATGTGCGAAATTAAGGATGACTTATGTGAGCATGAATAGTTGCAGTAAGAGCATGAGAATGGTTTTTCTTTAGTATGAGTGCGAATGTGCAATATTAAGGATGACCTCTGGAAGCATGAATAGTTACAGAAAGAGCATGAGAATGGTTTTTCTTGATTATGAGTGTGAATGTGTGAAATTAAGTTTGACTTATGTGAGCATGAATAGTTGCAGTAAGAGCATGAGAATAGTTTCTCTTTAGTATGAGTGCGAAAGTGCGAAATTAAGTGTGACTTACGTGAACAAGAATAGTTACAGTGAGAGCATGAAAATGGTTTCTCTTTAGTATGAGTGCGAATGTGCGAAATTAAGGTTGACTTATATGAGCATGAATAGTTGCAGTAAGAGCATGAGAATAGTTTCTCTTTAGTATGAGTGCGAATATGTGTATTTAAGCTTCCCTTAGAAGAGCATGAATAATTGCAGTAAGAGCATGAAAATGGTTTCTCTTTAGTATGAGTGCGAAAGTGCGAAATTAAGTGTGACTTACGTGAACAAGAATAGTTACAGTAAGAGCATGAGAATGGTTTGTCTTTATTATGAGTGCACAAAAGAGCTGTTAAACTAAGCTTCGAAGCAAGTTTTCTGTCAAATTTCGAACTAGGTAAAGATTTAGAATTTTTGGATTTCTTCCCATCACAATTCTGTTGAACTGAAGTGATGTTATTGACCCTCAATGCTGCAACTAAAATAAATAAAAAAAATCTCATTACATAGGTAATGTATATAGGTACAGTGCCTTCGATTGTGTACAAATAGATGTAGGATGAATGTGGGAAGAAAGAAGAAATATTTATTTAGGTACCACTGACTGGGTGTAATTTTGAATGTGAAATTAATGCAAATAGTTTCTATCTAGAGTGCGCCATGTAGTTATTATTTATTAATGATTTTCAAGAATACGAACAACAAAATTTGGAACATGAAAATTATTCAAGTCGACAGTGGGTAAGTTGTGACTACTTAAATTCATATTTTCGGAATTTAACCGTAAAAAGGAGAGTTTGAAAAAATTGTATTAAAAAAATAAATATATGATAGAAATTTGGTTTTACCCGCCGTTTGTAGAATTCCTTCAGTGTGCTCCAAGCATTCCTTTTTAATGTCTGGGAGTTCCACATCAATTTCTGTATACGAAAGTGCACTTTTTTGTTCCTCTTTAGTTCCCAGTTCTGCTTTGATGGTGACTCCCTCCAGATGAGAATGTTCCATTGCACTAATTTTACCTAATAATCGAAAACTTTTAATAAAAATTGTATATAATAAACGGGATACTTGTTGTTATACTTTCGGGCACTTGAATATTTATATACAGTAGCAAAAGGTATTCGACAACTATTATGTATTATTATATTACGAAAAGGTTTTGTGTAGCTATATTGACATTGTTACGCGAATAAAGGGACTGTTATATACATGATAACGCAAATGCGCCCGAAGCGGGAAACACACCAAACACGTGTCCAACATTTGTATACGGTTGCCATTTGTCATATGAAACTGGGTCGTTTCTACGACTCGTTCTTGAGTCTAACTTTGAAGGCTTTGAGGCTGTGGAACGATTTGCCGGCCTCCGTATATCCTCCTTAGAACACCGGCCTCCTCAAGACCTATGTTCACTTCTTCTACTCAAAAGACCCTCCCCACACAGCATCCTCAAAGATAACAAGCCTCCTGTGTGGAGTTAATGTAAAAAAAAACATCCTCACGACATTGTGCATCCCCCTCTTAACCGTAAGTAAACCAACAGATATAAATACGCATGGGCGGATCTGCAAAATGTAGCAATAAAAAATAACACGAATTCTTTTGTAATCGGCTTAGGGCGCTGAGCAATTCTATTTGTGACACATTGAAATTTTTTATAGGTTGCTAACATAATAAAATGGTGTAATGAAATTGTCACACATCTGAAAAGGAATAATGAATGTTAACTGTTGTAAGATTATAATTTTAACTTCAATTGAAACAAACACTAATAATCCGCAATACTTGCAACGTGTTGACGCGATTCATCACAAATCCATCTATCAAACTTAAGTAAAAATAATGTTACTGTTTCCGCTAACACAATAAAGACAAAAATTAAAAATAATATTTTTAAAAAAAGACTGCTGGAAACGGGCGTCCTTGAGGATTCGTTAGACAAATAACATATTTTCTGGACAAACACTAATGACGCAGTAATTTTTCTTACCGCCCGTTCGAACGACTTCCATGGAATGTTCCAAACAATCATTCTGAATGTCCGGCTGATATACATCTACAGTTGTATCCAGCGATTCATCTGCGCCTTCCTTCGAAGTCGCTGACTCCGTCTTGAAAGCGAGTCTATCCGGGATAGGAAGGTCCATGGCACCATCGGGGTGAGAGCGTTCAAGTAACAATGGAATACTCTGGAAACTAACTTTTAAATTAGTGACCGAATTTCTTCGTCGTCACATCAATGTATTTAAATTAAAACAATTCAACAAAACAAAAGCAAATAACCAGATTAGGCTGTAAAAATAGATATTTTAATTAAATGACGCAGCAGCGGGATTTTTCCTTAGTAGAAGAAATAGGTATTTTACTTAGAAATATGTAAATAGCTGTATTATTACTTTCTCATGGTGATTGGAAATAATGTTAATAATTGATAAAACACAATTTATTTAGATGTTTTTGACATTTCCATAAAATTAAGATGAACATAACCTAAAAACTCTGTAACGAAAGGCAAAAGAGAAAACGTGCCAATACAATGTTCAGTGTTTTCTTAAAGAGCAATAAGTAAATATTAAAAATGTATTCCATTTCCGTAAAGCATAAATCTACTCACGTACAAGGCGAAGCAAAAAGTCTCAATGTCAATGTGTTTCAATGACAAGGAACACAACCTGGTATCAGCAGTAATTGAAGATGCGGACCAGGAAATAGTTAATCGAAAAATAGATATAAATGTGGTGATTTTGGCACTAATTCAAAACAAGTAATTTACACGATGTTATTACAAATTACAGATAACGGAGAGCAACTAGCAGAACAAAGCGCAACAGTCGTCAGAAGAAGTTGATGGTACGGCCCATAGATAATACCATTCACAAGATTGATATCTTCGTACTTTTAGTATGAAAAAAGATTGTCATGATTTAGTCCTATGGCCACACCATCGAACAACTCTGACGTCACAAAACCATCGACGGGGATGTAAAGGTGTTGATGGCCGTATAAATGGTAGTCCCTCTACATGATGGTAGTTGATAGGCCATCAACTGGCCAGTGTTCGGAAAACTTTTTCGCCAACGAACCTAATATGTACATTATAACTATTAAAACAAAATTTCAGTGCCAAATCTGTTTATTAATTTAGTAAACCATTAGTATAATTTTAGACCTCCGGGTACATTGAATAATTCTTGATTTCGTAGTTAATAATGATTTTATTTATTGATAAAAAAATAGTATAAAAGTAAGGTATCCATAAATTTAAATCAAGACAATGACTGACAAATACTTAATGCGATCAATGTTCTTGCATCTCCTTGGAATCTTTGAATATGTCAGGTTTGTGTATTGTTGTTTTGAATTTTAGGCATGATTCCAGGTTCTCATCAATAAGACGACTTCTCAGTTTACTCTTAATAAAATTCATTCTTGAAAAAGATTGTTCGCATGAATATATAGAACCAAAGGGGAAAAGAAGAGCAAACGTGAGTTTTTTCAGCTGATTATAAGAGTCATACTATTCCAGCGGTTGAACTTGATCATGTCTTTCTTCTCCAGGTCTTTCAAAGCAGACCACTTGTGAGGTGAACTAAGTTAACATTTGTTCCCTCTCCAGTATTTCCAAATCAACATAAAGACGTTCAAATTTAGAGCTCTATAATTCCTGTTTTTTTTTTTTTTTTTTAAATCCAACATTTGTATTTCAAAGTTACCAATGTCAAATGCCAAAAGGAGAAAAATTCAAATATGTTGTCGTAGCAATAAAAGGGTTTTTGACACATGCTAAGGTCGCTCTGCTGTTTTTAAATTCCTGAAACCTGTTGAGAAATGCTTCCCTCATATTTAAAATGGTTGTGGTTGTTAATGGAGGAATTATTTTCTTGGTGATGCTTCAGCAGGCTCGGAAAGTGAAACAAATTGATGACAAAAATACCTATTTAATGTGCAGCTGAATAGAGAATAAGACTTTATTCTTCAGGAAGGTATCTCTGAAAGGCGCCCGCGATTTACAGACACAATAAGATCCGGCCACTGTAGACAAGACTGTTGCGCCTGCTCGTGGATTTTTATGCCAGAGCTGCATTTAGGAGCCAACGGAGGCGCACTTTGCCGACTACTAAGCTGGCCGATGGGCTTGGGATTGCCGGCGAGCCACTACACTATGGCGACGTTCAATTCTACTTTCAACGTACTTACGGGTGGACGTGCCGCTGAGGCAATATATTTGGTTAAAATCTAGATGATTAGTTTTTATTAGTATATTAGGCAATGCCATTAAAAACAAATGATATGTAAATGTATTTTTATGATATTATAAGCTACATAATACCATAAAATTAATTTCGGTTATTCAGGAAATGTAATATTTTTTTATAATTTGTTGTTATTGTTATGTTTTTCCTCTCTTCCAATAACTCTACCCAAATAAAAATAGGGTATGAATGCACACATATTTATTTAAAAAGACTTTGATACAATTCATAATTACGAGAAACACCGAGCTATCCTAATCCCGAATACGGTACCCGAGGTCTGTCACCTGCGGCTAATCTACAAACGCCCGGCTTTAAATTCCGGGAATTTTGCAGTGAAGGAGCGAGCAGTTAAGGGGATTAACTCGGTCGTCAACAGCGAACTAATTAAAAGCCACTGAGCCACAGTTCGGAGTTCTCGAAGGAACCCAAAGAAGAGTTCGGGGGACTTTGGCCAAATCAAAATCAGTGGACAGAGACGAGTCATTAGAGACCGTCCGGCCAGTGGTCGTAGTCGAGACTCCCGTCTCCTACAAAGCAAGCAGGCCGCTTGCATCTCCAGACTGAGACGCTGCGGTAAGACTCGGCTGTAACCGCCGAACCCCAACGCCCACCGTTCGAGTGCAGTCGGGTGCCTTTCGCCTCCTGCCCTCTGGCGCCGTGATCCCATCAACAGGGTGGCCACAAAAAACGGATTTCAAAATTCCCTGATAATTCCAGGTTTTCCAGGGCAGTTTCTACATTTTTCCCTGATATGTTTTATTTGAAATAAGGGAATATCGTTAAAAAAATTATTTTTGAAACACGATTTTCATCTATGCCAGAAAATTAGAACACAGATAAATAATAAAGGGAATTCCGTCATCTTTAGCATTTATTATTTCTTTGCATCACAATAATCTATTAAAAACAAAATACACTTGTTACAAATTTATGATATTTCACCTGAAGACAATTTGTGTACAAATGTAAAGACGAGACAAAAATAGACAAATGAAACAAAAAACATGAACATTAAAAGAGATACTAAAAAGTATCACATGAAACAAGCAACAATATTAGGGAACAGTTTAGGTTTTGTTTAGAATATTAATACATAATAAAAAAAAACAATATACCCTTTGGGTAAGCAGTTGGGACATTAGATAATACAAAGAAAAATATGGTAATAGAGAAAACTCAACCATAGCATTCAACTAAGCCTTAGAAGGTGGTTTATTATGTATTTACACGAAGCTATGATATAAATAGTGATGCAATGTAATTTTAAAAATTAAATTTTAAAATCCATGATTTAAATGTTAAAACACCTACAAAAATACACACACACACCAATTAGATTACAGATCGTGTATAGGTAGCATTATTATTAATAATAATAAGAACAGATATATGTAAAATAAAGAGATAAAATTTCCGCAACATACAGTATTGTAGTGATAATGAATAAATGTGAAAACAAAATCTATATCTTCTCTTAGCAACAAGATGGAAGAATTACTAACTAAAGAATGGAAATCATTCAACATATTATACGGAATTTTACACCAAGAACAAAAATAAACCATTATTTACATATTAACAAAATACAACAAACAAAAGACTGAATAAAGCAGAACTAGAATAAAATATGGTAACAGGGGACATAATATTTTATAAGGCACGAAAAGATATATTTTATAAGATAGTGAAAATAAACGGCCATAGAAAGTATTTTTTTAATGTTTTCATCAAATTTAATTTAAGTATAAAAAGTTTATAATTATTTATGAGGTGTTGATGGCCCAGTGGGTAGGATGCTCGCTTGACAGTCGAACGGGGCGAGTTCGATACTCGCAGCGGTCGTCCACTTAGTCCTTATGCTTAGTGAAAAGGTCTGTATTGTAAATCTTTGGGTTTATAATTTTAAAATATATATATATAATAACATTTAAAGTTCTTAAAATATAATATGGAGTTCTACAAATTAAATACTAAAAAGCAAGAAACAGGAATAAAATATGTATAAAAATATTAAGAACACAGTGTTAATGAATAATATTAACTTGTTCATCAATAGCATGAACTTCAGCTAAAAGTTTTGCTTTTTTACACTCCAAGTGTCGCTTCTCATCTGCTACACGTTTCTTTCGACTTTCTTCAGAGAGTGTATGTGCATTTTCTTTTTTTCTCCGCTCTGTCTCTTCTGAAAGAAGTGAACGTGAGTTTCTGAACGCATTTATTAGAGGCTTTGGAACGTTTAGTGTAGTGACATCCCCACCAGTTTCCTTCATCACGGAATCATATGTCATCCTTTGGGCCACCAGTGTTTCATTCTTCATGTTTTCAACTAAACACCCAGCATTAACCGAGAAGCCCCTTTCAATATTGGCATTGCCATGTGACAAAATCATTACAATCTTCAACAACTTCTGTAACGAGTTTGTGAATGCATGCTTTATAAGTAAATCTCTCCAGAAATGGTCCAGACGTGGAAGATACTCTCAGTATCGCCCAGAGTGGAAGATACTCTCAGTATCGCCCTGGTGAAATACCACCATTCAGAATTGAAACGTTGCTTGAAATGGCTTTTAGCCGTGTTTGGTGACCAGATCTGAATAGCCAGGTATTTCCCCACCTTCCTCTCCCCCTTCTCCTTCCCCTCCCCAATACCTTCAGCCTCACAACATTCCCCAATTGGGAATGCCATAGTCTCACTGGCTCCAGACGGTTGGGAGCAGTTGGGACTCTTGTGCGGTATTGTGTATTTGCTCTGGAGTAGCTCTGAAGTTCCACTTCCGCAGAAGACTGAGAGCATAATTTGACAAAGGCTCGATCAATCTCATCAGCAGCCGTGCCGCTGATCCAATTCTTATCGGTAAGTATGGTGAGTAGATCCTTCATTCGTTTATTTCTTATCTCAGGCATGTAAGCGAGGCTTGGATCGAAACAAGAAACTGCCTTTGTTAATTTATACAAAAGGGGTGATCTGTTTAGAAGCTTTTGAGTAAACGCTTTTAAGGCAATTGCAGCATCCCTGCGAAATTCTAGGATCAGTAGATCAGTCACATTCTTATCTTTCCTTGCATTTTTGATGGCTTTTTTGTGCCATATCCTAGATCCACTTGAACCGCTGATCATCCTCTTGAACCGTCTGAAACCGGACGTCAAGCGGAAGCCGAACCGCGTGCCTGCCCGACACCAAAACCTCCCCTCTACCGAAAGTACCACTTGCTCTTCGAGACTTCCAACACCAACATCGAGACGACTGGTAATCTCCCCACTGGACCGTGTGCAGATTACCCATAGAAACAGTTCGTGTAATTAAATGAAACCCATAATACCTACTAGTTAATAACGTTTTTTATGTTATTTATTAATAAAAAAACTTGTCACTCAACTAAGTTACCTGTTTTATACTGATCCCCAATGACCCCATCATGTCAACTTATTTACTTATTTTAAGTACAATATTCGTAGAGCCACAATTTACCAAAATACCTAAATAGCGTTTATTTTTGTATTTGGGATTTCATATACATTCATCAAAGGAATAATACAATCAATTTTATAGTTTCATCATATGTCCAAACTACCGCCATTACGTTGAAAAACGTATCGAAGCTACCTAAATATTACTAAGAATATGTAATGTTTTTTTTATAGTTTGTTGATTTATTTACGTAAAAATACTTATGTACTTAATTTCAATACCATATTTGGAGAGTCATAATTTAAAAGAATAACTATTAAGGGATTATTTTCGTATTTCGGATTTCATATACATTCATAAAAGAAATAATACGATCACTTTTATAGTTTTATCACATGTCCAAACTTACGCCATCAAGTCGAAAAATGATTCGAAGCTACGTAAATATTACTAACTGGGACGTCATCTCCGGAGCACGTTCAAGCGGACACTGAGCAGTTCGCTACGAGTAGGGGGTGCCACCATCCATTGATGTGTGGACAAAAAACCGACAACAAGGCCACTCCGCGCCATCGCACGCCATTGCTCTCCACCATAAGCCATCAGACGCCACAATGGTCATTTCACAATGGGACATCCGCAGTGGCCCAGCTGATGCCCCATCATGTAGAGGGCTATGAACGATATTTATTATGATATCGACCATTTCTTCCCAAATTTGGCATATTTTCAACAACGCTCTACTCCCATTTTTCTCATGGAGCCTGGTCCATTGAATGGTCTTGCGTCATTGCTACATAAATTTTTATTCACTTTGCACAACAAGCATTATTTATGAAGGGCACAGTGAATTTTATCTCTGTCAACTTATTTTATGCCCCCGACAATTATTAATCCAATGAAATATATTAAATATTTGAAAAGAGTTCCTTTAATAATAAGCACAAGCTGTATATTACCACGATTGTGATTAAGTACATACTCGACGACACAATTAATTTCCACAGGGTTGAGAGAGCAAAGTTTTTCATTGGATAAATAAAGCTAAGTCTTTCTGTGACACGGTATTCGAAATATAACATACGAATTCAAGGGATCATATGAATCACCAATAAAAATTATTTCATAAAAGTTATTCAAGTCCTCCTGCAAGGATCTGCAATAATTTATATCTGACTTTGAAGAGCTTCTTGTCGCAGCAACGTATTTCTACATTATGGAAAATGCTGGTAGAAAATTAATAATGAATATGGTGGATCGACACAATACAGAAGAGATTTGTATATATTTATACATGTTCTTGTATGACATGAAAATACGTACTGTGTACTAGCGAAACATGCATAGTCTCAATTATAAGTCGGATATTTTCCCATCAATGCGAACTTTCTTAACAAACCATTGTCGTTTTGCTTTCGTGACGAAATTAAAGTCACAAAAAAATTTACATATGTCAGTTCGCGATATACACGCTTGAGAACTTATGTACAATGGCATCTTTGTTGTTTCCTTGCGCGTATCCTCTCTTTCTGTTACACGAGTTGCTTATGGTAAAGAGCGAGAGATCAAATTAATTATTAAAGATTATTATTATTGTTACGACACTACACGACCGGCCAACGTCCCAACCCCGAACTCGGAACGTTTCGAGTCACCACACGTTCGGCCAACGTTCCAACTCCGAACTCAAAAATTTAATTATCACGGAAGACTTCCAAACGGTTCTGCGTCCGCGCTGTATCTGTTGAGTGCCTACAGTTGTTTAATTTGTAGAAATCCGTTTTAATCTAAATCAGTAATTTATTTGTAAATCAACGATTACTGGTATCGCTTATCTCATCAGCCTAAAACTTAACACTAAACAAAAACATGTATGGTATATAAACTATATATATGCTAGCTCTATGTGTTTTTAGAGTTATAAATTTAATCCTGCTGAAACTTAAGATAAGCGAAGCCGGTTGGCGTTGGTTTAAAAATAAATGTGTTGTTTAAAGCAGGGTTTGTTTTATTTAGTAAATATGTCAAATCACAAAGTAATTGCTTTCTACGAAAATTATGTTTCGAAAAAACCTGACTAAAAGAATTAATGGTGAGGTGTCATGTACACTTATAAAATGTGATACAAATATTGCGACAATACCTATAATCAAGTGACAGCTGTGTTTTGCTCTGTTCCCTAAATAAATTGTAATTATTTTATTATAGCGAACTATTGTCCAGTGCACAAGTCGAAACTTATAAGAATTAATATTATTATTATTATAAAACAGTGTTTATATGACACTAAGTGAATAATTAATTGACGGTTTTACAAACCAAAAACCTATCTAAAATTTGCAAGTGAACCAATTGTCAACCACCAGAGTAAAAGAGTCAGTGTTTGACCTTACAAAAAAAAAAAAACACCAAAATATCATCAGAAATAAATTTGAGAAACAAAGGACAACCGACTACGACTAGTCTTACTTCTGAGCTACACACTGTAAACATTGATATCCTGCTGGAGAAAATGGTTATGAAGATGGAAAAAAACAATTAGAAATGTTTAAACAAGCAATAATAATAAAAAATGATGATGAAAATCAAGAAAGCAGAAGCACAAGAGACTTCATCAGCCGCCAATATAATGAGATACATCTTAAGATGGAAACCATCATTAAACTAGTTTCTGAAGTAGAATCAATGAGAAAGTAGCTAACAGAAAAATATAGGCTAATAAAGAGCCGATTGGCAGTAGTGGAGCAAACAACTCGTGAAGATACCCTTGAATTTACAGGGATTCCAGAAAAGGAGGGAGAGCAGACTGCAGGAACATTTAAACGGGTAGTAGCCGCAGTCGCAGGTGTTGACTTAAGAGTCGAAGATATTCTGGATGTCAAGAAAATTCCGGACCGACGACCAGGAGTCCCTCCTAAATTCCATATCAGATTTACTAACCCCCATAAAAGACGCCAGATTCTGCTGAACAAGAAGCAACTGAACCCAATCACAACTCAAGAAAATAGATTCTAGAGGATCTTCGTTAGCGAATTCCTTGGTCCATATTTCAAATATCTTCTGTGGAAGTCTAAGACAAAGGCTAGAGAATTGCGTTTCAAATATGTCTGGTACAAAGACTGTAATATTATGGTTAGAAAAAATGAAGGTCATAGAATACATTACATTATATATTCGGAAGACCTTAAAAAAATTGACTCATTTTTATTGAGAGCTCCAATCTTCGGTCATTCACTGCGTTGACTCCCCTCATATTGTACTATTTCACTGAAACAATAATCCACCTACTTCACTTTCAACCAAAGGTGAAATCCCCAGAGATTGCCACGGACAGTGGAGCTTTCAATAATCAATAATATGGCTGTTACCAAAGAAAATACATACGAATCACTAGATGATCAAGTTTATTTTTTTGCAACATCAAATAATGCTAAAATATAGGCTAAAAAACCGATCCTAAAAACATCACTATTATGCACCAAAATATTAGGTCAATTATTAAAAACTTTATGAACTCCAGATACGGCTTAAACACCTAAATATAGATTTTGATATAATCATTCCTGGTTGTCAATGTTTACACACCTAACTTCATAAATAACTACACTTCCTTCAATTCAACAAAACCTGATAGTCAGAACGATGGGGTTGTGGTATACACAAAAAATGATCTAAACTCCGTTGTAACAGAAATAAACATTATCGACGAGAATTGTATGCAAATAAAGTACAATAATAATACTCACATTCTAGCAATGTACCGCTCTCCATCGATCCGTAATATTACACCATTTCTTAACAGTTTAAATAGCATACTCCCTAATCTTTCCTCTTCAAAAAACTTAATAATTATAGGAGATTTAAATATTAACATACTTCCAAACAACTTACATCACCAATGCCAGGACTACTCGAACATGCTACAGTTCCATGGATTAGTCAGTACCATCAATACACCGACAAGAGTAGTAAATTAATCAACATCATGCATTGATCACATTATGGTCAAAACTAAAAGACAAAGTAAAAGCATTGTTTACAATTCAACAATTACAGATCACTACACAACAATGTTCGCATTGCAATCCGACACCATCATTAATAATAGCGATCAGTCAATCGCATACAATATTTGACAATTTAAATAACACAATTAAACACAAATCTTGGGAAGAGCTCTTTCAAATAAAAAAACTCTGATGAAAAATGAATTAAATAATAACACTATAATTGTGACAAAAAAATCCAAAAAAAAATTAAACACTTGAAATCATGAATAAGCCATTAAATTATTAACTGCATTCGTAGAAGAAACGCACTACACAAAAAAATACAATCCATACGACATAACTTCATCAAACTTCTATAAAAGATATTGAAATACGTGCGGTAAGGTAATGTCATTAGAAAGGCAAAATAAATCTACTATAGAGATAAAATCAAAGGAAGTAATAACGATCCCAAAAAAATATGACAAATCCTAAGAAATCCACAAATACACAAAATCCTAAAAACAAACAGGACATAAGTATACTCTGTATTGATGGAAATATTATTGACACCTCGAAAAATCCTAAGCTCGATGCGGATCACATCAATAATTTTTTTATTAGCATTGGCCCAAATCTTGCTTCCCGACTACCAATTTGTGAAAATGGTCAATTGACTAAAACAGGAGTTCAATATCCCAGTATCAGCTTCATTATTAAAACCGTGTCTAGCGAGGAGATTCTAAAAATAATTAATTCTCTAAAAAACACATCTTCTGCTGGAGTGGATGGGATAACTACCAAAATTTTGAAAACGCTATCTACAGAAATCGCATTGCCTCTAACAAATATAATAAATCTAAGTATTACTCAAGTACACTTCCCCTCTAACCTGAAACAATGTGTTGTTATTCCTATACATAAAACTGGGAAGAAGACAGATATAAAGAATTACTGACCAATAACTTCTACTGACCAGTCTGTCTAAAGTATTTGAAAAAGTTATCAATAAAATTAAATTTCTTGTGAGTTCTAAACTGATCTCAGAAAACCAATATGGATTTCAAGAAAATAACAGTACCTCAGATTTCATTCTTAAAAATCTCGATAAAAGCAAAAAATGTATTTCAATATTCTTAGACCTTTCTAAAGCCTTTGATACAATATCAGACAGTAAATTAATAAAAAAAAAAACTTGAAAAAATCGGTATTATGGACAACGAACTTAATTTATTTAAAAGCTACCTTAATGGACGTCAGCAACAAGTGAAAATAAACAACATTCTTAGCAACAAGTGCTCAACTGACTATGGTATTCCACAAGAAAGCATATTAGGACCGACTTTGTTCCTCTTGTATATTAATGACTTAATGCAACCTTAATATTCAGGGGGAAATTGTTATCTTTGCTGATGACACTGTCTTACTTTTTGAAGCTGACACTTGGCTAAATGTTTTTAACAAAACTGAAACGGATTTTAGAATAGTTAAAAAATGGTTAGATATAAATACGCTCACACTGAACACCGAGAAAACTAAATAAGTCCCATCAAGCATAAATATTACAGGTCAACCACATGACGATTTCTCTATTAAAATACATACGTGTATGAATCCCAATAAATGTTGTCAGTGCCCCTACATTGAGCACACTAATCAGATGAGGTACCTCGGCCTCACCATTGATCCACACCTCAAATGGAATCTTCATACACAAATCATCGCAAATAAAATAAGAAAAACTGCACTTTTTCAGAGCCATACGAAACTTTCTCGACTTACAACACTTGTAAATGATTTATTTTGCGGTCTGTCAATCTATTATTGAGTATGGTATCATATCACGGGGAGGTGGTACTTCCTCTGCACTAGACCCAATCATAAAAGCACAGAAAACGATTATAAAAATAATCCTTAAGCTACCTCTAATTACAGACTATAACTTAATCTTTAATATAATGAGAGTATTTGACGTTCAGCAGATTTACGCTAAAACACTTGTACCAGACGTAATCTGGCCCACAAGCGAACTGTATGACGCCGGCTGATCACAATCTACGGAGCGAGGCTGGGAGGAGAGGTAGCACTCCTAACGTTCCTTTTGCAAGACGACGACGGAACGGTACTGACGACAACGACTTTTGCAAACTCTGCGGGCCTTGCCCTTGTCCTTGTGACGTCACTTTTGCAAGCCTTGTCCGATGCATTTGCTTATTGTGTCCAGTCCGAGGCAACAGTCCGATGGAGGCAAGCAGTGGTAAAAGTAAAACAAGGCGGGTGGTTCAGAAGTCAGAGCGGGCGGTGGAGATAGAAGTACTTGTCAGGATGGCGGTCGAATGCTAACTGCCCGAAGTGGACTTTGCAGGCCACTTAAAGCGGTCCGCAAAGTGCAGACCTACGGCGCCGTGTGGATGCCGGACAAGTCTGCTCCCTCCCACTAGGCGTACCGCTCTAACGATTTATTTCAGTCAGTTAAGTCGGAGTGGACTGTGGCCGAACAAGCTCTCCACAGACCGCCCGTTACATATATTAACAAACAACAATGATATGAACAATCCATATATAACAAATACGAAGATGGCCGCGTCGGGACATTCAGGGAGACGGCGACGTCCGATACAACAATCCTCACTAATCTTTATTCAAACAAAAGTAAATAATATGAAAAAATATTAAACACTCGTATCATTAGAAATGTCAACAAGGATTTACTCCAAATTCCTGTAATTCATACTACTTTTGGGCAACGGAATTTGAGGTACTTTGCGACAAGAATTTACAACATTCTTCCAGTTAGCATAAAAAAATCTGATTCACAAAAACAAAATTCAAACACAATGAAATTATTGATTCAACGATATACGGAGCACATCTTAATATAAGTAGCAAAATTACTGCCTCAACACAGGCTAGCCTAGTGAGGCGGGTTATGTGAATACAATACAATATGATTATTAAAGTAAATACTATGATAAAAAGATTAAACACACTAGAAATGGCAACAAAGATTTAGTCCAAATTCCTGTAATTCATACTACTTTTGGGCTACGGAATTTTAGGTAATTTAGACAAGAATTTACAACATTCTTCCAGATAGCATAAAAAAATCTGATTCACAAAAAAAATTCAAACACAATGTAAAAAAATGGATTAAAAGTAATGACAGGGCATTTACCGGTGCACTCACCCACATTCTAAATTATTGATTCAACGATATACGAAGCATATCTTAATATAAGTAGCAAAATTACTGCCTCAACACAGGCTAGCCTAGTGAGGCGGGTTATGTGAAACTACAACTACAACTGTTATTATATTATTTTCTATTTTCCTTTTTATAAACCACTGTACACTTACATTATTATTTTATACATGTCTTTTAGTTATTGTTAAATTTAATTACTTTTTGTTTGGAAGTTTTATTTACTATGTACTTTTGCTATTTTTGATTTATTAAATTCACCACCGGTTTCCACACAACCGTGCCATTCAATACCGTTCTTAAAACTAACTTAAATTAAACAAGTACAGAAACAAAATTAGTCACCATTAGGTGAGGGTAGAGGGAGTGGTGATTTGGAGGGGGGTGGGCGGTGGGACGAGTTAAAGTTAATAGGAAACATGGTTGGCAAAGATGATTTAAAGGGAGCTATTATCTTGTTTACTAAATTAATTTTAGATCTAATTTTTTTGTTAATTTCTAAAGTTTCTAAGGAGCACAATTTAAAATATCTATCAATATTTTTATATTTAAAGTTAGTTTTTCTCTATTGAAGCTATGGCCTGTCTCTAATAAATGATTAGCAAACTCGGAATAGTTATTATTTCGTAAACAGAGTTCATGTTCTCTGATTCTAGTTTTAAAATTTCTAGTAGTCATACCTACATACTGTGCATCACATTCATTACATTCTAAAGTACATATTCCGTTTTTTACCCATTAATTAGAAATGTCCTTGTTAATTAAATTTTTTATGTTGGAAATTAGTGTAGAAAGCTAGAGAAATGTTATCTGGTAATAAACGGGATATTTTTAAAGATAAGTCGCCTGTATAAAGAAGTTTCTTATGAATTTTGTTGTAACTAGATTGGCTGTTATTATGTCCGCTATAAATAACCTTTACGTGAAAATTTTTGTTTGTTTTGTTATTAACTAAGCGGTTAATTAATTCAGGTTTATATCCATTGTTTGGGGCTATTTGTTTAATGTTAATTTCGTTAATATAATTTTCATTGCTTAAAGGTACATTAAAGGCTCGATGGATCATTGAGTTGAACGAGGCAAGTTTATGAGACAAAGGATGAAGTGAAGTAGATGGTATGACACAGTCAGCAAGTGTAGGTTTTCTATAGATATTAAAGACACACTTATTATTATCTATATTGTCTGTTGCTACCCGACCAAATTACAAAAATGTCGTCAACGTATCTATACCAAACAAATACATTAGATAATAGGGAAAGTCCATAATCGAATAACTTGTTTTCAAGGTAATCCAAAAAAATCTCAGCAAATAAAGGCGAAGCGGGAGCATGAGAATGGTTTCTCTTTAGTATAAGTGCGAATATGTCGATTTAAGGATGACTTACGTGCGGATGAATAGTCACAGTAAGAGCATGAGAATGGTTTCTCTTTATTATGAGTGCGAATGTGTGAAATTAAGGTTGACTTACATGAGCATGAATATGTACAGTACGAGCATGAGAATGGTTTTTCTTGAGTATGAGTGCGAATGTGTGAAATTAAGGTTGACTTATGTGAGCATGAATAGTTACAGTAAGAGCATGAGAATGGTTTCTCTTTAGTATGAGTGCGAAAGTGCGTAATTAAGTGTGCCTTCCGTGAACAAGAATATTAACAGTAAGAGCACGAGAATGCTTTTTCTTTAGTATGAGTTAAAATATGTCGATTTAAGGATGATTTATTTGAAAATGAATAGATTCAATAAGAGCAAGAGAAAAGTTTCTCTTTAGTATGATTGCGAATGTGCGAAACTAACTGCAGTTTCCGCAAACAAGAATAGTTACAGTAAGCGCATGAGAATGTTTTTTCTTCAGAATGTGTGCGAATGTGTAAATTTAAGGATGACATTTTTGAGCATGAATAAGTACATTAAGAGCATGAGAATGGTTTTTCTTTAGTATGAGTGCGAATGTGAGAATTTAAGGTTCCCTTATGTGAGCATGAATACGTACAGTAAGAACATGAGAATGGTTTCTCTTTAGTATGAGTGCGAAAGTGCGAAATTAAGTGTGACTTCTGTGAACAAGAATAATTACAGTTAGAGCATGAGAATGGTTTTTCTGTAGTATGAGTGCGAATGTGCAATATTAAGGATGACCTCCGGAAGCATGAATAGTTACAGAAAGAGCATGAGAATGGTTTTTCTTGATTATGAGTGTGAATGTGCGAAATTAAGGTTGACTTATGTGAGCATTAATAGTTGCAGTAAGAGCATGAGAATAATTTCTCTTTAGTATGAGTGCGAATATGTGTATTTAAGCTTCCCTTAGAAGAGCATGAATAATTGCAGTAAGAGCATGAAAATGGTTTCTCTTTAGTATGAGTGCGAATGTGCGAAATTAAGGATGACTTATGTGAGCATGAATGGTTGCAGTAAGAGCATGAGAATAGTTTCTGTTAAGAATGAGTGCGAAAGTGCGAAATTAAGTGTGACTTACGTGAACAAGAATAGTTGCAGTAAGAGCATGAGAATGGTTTCTCTTTAGTATGAGTGCGAAAGTGCGAAATTAAGTGTGACTTCTGTGAACAAGAATAATTACAGTTAGAGCATGAGAATGGTTTCTCTTTAGTATGAGTGCGAAAGTGCGAAATTAAGTTTGACTTCTGTGAACAAGAATAATCACAGTTAGAGCATGAGAATGGTTTTTCTTTAGTATGAGTGCGAATGTGCAATATTAAGGATGACCTCCGGAAGCATGAATAGTTACAGAAAGAGCATGAGAATGGTTTTTCTTGATTATGAGTGTGAATGTGTGAAATTAAGGTTGACTTATGTGAGCATGAATAGTTACAGTAAGAGCATGAGAATGGTTTCTCTTTAGTATGAGTGCGAATATGTGAATTTAAGCTTCCCTTAGAAGAGCATGAATAATTGCAGTAAGAGCATGAAAATGGTTTCTCTTTCGTATGAGTGCGAATGTGCGAAATTAAGGATGACTTATGTGAGCATGAATAGTTGCAGTAAGAGCATGAGAATAGTTTCTCTTTAGTATGAGTGCGAATATGTGTATTTAAGCTTCCCTTAGAAGAGCATGAATAATTGCAGTAAGAGCATGAAAATGGTTTCTCTTTAGTATGAGTGCGAATGTGCGAAATTAAGGATGACTTATGTGAGCATGAATAGTTGCAGTAAGAGCATGAGAATGGTTTTTCTTTAGTATGAGTGCGAATGTGCAATATTAAGGATGACCTCTGGAAGCATGAATAGTTACAGAAAGAGCATGAGAATGGTTTTTCTTGATTATGAGTGTGAATGTGTGAAATTAAGTTTGACTTATGTGAGCATGAATAGTTGCAGTAAGAGCATGAGAATAGTTTGTCTTTAGTATGAGTGCGAAAGTGCGAAATTAAGTGTGACTTACGTGAACAAGAATAGTTACAGTGAGAGCATGAAAATGGTTTCTCTTTAGTATGAGTGCGAATGTGCGAAATTAAGGTTGACTTATATGAGCATGAATAGTTGCAGTAAGAGCATGAGAATAGTTTCTCTTTAGTATGAGTGCGAATATGTGTATTTAAGCTTCCCTTAGAAGAGCATGAATTATTGCAGTAAGAGCATGAAAATGGTTTCTCTTTAGTATGAGTGCGAAAGTGCGAAATTAAGTGTGACTTACGTGAACAAGAATATTTACAGTAAGAGCATGAGAATGGTTTGTCTTTATTATGAGTGCACAAAAGAGCTGTTAAACTAAGCTTCGAAGCAAGTTTTCTGTCAAATTTCGAACTAGGTAAAGATTTATAATTTTTGGATTTCTTCCCATCACAATTCTGTTGAACTGAAGTGATGTTATTGACCCTCAATGCTGCAACTTAAATAAATAAAAAAAATCTCATTATATAGGTAATGTATATAGGTACAGTGCCTTCGATTGTGTACAAATAGATGAAGGATGAATGTGGGAAGAAAGAAGAAATATTTATTTAGATACCACTGACTGGGTGTAATTTTGAATGTGAAATTAATGCAAACAGTTTCTATCTAGAGTGCGCCATGTAGTTATTATTTATTAATGATTTTCAAGAATACGAACAACAAAATTTGGAACATGAAAATTATTCAAGTCGACAGTGGGTAAGTTGTGACTACTTAAATTCATATTTTCGGAATTTAACCGTAAAAAGGAGAGTTTGAAAAAATTGTATTAAAAAAATAAATATATGATAGAAATTTGGTTTTACCCGCCGTTTGTAGAATTCCTTCAGTGTGCTCCAAGCATTCCTTTTTAACGTCTGGGAGTTCCACATCAATTTCTGTATACGAAAGTGCACTTTTTTGTTCCTCTTTAGTTCCCAGTTCTGCTTTGATGGTGACTCCCTCCAGATGAGAATGTTCCATTGCACTAATTTTACCTAATAATCGAAAACCTTTAATAAAAATTGTATATAATAAACGGGATACTTGTTGTTGTTATACTTTCGGGCACTTGAATATTTATATACAAGAGCAAAAGGTATTCAACAACTATTATGTATTATTATATTACGAAAAGGTTTTGTGTAGCTATATTGACATTGTTACGCGAATAAAGGGACTGTCATATACATGATAACGCAAATGCGCCCGAAGCGGGAAACACACCAAACACGTGTCCAACATTTTTATACGGTTGCCATTTGTCATATGAAACTGGTTCGTTTCTACGACTCGTTCTTGAGTCTAACTTTGAAGGCTTTGAGGCTGTGGAACGATTTGCCGGCCTCCGTATATCCTCCTTAGAACACCGGCCTCCTCAAGACCTATGTTCACTTCTTCTACTCAAAAGACCCTCCCCACACAGCATCCTCAAAGATAACAAGCCTCCTGTGTGGAGTTAATGTAAAAAAAAACATCCTCACGACATTGTGCATCCCCCTCTTAACCGTAAGTATACCAACAGATATAAATACGCATGGGCGGATCTGCAAAATGTAGCAATAAAAAATAACACGAATTCTTTTGTAATCGGCTTAGGGCGCTGAGCAATTCTATTTGTGACACATTGAAATTTTTTATCGGTTGCTAACATAATAAAATGGTGTAATGAAATTGTCACACATCTGAAAAGGAATAATGAATGTTAACTGTTGTAAGATTATAATTTTAACTTCAATTGAAATAAACACTAATAATCCGCAATACTTGCAACGTGTTTACGCGATTCATCATAAATCCATCTATCAAACTTAAGTAAAAATAATGTTACTGTTTCCGCTGACACAATAAAGACAAATATTAAAAACTATATTTAAAAAAAGATTCGTTAGACAATTAACATATTTTCTGGACAAACACTAATGACGCAGTAATTTTTCTTACCGCCCGTTCGATCAACTTCCATGGAATGTTCCAAACAATCGTTCTGAATGTCCGGCAGATATACATCTACAGTTGTATCCAGCAATTCATCTGCGCCTTCCTTCGAAGTCCCTGGCTCCATCTTGACAAGGTCCATGCTACCGCCGCCGTGAGAGCATTCAAGTAACAATGTAATACTCTGGAAACTAACTTTTAAATTAGTAACCGAATTTCTTCATCGTCACATCAATGTATTAAAATTAAAACAATCCAACAAAACAAAAGCAAATAATCAGATTATGGTGTAAAGTAGATATTCTAATTAAATGACGGAGCAGGGGGATTTTTCCTCACTAGAAGAAATAGATATTTTACATAGAAATATGTAAATAGCTCTATTACCACTTCCTCATGTTGATTGGAAATAATGTTATTAATTGATAAAACACAATTTATTAAGAACTCGATGTTTATGACATTTCTATAAATAATGAACATAACCTAAAACCTCAGTTACGAAAGGCAATATAGAAAAACGTGTCAATACAATGTTCAATGTTTTCCCAAAGAGCTATAAGCAATTATTAAAAATGTAATCCATTTCCATAAAGCCCAAATCTACTCACGTACCTCTAGCAAAAAGTATCAATGTCAATGTGTTGCGATGAGAAGGAACATAACCTAATATCAGCACTAATGGAAGATGCGGCACAGGAAAGAGTTAAATCGAAAAATATTTATAAATGTGGTGATTTTGGAACTAATTGAAAACATGTCAATAACAAGTAATTAACACGATGCTAGTATAGATTACAGAACACCTAGCAGTACACAGCTCAACCTCTGTCAGACGCAGCCACGATGTGGTAGGAAAAGGATCTATGCATGTCCATAGATAACGTACTTGAAAGTTAGTGGCTGACAGTTCCTACTTTTGGACATAAAAATGCGGTTGAATACGCAACACGATCAGTCAACGTCCCAACCCCGAACTCGAAACTTTGGCCGATTGGATAGCTACTATAAATAGGAACTACAAAATTTCATTATCATAGATTTATCCAGTTAAGATCTTTTCTCTAAAAACTCATGAAATGTAATAATAATAAACTCAGTCAATTAAATAAAACCATAAGATGGTGATAGTAATAAGGCCAAAGTGCCGCAGTACTAGTTAGCTAGAAAACATGAGGGTATTTGTATAAGCCCCAGCTAGGTAGAGGATTACGAAAGAATCCGTAAAAAAAAAAAAAAAAAATCATTATCATCGAAGACCTACAAACGGTGTTGCGTTCGCCCCGTTTCTGTCGAGTGCCTCCAAATATTTATTGTGATAAATCAATAATTCATTTTTAAATAACTGGTTTTGCTTATCTCAATATTCATCGGGGTAAAAGATAAAACTAAACAAAAAATTTTATGGTATTAAACTATATACTCGTATATATGCTGGCTCTATATATTTTTGGTTAGTTTTAAATCTCACTCTGATGAATGAAACCGGTTGGTGTTGCTTTATACGTAAATATGTTGTTGGAAACAGGGTTTTTTTTTATTTTTAATAAATATGTCAAATCACAAAACAATAAAGTACTTGGGTGTAAATATAGAATGTCAACTTAAATGGGCCAACCATTTAGGAAAAAAAAACAGTAATTAAACAAAGATTTTTAACTTATATATTTAAACGAATGAGTAACTTATTAAATGTGAAAACCATGAAGCTTGTTTACAATGCACTGCACTAGTTCACTCATCTCTTTCCTATGGAATAATTGTTTGGGGTGGAACTTACAATAATCACAAAAAACCTCTGGAAATTGTACAAAAATCAATTAGCGAGATTATTTACCAGAAAGTCAAAACCTATCCCTCCAAAGAATTGTTCCAAGAAAGTGGTTTTTGGACCTAAGACAGACCAATAGTTTCCAGTTTCTAAAATTTGTTTACATGCGTCCAAACAACTTCACAAAAATTCAAACCGTTCTATCGAAAGAAATGCTAATTGTATATTTGCAGTACCCCATTTCAAAACTAGGTTGACCCAAAGGTATATTAATTTTATTGTACCATAAATGGATAATTCACTTTTCATAACCTTTGAAGAATTTACAAAATATTTAAGAAATATTTTTCTATTTAAAAACATTATGTTTATCGTATTGCATAATAATACCATCACTATTTTGAAGTAATAAATAATAACGTCCCTCTCCCCGTTAAATTTCATAACATTTTTTTCTTCTTTCATATTGGCCGGTATTTCTTCTATACTGTAATGAAAGTTGTGATTTTGTTTTACTTCAGTTCTTCTTTTTGTAGAGTGGTTATGTTTGTGTTGACCTTAGATAATAGAATATACATATGATATCCTGTATTCCATGTTTACTAGCAATTGTGTCGTCTGCTGCATTACCAATACAGTAATACGCTTACGTGAAAGTGCCCTTCGTCTTTCCATGCCTATACACCAAGCGCGTATATTTGGTAGGCACCAATACTAAAACTAACTTCTGTGCGTACATATTCCGTTGCCATAAGAATTCACACATACATTTAAGCGATATGCAAATAGGATTGCGCGATAACGAATCGATATTGATAAATAATAAAAGATTTTTTTAATTCAAGAATAACTTTTAATTAAAAACCAAAAAAAAACAATTTTTTTTGTTTTGTCTAATAATTCACAATGACGCACGTAATATGGTTAAATCCATAAAATAAATTTTTCGTATTATTTTTTATTCATTCGTATACAATAATAATCGCAAGTAATTCGAGCATCACTTCGTACTCTGCTCGTGTTGGGGCCATTGTTTCACAGTTTTAACTGATATTTTATTTAGAAATTTCCTATAAATGGACAAAAAAAATTAAAAATGCATATATTACATACGAGAGGTAAGTAAACGCTACAAATGTTATTAAAATAAAAACAACAAAGCACTTAAAAAAACACAATCTGCTATTTTGCTGACGTAAGAAATCCTACGAATGATTTATCTATAAACTCTTCACGCGTAGTTAGGAAATTGTATAAGGTTTTCAATGAGGAAATTCATAGACTGTAATCTTTTAAGTTTGTTAATAAAACACGGTCTTTGTTACAATGAGGTAGAATGAACTAGCGTTTATTTAATAAGTACCGTACACACAGATGTCGTTAGTAGTATTTAGATATAACAAAATAACACCCCCACTTATCAAAATAACGTACACAATACCTATATTTGAAAAGGAATATAAACATGTTAAATCTTTACATCCTGTATACCCACTACAGCAACTGCATAAAATAATAATCCTTGGTATTAGCCAAACCCTTTGTAAATATATCTTTCCTGCATTTCAGCTGTTTCCAAATATTTCACTTCTACAATTTTATCATTTACACATTCTTTACAAAAATGGTATCGTACGTCAATGTGCTTAGTTCTTTTTATTAAAGCTATTATTTGAAGACAGCTTAAGTGCACCCTGATTATCATTAAATAAATATATGGTGTATGACTCTTTAGTTATTTCTTTTAACAAATTACTTAAATAAATAGCTTCTCTACAAGCTTCGGCTACACCAATGTACTCAGCTTCAGTGCTCGAAAGAGCAACTGTTTTTTGCTTCTTTGCTTCCCAAGAAATAACACATCCAGCTAAACTATGACATAGACCTGTATAAGACCTACGATCAATGATATTGCTTCCCCAATCTGCATCAACAAATCCTTCTAATTTTGAATGACCACTTCTAGTATATTTCATCTAGTAGGCTAAAGATGGTACAATATGAAACCAAATTGGTCTCTAAGGAAATACAGCTGTTCTAAATGACTATGTTATCATTCTTCGCAATTTTTTTTAGTCTTTAACCAATTTTGACACTGAAGGGGTAATTTTTCGGTGGAGATTGTTCAATACTTTTTAAAGTAGGCTAAAGATGCTACAATTTTAAACCAAATTGGTTTCTAAGGGCCTAATATCCTCCGAGATAAAGCTGTTCTAAATGACTTAAAACAATTCTATGTTGTCATTCTTCGCTATTCTTTTTAGAGTTTTAGTCAATTTTGGCAGCGAAGGAGTAATTTTTCGGCAAACGTTAATCAGTACTTTTTGAAAGTAGACTGAACATGCTACAATTTGAAACCAAATTGGCATCTGAGGACCCAATATCGATATAGTTGTTGTAACTAGCGAAAACAAATTCCATGTTATTCTTCGCGGGTTGATAATTTTGATCGTGAAGGACCACGATCAAAGTGAATTAATATTCCAGAATTTATAACCAAATTGATCTCCGGGAATCCAATAGCGTTCGAGAAACAGCTGTTCTAAATGACGATTTTTTTTTGTGGTCATTTCTAGCATTTATTATACGTTTTGATTCGAGTTCAATGCGCATTCAAAAAAAAGTTTTGCATTTTGACGTTAGATTTGATTTCAGTGTACTTCCAAACACTTTAATTTTGAACCAAATCGGTAGAGAACTCAGAATTCGAAATGACCATCGAAATTACGCATTTTGACATTAAATTTGAGTTCACCACCCGCCTAACAAATTTTTTTTTCTAATCAAATCGGTGTGTATATCTAGAAATTCAAGATAGCCGCTAAAACTAAGGATTTTGATAGGCACAAATCGGCATACTTATGTATGCAGTCGGGGGCGACAAGATTGTAAATTATATGGGCACAAAAAATGTAAAGATTTAAAAATAATTCGTTTATTCATTAGTTTTGCTTTTGACCGCCTGCACAGATATAATCTTGTATGTCTGTACCACGTCCATCAGTTTTTTCCAGTGCGCAGGTCTTTTATATTGTGCCGTATAATAAATTATCACTTTTTGGACCATCTTATAGAACGTTGCAAAAAAAAATCGAAAATACGTAATTCCTACATTCCGGTGGCAGTTTAACACCTCTCTTCCCAGCTATTCGTCATAAAACAGACAAAAATATCGAATTTCAAATGGACGGCCACTCGCTTTGAAGGGCTTCTCACAACTGATTTACTCCGGTGAAATAAATCGTTTTATCAACAATCGCGCGGGCCGGAATTTCTCATACGATTTCTGTATGACGGAACTGAATTTAAAAATTCCTGAACTTTGAGGGAATTACAGTGAAAATCTAGATTTACTGAATTATTTTTAATAAACGCTCTCGGTTATTGATCTTATTTACTCTGAGATTGTGGAAGGATTTTAATTAAACATGTTTGTAATGGGTGAAGTTAACATAACGGCAAAGGCACTGTCGAGCGTTTTACTTAAAATTACAGTTGGTATTTCATATATAATGTAAAATATTACAGTTTAAGAATTTACGTAACTGAAAACCTTGGACACTTTCGTAACTTTCTGTTAAGAATTTGCAGATAAATTATGTGTTGTATTGCTTACGTTAGCATACTGCGATGTGACATTTGAGTCTGCCCCCTTAATTATTTTTATTGAGTTTTAAAAACCTCATTTTAATATTTAATCAATGAAGAAAATAATATTAACATAACCCATATGAAACATGAAACTGGAATAAAGGACAGAAAATAAAAAGATTTCAGTCGCATCTGGGACTTTGGGTTATGTTAATCTTATTTTCTTGAATGAAGAAATATTTAAATTAAATGACGCAGGAGGGGGATTTTTCCTCACTAGAAGAAATAGATATTTTACTTGGAAATAGCTGTATTACCACTTCCTCATGATGATTCCAAATAATGTTATTAATTGATAAAACACAATTAATAAAGAACTAGATATTTTTGACATTTCTATAAATTTAAGATGAACATAACCTAAAAACTCAATTACGAAAGGTAATATAGACAAACGTGCCAATACAATGTTCACTGTTTTCACAAAGAGCAATAAGTAAATATTACAAATGTACTCCATTACCGTGAAGCATAAATCTACTCACGTAGAAAGCGAAGCAAAAAGTCTCAATGTCAATGTGTTTCAATGACAAGGAACATAACCTGGCAGTAATTGAAGATGCGGTACAGGAAATAGTTAATCGAAAAATAGATATAAATGTGGTGATTTTGGCACTAATTAAAAACATGCAAATAAAAAGTAATTAAAGCGATGTTGGTACGGATTTAAGATAACGGAGCACCTAGCATTACAAAGCGCAAAAGTAGTAAGAATCAGTTGATGGTATGACCCATAGACAATACCATTGACTAGATTGATGTTCAAGCGCTTGTAATATGCAAGCAACTGAATAGCCATAAAATAAATGACCATCCGACATGTCTTTGTAACAATTCGTGCATAACAAGAAGTCAATTTGGAGAGACACTTTACAGTTAAACACGCGGCATTTAGCTCTTAATATCATGTCGGTGATGCAAGGAAGAAAGCAATTGAGGAACTTCAGAAGAATCAAAAGACATCAACTTCTGTATTTAATAACTGGATGCAATCCTCCAACAATATTAATATGGCAACTTTTGTTGTTAGTCAAAAGATTGCTAAGAGGGGGAAATCGTATACAGACGGTCAATACATAAAAAGTTGATTTATAAATGCATCTTAAGAGCTATTTCGGGATTTTAAGAATAAAACAGATTTTCTTTAAAAATTAAGATTTAAGATTGTCTGCCAAAACAATGAAAGATAGAACAATTAAAATGTTTTCGAAAATTCGCCGAAAACCCTGTTAATGCTACGATAACAGATTTAAAATTTTCTCCTTTTGGCATTGACATTGTTAACTTTGATATACAATTGCTGGATTTAAAAAACAAGGAAATATGGCTAAATTTGAACGTCTTTATGTTGATACTGGAGAAGAACAAATGTGAACTTAGTTTACAACACAAGTGGTCTGCTTTTAAATACCTGGATAAGGAAGAAATGATCATGTTCAACTCCTAGAATATTTTTCCTGGCTCTTATGATCAGCTAAAAAAACTCGCGTTTTACTGTTCTTTTCCTTTTCGTTTATAGACATCTATGCGAACAATCTATTTCAAGCATTAATTTTATCAAGAATAAACTGAGAAGTAGTCTTATTGATGAAAACCTGGAATCGTGCCTCAAATTAAAAACAACAAGATACAAACCTGACATCCTCAAACTTTCCAAGGACATGCAAGGAAATTGATCGCATTATGTGTTTGTCGGTCATTGTCTTGATTTAAATTTATGGATACCTTACTTTCATACTATTTTTTAACAATAAAAAAAATCATTATAAACTATGAAATCAAGTTTTATTCAGCGCACCCGTAATTTAATGAAGATCTAAAATAATAATAAAGGTAAACTAAACAGATTTGGCTATCAAATTTTTTTTAATCGTTTAAATGACATATTTGGCTCTTTGGCGAAAAAGTTTGCCGACCACTGAGCTGGGGTGGCTTGGCGATTTCCGGCGAGCTTCAGTTCTACTTTCTACGTGTCTCTGGGTGGACGTACCGCTGCGGCAATATATTTGGTTAAAAAACGAGATTATTAGTTTTTATTAGTATATTTAGGCAATTACATTAAAAACAAATGATACGTAAATGGAATTTTATGATATTATATGCTACATAATATCATAAAATTAATTTCGGATATTCAGGAAATGTAATATTTTTTTTATAATTTGTTGTTATTGTTTTGTTTTTCTTCTCTTCCAATAACTCTACCCAATAAAAATAGGGCATAAATACAGATATATTTATTTACTTATTTTAAGTACAATATTCGGAGAGCCATAATTTACAAAAATACCTATTTAGCGTTTATTTTTGTATTTGGGATTTCATATACATTCATCAAAGGAATAATTCGATTAATTTTATAGTTTCATCACATGTCCAAACTACTGCAATTACGTCGAAAAATGTTTCGAAGCTACGTAAATATTACTAATTAGGACGTCACCTCCAAAGCACGTTCAAGGGGACACTGAACAGTTCGCCACGTATCGTGTGGTGGGCGCCACTATCACCATCCTTTGATGTGTGTACGAAAAACCGATAACAAGGCCATCACAAGCGCTATCACAGGCCATCATACGCCACTATGCCCACTACACGATGGGCCATCCATAGTGGCATAGTGGCGTATGATGGCGCATGATGGGCCATCATCGGCCATCGTGTAGAGGTACCATTAGAACTATGGCCACACCATTGAACAACTAGTTTTAAATTTGATCCTGATGAAACTTAAGATAAGCGAAACCGGTTGGCGTTGGTTTAAAAATTAATGTGTTGTTTAAAGCAGGGTTTGTTTTATTTAGTAAATATGTCAAATTACAAAGTAATTGCTTTCTACGAAAATTATGTTTCGAAAAAACCTGACTAAAAGAATTAATGGTGAGGTGTCATGTACACTTATAAAATGTGATACAAATATTGCGACAATACCTATAATCAAGTGACAGCTGTGTTTTGCTCTGTTCCCTAAATAAATTGTAATTATTTTATTATAGCGAACTATTGTCCAGTGCACAAGTCGAAACTTATAAGAATTAATATTATTATTATTATAAAACAGTGTTTATATGACACTAAGTGAATAAGTAATTGACGGTTTTACAAACCAAAAACCTATCTAAAATTTGCAAGTGAACCAATTGTCAACCACCAGAGTAAAAGAGTCAGTGTTTGACCTTACAAAAAAAAAACACCAAAATATCATCAGAAATAAATTTGAGAAACAAAGGACAACCGACTACGACCAGTCTTACTTCTGAGCTACACACTGTAAACATTAATGTCCTGCTGGAGGACATGGATATGAAGATGGAAAAAAACAATTAGAAATGTTTAAACAAGCAATAATAAAAAAAAATGATGATGAAAATCAAGAAAGCAGAAGCACAAGAGACTTCATCAGCCGCCAATATGATGACATACATCTAAAGATGGAAACCATCATTAAACTAGTTTCTGAAGTGAAATCAATGAGAAAGGAGCTAACAGACAATTATAGGCTCATAAAGAGCCGATTGGCAGTAGTGGAGCAAACAACTCGTGAAGATACCCTTGAATTTACAGGAATTCCAGAAAAAGAGGGATAGCAGCCTGCAGAAGCATTAAAACGGGTAGTAGCCGCAGTCGCAGGTGTTGACTTAAAAGTTGAAGATATTCTGGATGTCAAGAAAATTCCGGACCGACGACCAGGAGTCCCTCCTAAATTCCTTATCAGATTTACTAACCCCCCAAAAAGACGCCAGATTCTGCTGAACAAGAAGCAACTGAACCCAATCACAACTCAAGAAAATAGATTCCAGAGGATCTTCGTTAGTGAATTCCTTGGCCCTTATTTCAAAGATCTTCTGTTGAGGTCTGAGATAAAGGCTAAAGAATTGTGTTTCAAATATGTTTGGTACAAATACTGTAAAGTTATGGTTAGAAAAAATGAAGGTCATAGAATACATTACATTATATATTCGGAAGACCTTAAAAAAATTGACTCATTTTTATTGAGAGCTCCAATCTTCGGTCATTCACTGCGTTGACTCCCCTCATATTGTACTATTTCACTGCAACAATAATCCACCTACCTCACTTTCAACCAAAGGTGAAATCACCAGAGATTGCCACGGACAGTGGAGCTCTCAATAATCAATAATATGGCTGTTACCAAAGAAAATACATAGGAATCACTAGATGATCAAGTTAATTTTTTTGCAACATCAAATAATGCTAAAATATAGGCTAAAAAACCGATCCTAAAAACATCACTATTATGCACCAAAATATTAGGTCAATTATTAAAAACTTTATGAACTCCAGATACGGCTTAAACACCTAAATATAGATTTTGATATAATCATTCCTGGTTGTCAATGTTCACACACCTAAATTCATAAATAACTACACTTCCTTCAATTCAACAAAACCTGATAGTCAGAACGATGGGGTTGTGGTATACACAAAAAATGATCTAAACTCCGTTGTAACTGAAATAAACATTATCGACGAGAATTGTATGCAAATAAAGTACAACAATAATACTCACATTCTAGCAATGTACCGCTCTCCATCGATCCGTAATATTACACAATTTCTTAACAGTTTAAATAGCATACTCCCTAATCTTTCCTCTTCTAAAAACTTAATAATTATAGGAGATTTAAATATTAACATACTTCCAAACAACTCACATCACCAATGCCACGACTACTTGAACATGCTACAGTTCCATGGATTAGTCAGTACCATCAATACACCGACAAGAGTAGTAAATTAATCAACATCATGCATTGATCACATTATGGTCAAAACTAAAAGACAAAGTAAAAGCATTGTTTACGATTCAACAATTACAAATCACAACACAACAATGTTCGCATTGCAATTCGACACCATCATTAATAAAAGCGATCAGTCAATCGCATACAATAATATAAACTTTGACAATTTAAATAACACAATTAAACACAAACCTTGGGAAGAGCTCTTTCAAATAAAAAAAACTCTGATGATGCATGGAGACATTTTGTTGAGTTTTTGAAAAATGAATTAAATAATAACACTACAATTGTGACAAAAAAATCCAAAAAAAAAATTAAACCCTTGAAATCATGAATAAGCCATTCAATTATTAACTGCATTCGTAGAAGAAACGCACTACACAAAAAAAATTAAGACAATCCAGACTACATAATATCATTATCTATAAAAGATATAGAAATACGTGCGGTAATGTCATTAGAAAGGCAAAATAAATCTATAGAGATAAAATCAAAGGAAGTAATAACGATCCCAAAAACATATGGCAAATCCAAGGATAAGCCACAAATACACAAAATCCTAAAAACAAACAGGACATAAGTAAACTCTGTATTGATGGAAATATTATTGACACCTCGAAAAATCCTAAGCTCATTGCGGATCACATCAATAATTTTTTATTAGCATTGGCCCAAATCTTGCTTCCCGACTACCAATTTGTTAAAATGGTCAATTAACTGTAACAGGAGTTCAATATCCCAGTATCAGCTTCATTATTAAAACCGTGTCTGGGGAAGAGAGTCTAAAAATAATTAATTCTCTAAAAAACACATCTTCTGCTGGAGTAAATGAGATAACTACCAAAATTTTGAAAACGCTATCAACAGAAATCGCATTTCCTCTAACACATATAATAAATCTAAGTATTACTCAAGGACACTTCCCCTCTAACCTGAAACAAGGTATTGTTATTCCTATACATAAAACTGGGAAGAAGACAGATATAAACAATTACTGACCAATAACTTCTACTGACAAGTCTGTCTAAAGTATTTGAAAAAGTTATCAATGCGCAGTTGGTTAAATTTCTTGTGAGTTGTAAACTGATCTCAGAAAACCAATATGGATTTCAAGAAAATAAGAGTACCTCAGATGCTATTGCCGCTGTCACAGATTTCATTGTTAAAAACCTCGATAAAAGCAAAAAATGTATTTCCATATATTCTTAGACCTTTCTAAAGCCTTTTATACAATATCACACAATAAATTAATAAAAAAACTCGAAAAAATCGGTATTACGGGCAAAGAACTTAATTTTTTTAAAAGCTGCCTTAATGGACGTCAGCAACAAGTGAAAATAAATAACATTCTTAGCAACCAGTGCTCAACTGACCATGGTATTCCACAAGGAAACATATTAGGACGGACTTTGTTCCGGTTGTATATTAAAGGTATACGAAACCTCAATCTTCAGGGAAAAAAATGTTAGCTTTGCTGATGACACTGTCTTACTTTTTAACAAAGCTGAAACGGATTTTAGAATAGTTAAAAAATGGTTAGATATAAATAAGCTCACACTGAACACCGAGAAAACTAAATATGTCTCATCAAGCATAAATATTACAGGTCAACCACATGACGATTTCTCTATTAAAATACATGCATGTATGAATCCCAATGAATGTTGTCAGTGACCCTACATTGAGCACACTAATCAGATGAGGTACCTCGCCCTCACCATTGATCCACACCTCAAATGGAATCTTCATACCCAAATCATCGCAAATAAAATAAGAAAAACCACGCACTTTTTCAAAGCCATACGAAACTTTCTCGACTTACAACACTTGTAAATGATTTATTTTGCGGTCTGTCAATCTATTATTGAGTATGGTATCATATCATGGGGAGGTGGTACTTCATCTGCACTAGACCCAATCATAAAAGCACAGAAAACGAATATAAACATAATCCTTAAGCTACCTCTAATTACAGACTATAACTTAATCTTTAATATAATGAGAGTATTTGACGTTCGGCAGATTTACGCTAAAACAATTGTATCAGACGTAATCTGGCCCACAAGCGAACTGTATGACGCCGGCTGATCACAATCTACGGAGCGAGGCTGGGAGGAGAGGTAGCACTCCTACCGTTCCTTTTGCAAGACGACGATGGAACGGTACTGACGACAACGACTTTTGCAAACTCTGCGGGCCTTGCCCTTGTCCTTGTGACGTCACTTTTGCAAGCCTTGTCCGATGCATTTGCTTATTGGATCCAGTCCGAGGCAGTAGTCCGATGGAGGCAAGCAGTGGTAAAAGTAAAACAAGGCGGGTGGTTCAGAAGTCAGAGCGGGCGGTGGAGATAGAAGTACTTGTCAGGATGGCGGTCGAATGCTAACTGCCCGAAGTGGACTTTGCAGGTCACTTAAAGCGGTCCGCAAAGTGCAGACCTACGGCGCCGTGTGGATGTCGGACAAGTCTGCTCCCTCCCACTAGGCGTACCGCTCTAACGATTTATTTCAATCAGTTAAGTCGGAGTGGTCTGTGGCCGAACAAGCTATCCACAGACCGCCCTTTACATGTATTAACAAACAACAATGATATGAACAATCCATATATAACAAATACGAAGATGGCCGCGTCGGAACATTCAGGGAGACGGTGACGTCCGATACAACAATCCTCACTAATCTTTATTCAAACAAAAGTAAATACTATGAAAAAATATTAAACACTAGTGTCATTAGAAATGCCAACAAGGATTTACTCCAAATTCCTGTAATTCATACTACTTTTGGGCAACGGAATTTGAGGTACTTTGCGACAAGAATTTACAACATTCTTCCAGTTGGCATAAAAAAATCTGATTCACAAAAACAAAATTCAAACACAATGAAATTATTGATTCAACGATATACGGAGCATATCTTAATATAAGAAGCAAAATTACTGGCTCAACACAGGCTAGCCTAGTGAGGCGGGTTATGTGAATACAATACAATATAATTATTAAAGTAAATACTATGAAAAAAAGATTAAACACACTAGAAATTCCAACAAAGATTTACTCCAAATTCCTGTAATTCATACTACTTTTGGGCTACGGAATTTTAGATACTTTGGACAAGAATTTACAACATTCTTCCAGATAGCATAAAAAAATCTGATTCACAAAAAAATTCAAACACAATGTAAAAAAATGGATTAAAAGTAATGACAGGGAATTTACCGGTGCACTCACCCACATTCAAAATTATTGATTCAACGATATACGAAGCATATCTTAATATAAGTAGCAAAATTACTGCATCAACACAGTCTAGCCTAGTGAGGCGGGTTATGTGAAACTTCAACTACAACTGTTATTATATTATTTTCTATTTTCCTTTTTATTAACCACTGTACACTTATATTATTATATTATACATGTCTTTTAGTTATGGTTAAATTTAGTTACTTTTTGTTTGGAAGTTTTATTTACTATGTACTTTTGCTATTTTTGATTTATTAAATTCGCTACCGGTTTCCACACAACCGTGCCATTCAATAGCGTTCTTAAAACTAACTTAAATTAAACAAGTACATAAACAAAATTAGTCACCATTAGGTGAGGGTAGAGGGAGTGGTGATTTGGAGGGGGGTGGGCGGTGGGACGAGTTAAAGTTAATAGGAAACATGGTTGGCAAAGGTGATTTAAAGGGAGCTATTATCTTGTTTACTAAATTAATTCTAGATTTAATTTTTTTGTTAATTTCTAAAGTTTCTAAGGAGCACAATTTAAAATATCTATCAATATTTGAATATTTAAAGTTAGTTTTTTCTCTATTGAAGCTATGGCCTGTCTCTAATAAATGATTAGCAAACTCGGAATAGTTATTATTTCGTAAACAGAGTTCATGTTCTGACTCTAGTTTTAAAATTTTTAGTAGTCATACCTACATACTGTGCATCACATTCATTACATTCTAAAGTATATATTCCGTTTTTTACCCATTTATTAGAAATTTCTTTGTTGTTAATTAAATTTTTTATCTTGGAATTAGTGTAGAAAGCTAGAGAAATGTTATCTGGTAATAAACGGGATATTTTTTAAGATAAGTCGCCTGTATAAAGAATTTTCTTATAAATTTTGTCGTAACTAGATTGGATGTTATTATGTCCGCTATAAATAACCTTTAAGTGAAATTTTTTGTTTGTTTTGTTATTAACTAAGCGATTAATTAATTCAGGTTTATATCCATTCTTTGGGTTATTTGTTTAGTAATGTTAATTTCGTTAATATAATTTTCATTGCTTAAAGGTACATTAATGGCTCGATGTATCATTGAGTTGAAGGAGGTAAGTTTATGAGACAAATGATGAAGTGAAGTAGATGGTATGACACAGTCAGTATGTGTAGGTTTTCTATAATAATAATAATAATAATCGGATGATTTTTATAGCGCCGTTTTTGTGAAAAATCACTTCAAGGGCGCTGTACAAATCTTACTTCCTATTCTTACATTATTCCTATATTACATCTATTACATTTTTTTTGGACAGGCTATCATTACACATTATTTATAGACCATATAATGAGATGCAGTTAAATTATCAAAACTAAATACGGCTTGATCTAAGTTTTCATACATGTTAAATTGAAAAAAAAAAGCTAACTGTATTTATTCCTTACGATATATTGCAAAACGCTAATACAAATGATAGGAGTTATGTGAAGTTGGGCGGCGGGTGAGGACGGGGGCCGGGGGAACTGATCCATATCCATATCCAATCTTCTTTGTCTTTGTTGGTGACGCCCCTGGGCGGCCTGACAGGGCGCTTGGTGTTGGTCTGCCCGTACGCCAGGTAGCGCTTATCGGCCGGCTTAAGGATCTGGAAAGAGCACACCAGCGTGTCGTCCATTTCTCGCCCCAGCAGCCGGTGGTGTCGTTGTCGGGGTCGGACCACAGCAGGTCGCTGAACAACCTGGTCGGGCACGTCCGTGGGCCGCATGATGCACCGGATCTGTTCTGTAGACTGGAGGTCGGAACTCAGGTCGCCGTGACAGCAGAAGATCTTCTCGTCAAATGTCTCTTCCTATTGCGCCTTTCTCGGCAGCCACAGAATCTAATTTAACGAGTTGCGGTTGTGGTACAACGTTCAAGGTTATACAACGATATCTTTGCAGCTATTAAATTGTCCAAAATAACACATTCACCATTAAGTTTGCGTTGTGTAGCCCGGTCGTATACGATATTGTTTACAATCACCATAGTTCCAAGAATAACATTGTAAATTATCCATTCACTTTGGACACTTCACTAGGCTTTTAACAGGCAAAGGTCTTTTAACAAGCACATGTGGCGAACGCCTTCGACCGATGACCGATGCTTTTGGGTTAGTTTAGAACAACGTGACAGATTTGAACTTAAAATGTTTGGGTTTTTATTTGATTTTTTATTATAAACTTGATTTAAGCACGAAACGGCCACACGAAAATTATATGATTTTTATAAATGTAACCTATAAATTTTTGCGGTTATTTTGCGCTATTTTAACACCGGAAAAATTAAGAACTTCCCAATATTTCCCAGATAAACTGGAGCGCTTATAAAAAGCTGCCGACAGCTACGAGAACGCCAAAATAACATAATATAAATATAGATATTAAAGACACACTTATTATTATTTATATTGATATTTAAGTCTAAAAAGTTTAAATTGTTGTTTAAATCATTATGTTCCGGTGTAAATTTAATATTATGATGAAGGTTATTAAAGACAGTAAGAAAATTATCTAATTGTCTGTTGCTACCCGACAAATTACAAAAATGTCGTCAACGCATCTATACCAAACAAATACATTAGATAATAGGGAAAGTCCACAATAGAATAACTTGTTTTCGAGGTAATCCATAAAAATCTCAGCAAATAAAGGCGAAGCGGGATTCTCCATCGGGAGAACATTATGTTGTTTGTATAATGTATCAATAAAGGTGAAGTAGTTTTGATTAAAACAAATTTCTAAGAGTATGGACTTATTTGAACATGAATAGCTACAGTTAGGGAATGAGAAGGTTTTTTTTAGCATGAGTAAGCTTGTGTTTAACCAAAGATGACTTAGTTAAACATGAATAGTTGCAGGAAGAGCATGATAATGGTTTCTCTTTGGCATGATTACGAATGTGTCTAATTAAGTGTGGCTTCTGTGAACAAGAAAAGTTACAGTAAGAGCATGAGAATGGTTTCTCTTTAGTATGAGTGCGAATGTGTGAAATTAAGGTTGACTTATGTGAGCATGAATAGTACAGTACGAACATGAAAATGGTTTCTCTTTAGTATGAGTGCGAATGTGTAAATTTAAGGATGACTTCAATGAACAAGAATATTAACAGTAAGAGCATGAGAAAGGTTTCTCTTTAGCATGAGTGCGAATGTGTGAATTTAAGGATGACCTTTGTGAGCATGAATAATTACAGTAAGAGCATGAGAATGGTTTTTCTTTAGTATGAGTGCGAATGTGTGAAATTAAGGTTGACTTATGTGAGCATGAATAGTTACAGTACGAGCATGAGAATGGTTTTTCTTGAGTATGAGTGCGAATGTGTGAAATTAAGTGTGACTTATGTGAGCATGAATAGTTACAGTACGAGCATGAGAATGGTTTTTCTTGAGTATGAGTGCGAATGTGTGAAATTAAGGTTGACTTATGTAAGCATGAATAGTTACAGTAAGAGCATGAGAATGGTTTCTCTTTAGTATGAGTGCGAATGTGTGAAATTAAGGATGACTTCTCTGAGCATGAATGGTTGCAGTAAGAGCATGAGAATGGTTTCTCTTTAGTATGAGTGCGAAAGTGCGCAATTAAATTTGACTTCCGTGAACAAGAATATTCACAGTACGAGCATGAGAATGGTTTCTCTTTAGTATGAGTGCGAATGTGTAAAATTAAGCGTGACTTCTGTGAACAAGAATATTTACAGTAAGAGCATGAGAATGGTTTCTCTTCAGAATGTGTGCGAATGTGCGAAATTAAGGATGACTTATGTGAGCATGAATAAGTACAGTAAGAGCATGAGAATGGTTTCTCTTTAGTATGAGTGCGAAAGTGCGAAATTAAGTGTGACTTCTGTGAACAAGAATATTCACAGTAAGAGCATGAGAATGGTTTCTCTTTAGTATGAGTGCGAATGTGTGAAATTAAGCGTGACTTCTGTGAACAAGAATATTTACAGTAAGAGCATGAGAATGGTTTCTCTTCAGAATGTGTGCGAATGTGCGAAATGAAGGATGACTTATGTGAGCATGAATAAGTACAGTAAGAGCATGAGAATGGTTTCTCTTTAGTATGAGTGCGAATGTGTGAAATTAAGGATGACTTCTCTGAGCATGAATGGTTGCAGTAAGAGCATGAGAATGGTTTCTCTTTAGTATGAGTGCGAATGTGTGAAATTAAGCGTGACTTCAATGAACAAGAATATTTACAGTAAGAGCATGAGAATGGTTTCTCTTCAGAATGTGTGCGAATGTGCGAAATAAAGGATGACTTATGTGAGCATGAATAAGTACAGTAAGAGCATGAGAATGGTTTCTCTTTAGTATGAGTGCGAAAGTGCGAAATTAAGTGTGACTTCTGTGAACAAGAATATTTGCAGTAAGAGCATGAGAATGGTTTTTCTTTAGTATGAGTGCGAATGTGCAATATTAAGGATGACTTCCGGAAGCATGAATAGTTACAGAAAGAGCATGAGTATGGTTTTTCTTGAGTATGAGTGTGAATGTGTGAAATTAAGGTTGACTTATGTGAGCATGAAAAGTTACAGTAAGTGCATGAGAATGGTTTCTCTTTAGTATGAGTGCGAAAGTGCGTAATTAAGTGTGACTTCCGTGAACAAGAATATTCACAGTAAGAGCACAAGAATGGTTTTTCCTTAGTATGAGTGCACAAAAGAGCTATTAAACTGGGCTTCGAAGCAAGTTTTCTGTCAAATTTCGAACTAGGTAAATATTTAGAATTTTTGGATTTCTTCCCATCACAATTCTGTTGAACCGAAGTGATGTAATTGACCCTCAATGCTGCAACTAAAATAAATAAAAATTTCATTATATAGGTAATGTATATAGGTACAGTGCCTTCGATTGTGTACAAATAGATGAAGGATGAATGTGGGAAGAAAGAAGAAAAATATTTATTTAGGTACCACTGACTGGGTGTAATTTTGAAAGTGAAATTAATGGAAATAGTTTCTATCTAGAGTGCGCCATGTAGTAATTATTTATTAATGATTTTCAAGAATACAAACAACAAAATTTGCAACATGAAAATTATTTAAGTCCACAATGGGTTTAGTTGTGACTACTTAAATTCGTATTTTCGGAATTTAACCGTAAAAAGGAGAGTTTGATAAAATTGTATTAAAAAAATAAATATATGATAGAAATTTGGTTTTACCCGCCGTTTGTAGAATTCCTTCAGTGTGCTCCAAGCATTCCTTTTTAACGTCTGGGAGTTCCACATCAATTTCTGTATACGAAAGTGCACTTTTTTGTTCCTCTTTAGTTCCCAGTTCTGCTTTAATGGTGACTCGTTCGAGATGAGAATGGTCCATTGCACTAATTTCACCTAATAATCAAAAACTTTTAATAAAAATTGTATATAATAAACGGGATACTTGTTGTTATACTTTCGGGCACTTGAATATTTATATACAGTAGCAAAAGGTATTCGACAACTATTATGTATTATTATATTACGAAAAGGTTTTGTGTAGCTATATTGACATTGTTACGCGAATAAGGGGACTGTTATATACATGATAACTTTTTGTTTGACAAGCCCACAAAGGGCACAAAATGCCCCCGAAGGGCATCCAATTGTACACAACTGATGATCCTATTTATATCGCAATTGCGCCCGAAGCGGGAAACACACCAAACACGCGTCCAACATTTGTATACGGTTGCCATTTGTCATATGAAACTGGGTCGGTTCTACGACTCGTTCTCGAGTTGAACAGCACAGCTGTGGAACGATTTGCCGGCCTCTGTGTATCCCCCTTACAACACCCGCCTCGTCAAGACCCATGTCCACTTATTCTACTCAAAAGACCCTACCCACACAAAATCCTCAAATATAACAAGCCTCCTGTGTGGAGTTAATGCAAAAAAAAAAACATCCTCACGATATTGTGCATCCCCCTCTTAACCGTAAGTAAACCAACCAATTGGCGGATCTGCAAAACGTAGCAATAAAAAATATCAGGAATTCTTTTGTAATCGGCTTAGGGCGCTGAGCAATTCTATTTGTGACACATTGAAATTTTTTATCGGTTAGCTAACATAATAAAATGGTGTAATGAAATTGCCACACATCTGAAAAGGAATAATGAAAGTTAACTGTTGTAAGATTATAATTTTAACTTCAATTGAAACAAACACTAATAATCCGCAATACTTGCAACGTGTTGACGCGATTCATCACAAATCCGTCAATCAAACTTAAGTAAAAATAATGTTACTATTTCCGCTGATACAATAAAGACAAACATTAAAAATAATATTTTTAAAAAAGACTGCTGCAAACGAGCGTACTTGAGGATTCGTTAGACAATTAACATATTTTCTGGACAAACTTTAATGACGCAGTAATTTTTCTTACCACCCGTTCGATCAACTTCCACGGAATGTTCAAAACAATCATTCTGAATGTCCGGCAGGTATACATCTACAATCGTATCCAGCAATTCATCTGCGCCTTCCTTCGAAGTCCCTGGCTCCATCTTGACAGTGACTCTCTCCGGGATAGGAAGGTCCATGGCAACGCCGCCGTGAGGGCATTCAAGTAACAATGGAATACTCTGGAAACTAACGTTTAAATTGGTGACCGAATTTCTTCATCGTCACATCAATGTATTTAAATTAAAACAATTCAACAAAACAGAAGCAAATAACAAGATTAGGCTGTAAAAATATATATTTTAAATAAATGGCGCAGCAGAGGATTCTTTCCTCAATAGAAGAAATAGATATTTTACTTAGAAATAATGTTATTAATTGTTAAAACACAATTTATTAAAAACACGATGTTTTTGACATTTCTATAAATATAAGATGAACATAACCTAAAAACTTTGAAGAAAGGCAATATAGAAAAACGTGCCAATACAATGTTCAATGTTTTCCCAAAAAGCGATAAGTAAATATTAAAAATGTATTCCATTTCCGTAAAGTATAAATCTACTCACGTACAAGGCGAAGCAAAAAGTCTCAATGTCAATGTGTTTCAATGACAGGGAACATATCCTAATATCAGCACTAATTGAAGATGCGGCACAGGAAAAGGTTATTCGAAAAATAGATATAAATGTGGTGATTTTGGCACTAATGCAAAGCATGCCAATAACAAGTAATTAACACGATGTTAGTATAGATTGCAGAACATCTAGCAGTACACGTCTCAACGTCTGTCAGACGCAGCCACGGTATGGCAGGAAAAAGGATTTACGCATGTCCATAGATAACGTAGTAATTTCGAAATAAATCACGAAAGTTAGTTCCTGAGAGTTCCTACTTTTGGACAAAAATGCGGTTGAATACGCAAAGGTCATCGTAGATGTTGATATGACGGTGCGTAGGGCAGTGGGTATAATTCTAGGAATAACGCAAAAAGGGAGAAACAGAAATGCGATCTTAGGTAGTCACAAGTAATTTATTTTGATAGTCGTGGGGTTAGTCTTAAAACTAGAGTTAATCTTAATTAGAAATAATAAATTCAATAAGACTAGATAGGCAATTACTTAAATCTACTGTTAAAGTCTTTGTACTTAAAATTAGAGGTTCACTGGCTTAGGCAATTACTTAAGTCTACTGTTAAAGTCTTTGTACTTAAAAATTAGAGGTTCACTGGCTGACAGGGTGGAGGAATTATCATTAGAGTCAGAGGCACTTCCCTTTTTGTGATGGCTGTCCAGGTTCCAGTGGCTGCTTTGTATGTAGAGTCCTCGCGTTCGCACTAGGTATTCATGTACCTCCGGATCGGGAGGCCTGGGCGGTCTCCGATGTTGATCTCCGAAGGGCGAAGATCAGTTACATAATACGCCCAGTAATAATAAACACGGAAGTACAATTACAGTTCAATAAAAAAGTTTCAAGTTCTTCCAAATTCTCCGTGTTAATTTAAATAAAAATTTGAAACCTGAGTCGCTGTCATAATAATACTCAAATTCACCGATGGCTCGGATCGCTCAGTCCGAACTCTGCCATTGTGAGGTGTGTGTAGTAGTGTGTACCAAGTTTACAGACACTTCAAACGGTGCATCCACGCCACGCAGGGCCTGTAAACCTTTTTTCTCGCTGCAGTAACACGGACAACTGCGATGCCTACTCCTTTATTACGGCGGCTAATAATATCATAAATTCCTTACAAATGACTATAACTGATCCAAGCAACAAATTCACCCAAGAACAAATGGGAAAACTGTCCCCGAAACTCTCGGAACTTTTGGGTAATATAAGTCTAGTTGCTGCCAAAATGGGCTTCTTAGAAGGAGAAATTAAAACGCATCAACGAATCTTAGAGAACCAGCCGCTCCAGCCTTCATCCCAGTCCTTGCCTAATTGGCCACGAATAGCCCAAATGTGCGAAGCAGCCGACGAGTTGGAAGAGCGGAAGGTGAGAGCCAAAAATTTAATCGTTACAAATGTGCCAGAAAGTGTCGAATCAATTGGATCGATTTAAACAGGACAAAATGGTAACATTAAAAATTCTCAACAGAATCGATAACACGCTTGCTGAAAACTCTTTTGACGTTTTCCGCATTGGCGTGGTAAAACCCAGTAAAATCCGGCCAATGAAAGTCATTCTTAACGACCCTTTGAAAGTTTTAAATATATTGCGTAAAAAAAATATAACCCTGACAAACACCGAATTTAAAATTTACTCTGACCAAACTCCTCTTCAAAGGCAATATCTTAACGACCTCAGGCAAACCCTGGCAAATCGTACCCTGGAAGGTGAAATCGGACAAACCATAAAATTTATTAACAACAAGCCATCAATCGTAAAAATTGTCCCAAAAAACTAGGCCTAAGTACCCAAAAATGCCGGACCAAATGCCCAGACCAGATTAAAATCTATTATCAAAACGTCAGGGGACTTCGGACTAAACTTAGCGACTTTAGAGCTAATGCACCCACCATCACACAGGACATCATTATTCTCTCTGAGACCTGGCTGGAACCATCGATATACTCGGCGGAGCTCGGTCTACCTAACCATCATATTTACCGGGTTTACCGAAGTCGGAACACCAGCTACAAATTAAGAGGAGGAGGTGTCCTGATAGCAGTGAATAAAAAAATATCATCAAAATTATTAAAAAATAAAAACAGTGATGTAGAGCAAATTTTCGTAAAGTTGTCTTGAACCCAAAACAAGCTCGGGACCTGATAAAATTCCTTCCATTTTACTTAAGAATTGTGCCCATAGTTTATCTCAACCAGTCAACACGGCTTTATCTCTGGCAGATCATCTTTGACTAACCTAACGTTATATGAAAATTTCATTTCAAATGCACTTGCCAATAAACAACAAGTTGATGCCATATATACAGACTTTAGTAAGGCGTTTGATAAGGTCTGCCATAAAATTCTCTTTAAAATACTTTTAAATTTATTCATAAACAACGTAACAAACATTTTCACCCGTGTTCTCATTTTAATGTTTGCAGATGATATGAAGATACATAGAATTATTGATAATATCGAGGACTGTCTGCTACTTCAATCTAATCTTAATAGCCTTAACGACTGGTGTCTTAAAAACAAATTAACTCTTAATGTAAAAAAATGCCAACTTATGAGATTCCACAGAAAAAAAACCCATTGCTGTTAACTTACTTTCTCAATAATCACACCTTATTATCTGTTGATGAAATCAGAGACCTTGCTATAACCTTTGACACTAAATTAACATGCATTAAACATATTAATAATATAACCAGTAAAGCAATGCAAATGTTAGGATTTGTCTTACGGATTTCGAAGGATTTCAAAAATTTAAGAATTGTCAAATTACTGTACACTTCTCTTGTTAGAAGTCAACTAGAATTTAACTCCAACATTTGGAATCCTTACTACAGCGTACATGAAAATTCCCTTGAGCGAGTCCAACATAAATTTTTAAGTTACATTAATTTTAAATTGGGAATACCCATCGAGAAGATTAATTACCTCTCTCTGTTACAATTAATGGGACTCGATACATTAAAAGAAAGAGGAATTTGTTCAGACCTATTTTATTTATTTAAAATTGTTAACAACTTGTTGAATTCCTCTGAACTTCTTTCGTTAATATGTTTCCATGTACCGAGTCGAACAGTTCGCTACAAATAATCTTATCATTGTAACAATATTGGATCAAACGCTGAACTCAATTCCATAATGAATCGTCTAGATGTACTTGGTAATAAATATGTTTTGGAGGATGATATAAATATTGAAAGGATATCAACGTACAAATATTACTGTATTAAAACTGTTTGTCAGCGCTTCGATCATAATTAAACTTACTGTTGGTTGTATTCACTCCTCAAAACACAGTTTGCGCCGGGATTTTTTAGCTACTTTTTATTACTTACTTTATTATTATTTCTTTTTTTTTGCGATGTTATTCTTATTATTTATACTTGTATTTATAATAACCTACTCATTGTACTCTATGTAGGACCGCATTAGCTGCTTTTTTAAATTATAATTTTGTGTCATAAAAATATTATAGTTACCGTTATCCACTTTCCCAGTACTTTTCTCTTTTATATTTTTTATACTTATGTATATATATTTTTTTATATATATTCTGTATTTTTCTTCTTAAAATTATTGTTAATACTATGTATCAGGCGGTATAAATTTTCGCTCGTGGTAAATTTTGAAAATACACAATATTATTTGTACGGGACAGGATCTGTAAACTCCTGCCGCACGTTTTAGAAGAAGAAGATGCTGGCCACTTCGACGCTTCAGAGCAAGTTAGGAAGGAAGGGGGTGCCTTGAGAAAGGCAGTTGAGTACTGTGCAAGGAGGAGGTGGTGAAGGTGTCGTGATGAAAATTCTTGAGCGGTTTTCAGGCCGGGTGAAGATGCAGAAGAGGTCTTGATTCCGTGAGAATACTCTACTTTTTTAGAATTGCAACCGTCGCTTAAGTACTCCGGTGCGGAACACCAAAAATGTCATTCAGGGGCGTAGAAAAACGAAGACGATAACGTGCACTTTATCGTCCTCTTCTTCTCCACGCCCGGAATTCCGCTTATCGAGAGTCACACGAATGAAATCGGGTGTTGCACAAATCAACATTGTGCAGACATAGTTTGTATAGAGTTTTGGAATCTGCACAAAAAAGGGGATGTTGTGCAGATATAGAGGTTTGTATCTAAGTCGCGCCTCTATCGAAGATGCAAGAACTCGATAGAGATTTGTATCTCGTCGCGTCTCTATCGAGAGTTTTGTACACAATTCAGTCGGGTCGTCTGTGTGGGCCCGAAAAGGTACAAACCAGGTCGCAGTCGGGCCGTCTGTGTGAGCCCGATAGGTACTTCGTACGAGTTTGACATATGGTAGAGGTTTGTATCTAAGTCGCACCTCCATCGAAGACGCACGAACTCGATAGAGATTTGTATCTCGTCGCGTCTCTATGGAGAGTTTTGTACGAGTTCGAAATAGAGGTTTGTATCTAAGTCGCGCCTCCATCGAAGATGCACGAACTCGAGGGAGATTTGTATCTCGTCGCGTCTCTATCGAGTGTTGTACAGGTTTGATGTTATGCAAACAGAGGTCATTACGAGCTTACCACGTCTGGTACATTAATGTTATTATTTCTATGTTACATAATTGTATTGCACTGTTGTAATTTAAGACTTGTTTTATGTAAAAGCCCTAAGGGCGTAAATAAATAAATAAAGTAATAAATACTACAAATGATTTATCTACGAATTAATCACGGGTAGTTAGGAAAATGTATAAGGTTTTAGATGATAAAGCTCATGAACTGTAAGATTTTAAGTTATATATAAAATGCGTACTGGAATTTTAGGTAAAACGCTCAAAAATGCGTTTATTGGTTTTCAGAAAGCACATATTTTCGGATATTTTGGTATGCATTTCACAGAATTTAGACGATCACAGTTTGAAAAATTTCGTCGTTGAAAACTTTAAACATTTTCCCAACTACTCGTATAGAATTTACAGATAATTTATTCTGAATAATAATATATTACTTGCAATAGCAACCTGCAAATGATGTTGCTCGTCCTTACTCTAGGTTCGCAGAGTGGAAGATACTCTCAGTATCGCCCTGGTGAAAGACCACCATTCGGAATTGAAACATTGCTTTAAATGGCTTTTAGCCGTGTTTGGTAACCAGATCTGAATATCCAAGTATTTCCCCACCTTCCTCTTCCCCTCCCCAATACCTTCAGCCTCACAAAATTCCCTAAATGGGGATGCCATAGTCACTGGCTCCAGACGGTTGTGAGCAGTTGGGACTCTTGTGCGGTATTTATATAAAAAAGGTACATTTTTTTATTACACTCTAAGAAGTAAGCTATACATTTTAATGTCTCTTTAAAGTAATCAATTCTGTGTTAGGGATTTGTTTATTTATTTTTTATTCTATTATCTTCTTCCTGTCTTGTATGGTGTGTGTGGAAGTCTTTACTGTAATGTAGTTTATCTCTAAAGGAAGGTGATAATAAATTGTAAAAAAAGGAAAATTCTTTGCTTAACATCATTATACCTAATTCCTTGATTTATAACATAAGATTACACATAATATAATACAAGATTTATAACATCAGATAAATTTTTAACCTGGGATGAGTTCGACTAATAATTTGGTACACTTTATACATGTGGTCAACTAACTATACATAATTCAAAAATCAAAACCATGAAGCAATACAGTTTAGTATAATCTAAATAATTTTTCCTTTTTTAAAACATAAATATCATATCGAAGAAGGGAATCATAATCACAACACAATTATTCCATATTCCGATTATTCATTTTAAATTCGTTTTCCACCATGCTTATTTATAAAATTAAAAACAGTTGATATTAGTACGCAAAATCCTTTATGAGTCAGAATCAATTGACAAAAGATATTTGAAATTACCAATGAAACACCTTAAATTGATTCTCCCATAGAGCTCATCATAGGATTAAAAAAAAGGCGATTAAATCAGGACTGCGAGTGCCACTGATGCAATGATCGTTGTTCGGATGTGCGTACATGCCTTAATAAATTTGAGTTTTTTGAACATGAATAGCTACAGTTAGAGAATGAGAATATTTTTTTTAGCTCGAGTAACCTTGTAGACTAAAGATGACTTATTTGAACATAAATTTGCAGTAGGAGCACGATCATGGTTTCTCGTTAGTAAGAGTGCGAATGTGTCTAATTAAGTGTGGCTTCTGATAACAAGAATAGTTACAGTAAGAGAATGAGAATGATTTTTTTAAGTATGAATGCGAATGTGTAAACTTAAGGAAGACTTCTTTGAAAATGAACGTTTGCAGTAAGGGCATGGGAACGGTTTCTCTTTAGTATGAGTGCGAGTATGTATTATTAAGTATGACTTCTGAAAACATGAATAGTTACATAAAGAGCATGAGAATGGTTTTTCATTAGTATGAGTGCGAATGTGGGTAGTTAAGTGTTGTTCCCGCATACAAGAAAAGTTACAGAAAGAGCATGAGAATGGTTTTTCTTTAGTATGAGTGCGAATATGCTTATTTAAGTATGATTTATTTGAAAACGAACGGTTGCAGTAAGAGCATGAGAATATTTTTTCTTCAGTATGAGTGTGAATATGTCGATTTAAGGTGAATTTAGCAGAAAATGATCGTTTGCAGACAGAGCATGAGAATGGTTTTTCTTGAGTATGAGTGCGAGAAAGAGTTATTAAGCTGGGCTTTGAAGCAACTTTCTGGACAATTTAGAACAAAGCAAAGATTTCGAATTTTTGGATTCCTCTCCATCGCAATTCTGTGGAACCGGAGTGATGTTATTTACTCTCAATGCTGCACCTAAAATTAAAACATCAAATATAAAAAAATCTCTTTATATAGGTACACTGCATTTGATTGTTTACAGATAGATCACTGGGAAGAAAGGTAGAAATATTCATTTAGGTACCACTGACTCGAATGTGAAGAATTTAAAAAGTCAAATGAATGCAAACAGTTTCAATCTAGAGTGCGCCATGTAGTAATGATGTATTAAGGATTTTAAAGAACACGAAAAACTAAATTCGGAACATGAAAATTATTTAAATCCACAGATGGTATAAGTTGTGACTTCTTAAATTGACATTTTACAAGGAATTTTAGAGATACCCGGACTCAATTCCCTGGGGAGGAGTAGACTTGACAGTGGGTCGATAGTAATATAGTTCAGAAGAAATTTCTGAGATTTTTCTACCTTAGGGAGTATGGCTACTACCCGTAGCTCTATCCTACCGACTCTCTCTTAGTTATGCTCGAAATGGACTATCTACGAGCAGAAAGCATGTGCACATTGTTGCACACTTCTTCAGACTGATTCATGGATGGTTTGAAAACTCAGCTAATGTGGAGAGCATTCATTTCTATGTTCCCGATAGTTATCTCCGTCACCGACGGCAAATACTGTTTTATCTCCCGGCCTGCAGGATCAACTTGCTAATGGTCATATCGGTGGGGAGGGCAATCTTGTTTCTGAACAGAATGAATTCGAATATTAACAAACTTCCTTTTAATTTAACTGCAAAAAGAACAGTTACAAAAAATTTTATTAAAAAATAAATAAATATGGTTTTACCCGCCGTTTGGTGAATTCTTTCAGTGTGCTCCAAGCATTCCTTTTTAATGTCTGGGAGTTCGATATCAATTTCCGTATGTGAAAGTGCACTTTCTTCTCCTTCTTTAGTTCCCGGTTCTGCTTCGGTGGTGACTGCCTCCAGGTGAGAATGGTCCATTGCACTAATTTCACCTAATAATCGAAAATGTTTAATAAAAATTGTATATACTAAACGGGATGCTTGTTAGTTGGGATGAGTAGCAAAATGCATTCGACAACAATGATGTAAAATTATATTATTAGTTTTTACGGTGCGATAACGACATTGTTACGCGAAGAACACCATTATAGCTTTTTGTTTGACAAGCCTCCAAAGGGCACACAAACTCCAACGGCTCGGAGGGCTTTGAAGAAGAGAATTGATGGTTACCTCGAGAGGATTTCCTCTTGGGTAAGAACAATATCGTTGAAATTAATTTTTCAAAGACCCAATCATGACGGATTACGTCCAAAAGGGATCGAAACGACAATCTCCTTCGCCGTAAGAAATCTTCCCAACATGTCTTCCATTAACATGCTTGGTGTAAGTTTAAGTGAATTGCAATCGAAGCCAGAGTCATGTTAGTCTCTTAGAAGGTGGGCATGTTGTACCTGCTCACGATATTGTGCACCCCCCTCTTAACCGTACGTAAACCAATATATATAAATACGCATGTGGGGATCGGCATAATGGGGATATAAAAATAACAGGAGCGGTCAGCAATTCTATTTGTGACCATTGATAATTGTATCGGTTTCGCTAACTTAATAAAATGCCAAAAACGTCAAATAATTCCAAACTGTATTAATATGAAATATAAAACTACTTCAAATTCTTCGAAAATGGAAAAATATACTTGGTTTAAAGAAGTTATAAAAAATACTTTTAGAAAAGTTAATAATATTAAAATTCTAATCAAAGAGCTACAGATGGTTTAACTTTTAATTTACATAATATTGAATGGGACTTGTTCGATGATCACCTAAGGTTTATTTCGAGTATAAAAGCTTTTAATAAGAAAGAACATTTGATTAAAAAATATAATAAATTATTCAAAAGTAACAGTACAAATCAATGTAATAACGTAAAAATAAAGATAAACCATATAATAATGACAAAAATAAAAACATTAATATTTTTCATGAATGTGATTAACAAATCGTGTGATACAAAACATATTTTATAACATCGTGTGATTGTTAATTTTTAAAAAGAAAGACGAATATTCCCTGGTTACGAATAACCTGACAATATTTGAAAATCTCCTACTACCATCAGAGTAAGCGGAAGATGTTGCTTGTGTCGTAAATGGAGGACTTAGCCAGCCGAGGATTGACCTCACGACGCCTGGGTGAGACCCAAACGCGATGCCAACTCAGCCACTGACCGGTCGAAGATACAAAGCATATTTTTGAAACTGAAGAAATACATTTATTATCTAAAGGCCTTAACGATAATCTTGACACGTTAAATAATAAGAAATCTTTGGAGTGTTGGAAACGGGTGTCCTTGAGGATTCGTTAGAAAATTAACATATTTTATGGACAAACACGAATAACGCAGCAATTTTCTTGCCAGCCGTTCGATCAATTCCCATGGAATGTTCCACACATTCATTCTAAATGTGCGGCAGGTCCAGATCTACATTTGTATCCACCAATTAATCTGCCCCTTCTTTCAGAGTCCCTGGCTCCGTCTCGACGGTAACTCTCTCCGGGATAGGAAGGTCAATGGCACCACCGCACTGAGAGCATTCAAGTAACAACGGAATATTCTGGAAACTAACTTAAATTAGTAGCCACATTTCGTCATTTAACAAAGATTTATTAAAGGATAATCAGTTTGATTATACTAATTTACTAGTATATCGCATCAGATCGGAAGGAAGACATATCAATATATTAAAATTAAAACAAATCAACAAAACAAAAGCAAAGAACCAGTTTACGCTGTAAAAATAGATATTTTACTTGGAAATATGTAAAATGCTGTATTACTACTTTCTCATGTTGATTGGAAATAATGTTATTAATTGATAAAACACAATTTATTACGAACTCAATGACATTTCCATAAATATAAGATGAACATAACCTAAAAACTCATTTACGAAAGGCAATATAGAAAAACGTGCCAATACAATGTTCACTGTTTTCCCAGAGAGCAATATGTAAATATTAAAAATTGATTCCATTTCCGTAAAGCACGTACTACTCACGTACAAGGCGGAGCGCAGTCTCAATGTCAATGTGTTTCAATGACAAGGAACATAACCTAATATCAGCAGTAATTAAAGATGCGACCCAGGAAAAAGTTAATCGAAAAATAGATAGAAATGTAGTGATTTTGAACAGAGCAGCTAGCAGTACAGAGCTCAACAGCTGTCAGACGCAGCGATGGTATGACAGGAAAAAGTATATACAATTATACATAGACAACATACTAATATATAAATAAATTACGAAAGTTAGTGCCTGGAAGTTCCTACTTTCGGATATGAAAATGCGGTTCGATACGCAAAGGTCATCGTAGACGTCGCTATCGGCGAAAAGCCCTATACAAATATCAATTTATCTATTACTACGACACATCATGATCGGCTAACGTTTTAACCCCGAACTCGGGACGTTGGCCGATTGCGTAGCTACTATAAATCGAGCAACTACACTCTCGGTCAACGTTCCAACTCTGAACTGCAAAATTTCATTACCACGGAAGAGCTCCAAACGGTGTTGCATCAGCGCCGTATCAGTTGAGTGCTAACAATTATTTATTGTGATAAAGTTTAATTATAATAATATAATAACAACAAATTTATTTTTAAATCAACAACACTAACTGACCTAACCTAACCTAACCTAACCTAACCCCCCTACCAACACGAACGTACGTGATACGTTCGCTATATCATCACCCGAACGCAACAAACCGTATCCCGTACGTTCAGGTGACAAAATAACGAAAACCGAAACCCACAAAACGTTCGTGATACGTTCGTATACATCAAGTTCGTTCCTGCGTTATCGCTTTTCGTATGCCGAGGTAAGCCGAAGCTAACGGATATGTTTGATTGTTTTCGTATTCTCCCATACAAGTCACGCCGCTAGTCAGTGATAGTCAAAGCACGTGGCGCGATCACAATATTATTAAGTTTCGTTTTTCGAACTTGTTGTGTTTGAGTATATTGTACAGCGCGGCGCGGTCTTTATATAACAATATTATTAAGTTACGTATTTTAGTGAACTTTATGTGAATTTACGACTGTTTATAAGTGACTTTTTTATGCGGCGCGGCGCGGTTTATATAGCAATATTATTACGTCACGTGTTTTTTCGTGAACTTTATGTGAATGTATGAAAGTGTCATTTTTATACCGTTTATGTACTCTGTGTTGTATAAAAAACTGATTTTTTGTGTTCCAATATGTCAAGTGAAAGTGAATATGAAAATATTTGCACCTCCGGAAGTGAGTCCACAATAAGTGAGGATTTTTCGACTTCACAAGATGAAAATGAAAGCGATGTAGAAGATGTTCCTACAAATGTTCAGGAGTGGGTGGAAATAAATTCTGAAGAAGATGTTTTGCAACCACCATTTGAATTTACGTAGACATCTGGATTTCCTGAAGTAGTAAATAATTGTAAAGATGAATATGAATTCTTCAACTACTTTTTCCATGAAGAACTGATGCAACTGATAGTGGACCAAACAAACATATTTACTGAGCAATTTATCAGTTCTACTCCACATTCTTCAGCAAGCCTTATAAGTTCGTGGCATCCAACAACGATCAACGAAATGAGAATATTTTTTTCAATCATTTTAGTGCGGTAAAGAAATCAGAAGAGAAGATGTATTGGTCAAAAAATCCGATATTTGAGACTCCGTTTTTTTCACGCACCCTTTCATAAAGGCGGTTTTTATTGCTAAAGATTTTTTTTGCATTTTAGCAATAATGCTGAATACAATGAATCGACCCACCCGAATCCCAAACTGAACAAAATATGGACTGTTTTTCAGTACTTGCAAAAAAAATTTCAACAAGGGTACATCCCCGAGAAAAATTTTAGAATTGACGAAAGTTTGATGTTGTATAAAGGAGGTCTAGGATGGATACAGTACATGCCACTCAAAATATGGAGATTCGGCGTGAAGACATACATTTTGTGTGAGTCCACCTCAGGATATATATGGTCCACAATTATTTATACAAGAAAAAACACTCTTTTTGACCAGACCTACAAACATCTTCCAGTCTCCTCCCAAGTCGTTATGTCACTAATGAGACCATTGCTCAATAAAGGGGTACTGCCTGACAACAGAATATTTTTATTCGTCACCAGAATTAGCAGAGTTGTTAGTTACAAATAAAATGACACATATGAAACACTAAGATTTAGACGAAAAGGAGTACCTAAAACTATTACTTTTCCTAGGAAGGTTGCTCGTGGATACACCAAATCTTACAGAAAGGGGAAAATCATGGTGATGAGATGGAGAGATAAAAAAGACGTATTTTTCTCTCTACTCTCCATAGGTGCACGATGCTGCAAACTGAATTGGGAAAACAACTCCCAACTGTAGAAAACGAATACAATTTCACGATGGGGGGGAGTTGATAGTGCTGACCAGCATTTGGCAATTCGCCCGGTTACCAGAAAACAGGGGAAAAATATTTTTAAAAAAATGTTTTTTCATTTATTGGAGCAAGTACTCTGGAATGCATTTTTGTAGAAAAGAAAAGAAGGTGGTGTTTCAAATAACACTAAATTTAGAGAAAATGTAATTTTTCAATATTTAGAAAATTACCATGCTGCTGAGTTTTCATCCATAGGGGGAAGACCATCAAGCAACCCAAACCCTTTACGTCTAACTGATAAACATTTTATTGATGTAATTCCTACTACCGCAGGCAAACTGAATGCTGCAAGACGTTGTGCTGTTTGCTGCTCCAAAGTAAATGAAAGAGGGAAAAAGTGAGGTAGGAGACAAGGTACTACTGCCCTGACTGTGATGTGGGGCGTTGCATCCCATGTTTCAAAATTTATCACACAAAAATTTTTGTTTAGTTTCATGAAATAAAATGTATGGTAAAATAAAATTTATGATTTTATTATGAAATATCTCTATATATTACATTAAATACAAAATATATTTGATAAAAATAAAATATTTTTACAAAAAATATTCGGTGACATCTTATGTTGAGAACCTCTGACTTGCAAATGGTACAAAAAAGGTCGTAAATGAGCCTTGCGTGTAAATTTTTTGTCTGACACATTGTAAACAAGTATTGTTATCGTGAAATCTAGTGAAAAAAAAACCGATGTTTTTTTACCAACTTTTTGAAAAGTAACCCAAAGGCAGGCCGGGTCAGCTGATAAGTTTCAAATGATTTTACATCCGAAAGCAACTATTTTTTATTAAATATTTTTTATTTAAATAAAAATAGCACAAATATACATTGGTTACATGTATTCTCATTTGAACATAATGTATCTTAAACACAAAAAATGCCATTTAGGTGACAATATACAATTAAAAATTAAACTATATAAATTACATTACAAAATGCACCCAGTTCTATATAGTAAAAAGTTTTGAAATTTTGTTTTCTTTCAAAAGGGGAGATTTATTTCAGTTCTTCGTCTTGTAGAGTGGTCATGTCTGTGTTGACGTTTAATTATTTTTCACAAGAATTCAGAAATTTGTTGGTTGATAAACATTTTAAATAAAAAAAACTATTACATTTAAGTAGGTATATAATTTACTTAAAAGGCAATATGTTTAGTACCCTTAACATTTAAAAAAAAATTGGAATATCTGTTGGGTTTTAAAATTATTATCATGGCTTTATTTTGAAAAACTTTTCTAAAATCCTCCTCTTTTGACAAGAACAAAATACTGCTGAAATAATTAATATCAGAAACAATGATGGCTTTGTATACAGTTTTACAGGATTCTGGACTGACGTAGTGAGACTTTTTGGCGATTTTATTTATAACATATATTATATTTAGAGACAGATTCAGTGTGGAAACTAAAAAACTGTAAGTCATTTTCGTTGTTCAATAAAATAATCACTTCCTAGCAGATTCTGGGAAGAAACTGTTTGCATCTTGAATACAAATCTTCAGATTGTTGAAATGTATTTACAAACAAGCACATGCTTACGAACTTAGGAAAATCCACTAACATGCGTGGAATCCATTTACTCATTATCAAAAATTATCTTCAAACCCCGAGTTCAGGCTTTCAGCTCCTACCATTTGTCTTCGGTCTCGAAGTCGCTCAACACATTTAGGTTGAGATTTATTTTATATTTACTAAACTTAAAATAGTGCCACTTTATGTATTTTAGTAAAAACTTGTATATTTTGAATCTTTTCAACAACGCTTACTTATATATAATAAAAAAATGATATTAGTATCCAAAACCCTTTACGGGCCAGAAGAAAAAGACAAAAAATATTTGAATTTACCAACGAAATACCTTTAAATGATTCCTCCGTTGATTAATGATTAATCCTATGATGATCTAGTGCCAGTATTAAAAAATGCGATTAAATCAGTACAGCGTGTGCCACTAAGGCAAATATTGTTGTTCGAATGTACGCAGATGAATTAATAAATTTAATTTGTTTGAACATGAATAGCTACAGTTAGAAAGTGACAATGTTTTTTTCAGCATGAGTTAGCTTGTGTTTAACTAAGGATGACTTATTTGAAAATAAATAATTGCAGGAAGAGCACGAGAATGGTTTTTCTTTAGTATGAGTGCGAATGTGTAAATTTAAGGATGACTTCTGTGAACATGAATAGTTGCAGTAAGAGCATGAGAATGGTTTCTCATTAGTATGAGTGCGAATATGTCGACTTAAGTTTGATTTATTTGAAGATGAATATTTACAATAAGAGCATGAGAAAATTTTCTCTTTGGTATGATTACGAATGTGCGAAATTAAATGCGGCTTCCGGAAACAAGAATAGCTACAGTAAGCGCATGCGAATGGTTTCTCCTTAGTATGAGTTCGAATGTGTGAAATTAAGGTTGACTTATGTGAGCATGAATAAGTACAGTAAGAGCATGAGAATGGTTTCTCTATAGTATGAGTTAGAATGTGCCTAATTAAGTTTGACTTCCGTGAACAGGAATAGTTACAGGAAGAGCACGAGAATAGTTTTTCTGAAGAATGAGTAAGTATGTGTGAATTTAAGGTTGACTTCTGTGAACATGTATATTGACAGTAAGAGCATGAGAATGGTTTCTCTTTAGTATGAGATAGAATATGTTGATTTAAGGTTGATTTTGTTGTAGATGAATAATTACAATAAGAGCATGAGAACGGTTTTTCTTTAGTATGAATGCGAATATGTGAAATTAAGGATGACTTATTTGAAGATAAATATTTGCAGTAAAAGCATGAGAATGTTTTTTCTTTAGTATGATTACGAATGTGCGAAATTAAATGCGGCTTCTGTAAACAAGAATAGTTGCAGTAAGCGCAAGCGAATGGTTTCTCGTTGGTATGAGTTCGAATGTGTGAAATTAAGGTTGACTTATGTGAGCATGAATAAGTACAGTAAGAGCATGAGAATGGTTTCTCTTTAGTGTGAATACGAATATGTTGATTTAAGTTAGATGTAGTTGAAAATGAAGAATTACAATAAGAGCATGAGAATGGTTTTTCTTTAGTAAGAGTGTGAAAAAGTGAATTTAAGGATGACTTCTGTGAGCGTGAATAGTTGCAGTAAGAGCATGAGAATGGTTTTTCGTTAGTATGAGAGCACAAAAGAGCTATTAAGCTGGGTTTCGAAGAAAGTTTTATGTCAAATTTAGAACTAGGTAAAGATTTAGAATTTTTGGATTCCTTCACATCGAAATTCTGTTGAACCGAAGTTATGTAATTTACTCTCAATGCTGCGCCTAAAACAAATTTAAAAAAAAAATGTATGGCTAATGTACAATGCCTTTGATTGTGTACAGATGGATCACTGGGAAGAAAAAAGAAATACTTATTTAGGTACCACTGAATCGAATGTGCGTAATTTTAAACGTCAAATTAATGCGAATAGTATGTATCTAGAGTGCACCATGCAGCAAATATTTATTAAATATTTTCAAGAACACGAAATAAATTTGAAACGTGAAAATTATTTAAGTTCACAGTGGGTCGGTTGTGACTTCTTAAAATCATCTTTTGGGAATGAGGATTTAACTGTAAAAAGGACAGTTATTTTTTTTGTAACTGTCCTGTATAAAAAAATAAATATAATAGAAATTTGGTTTTACCCGTCGTTTGTAGATTTCTTTCAGTGTGCTCCAAGCATTCCTTTTTAATGTCTGGGAGTTCCACGTCAATTTCTGTATATGAAAGTGCACATCCTTGTTCCTCTTTACTTCCCGGTTCTGCTTTGATGGTGACTCCCCCCAGATGAGAATAGTCCATAGCAATAATTTCACCTAATAACCGAAAACGTTAAATAAAAATTGGATACACAAATCAGGATGTTTGTTGTTGTTATACTTTCGGGCACTTTAATATTATATACAGTAGAAAAATGCATTCGACAACTATAACGATTGATTATAACTGTTATATCCATGATAACTTTTTGTTCGACAAGCCCCCAAAGGACAGACAAACTGCAACGACTCGGAGGGCTTTAAAACAGAGAATGGATGGTTACCTCAAGAGAGTTTCCTCTCGGGTAAGAACAATCTCGTTGAAATTAATGTTTCAAAGAACAACGGATTACGTCCAATAGTACACAACTGATGATCCGGTTTAAATCGCAAATTAGCCCGAAGGTTACGAATACGGTTGCTATTTGTCATATGAGACTGGGTCTTTTCTACGACTCGTTCTTGAATTGAACAGCACGGCTACGAAACGATTTGCCGGCCTCTGTGTATCGTCCTTACAATATAGGTCTCCTCGAGATCCATGTTCACTTCTTCAATTAAAAAGATCTCCATCCTCAAAGACAACATAGCCGCTGAGGAAAATTATTTTCCTCGGGGACTCCTGCGTGGAGTTAATGTAAAAGAAAACGTGCTCACGATATTGTGGATCCCCTCTTAACCGGTAAACAAACAGATAAAAATACGCATGGGCGGATCTGAGAAATGTAGCAATAGACTTATGGAGCTGAGCAATGCTATTTGTCATATGACACATTGATAATTTTTACGGGTTTGCTAACTTAATAAAATGGTTTAATGAAATTGCCACACATCTGAAAAGGAATAATGAAAGTTAACTGTTGTAAGATTATAGTTTTAACTTCAAACTGAAGCAAACACTAATAATCCGCAATACTTGCAACGTGTTGACGCGATACATCACAAATTCGTCAATCTCATTCAATCCAAAATAATGTTACAATTTCCGGTGACATAAGGACAAAGATTTAAAATAATATTAAAAAATATATACTGCTGGAAACGGGTGTCGTTGAGGATTCGTTAGACAATTAACATATTTTCTGGACAAATACTAATGACGCAGCAATTTTTCTTACCACCCGTTCGATCAACATCCATGGAATGTTGTAAATCATTCTGAATGTCCGGCTGCACATCTACATTTGTATTCAGCAATTCATCTGCACCTTCTTTCAAAGTTCCTGGCTCCAACTTGACGGTAACTCTCTCCGAGATAGGAAGGTCCATGGCACTGCCGCCCTGAAAGCGTTCAAGTAACTACGGAATAGTCTGGAAACTAACTTTTAAATTAGAGACCGAATTTCGTCATTTAAACTAGGTTTATTAATAGGATATTCGGTTTGTTTATAATAATTTATGAATGTATCGCATTAAATCGGAAGGAAGACACATCAATGTATTAAAATTAAAAAAAATCAACAAAACAAAAGGAAATAACCAGATTAGGCTATAAAAATAGATATTTTAATTAAATGACGCAGGAGGGGGATTTTTTCTCATTTGAAGAAATGTATGTTTGACTTTCAAATAGGTAAATAGCTCTATTACTACTTTCTCATGTTAGTTGGAAATAATGTCATTAATTGTACAACATAATTCATTAGAAACTGGATGTTTATGACTTTTCTATAAATATAAGATGAACATAACCTAAAAACTAAGTTACGAAAGGCAATATAGAAAATCGTGCCAATACAATGTTCAGTGTTTTCCCAAAGAGCAATAAGTAAATATTAAAAATGTATTCCGTTTCCGTAAAGCATAAATCTACTCACGTACAAGGCGAAGCAAAAAGTCTTAACGTAAATGTGTTTCAATGTGAAGGAACATAACCTAATATCAGCAGTAATTGAAGATGAGGCACAGGAAATAGTTAATCGACAAATAGATATAAATGTGGTGATTTTGGCACTAATTCAAAATATGCAAATAACATGTAATTAACACGATGTTTGTACAGATTACAGAGCAGCTAGCAGTACAGAGCTCAACGGCTGTCAGACGCAGGGATGGTATGACAGGACAAAGTAAATACACATATCCATAGACAACGTACTAATATACAAATAAATCACGAAAGTTAACCTATCCAAATTATCTATTATTACTATTGCTACGACACAACACGATCGGCCAACGTCCCATCGGCGAACTCGGAACGTTGTCCGATTGAGTAGCTACTATAAATCGAGCCACTACACTCTCGACCAACGTTCCAACTCTTTTTTCGCAACAATAACATTTAACTGTCAATAGTTGTTTTGTTCTGTTCTTCATCATTATATTGATCAAAAACCAAATATATTATGTTCTCTGCTTAAAAAAATGTGTTGTGTGATGTTTCTTGATGATTCCTCCCCCCTCCGGTCATCCAGAAGCCACCCTTTTCAGCTGAATATCAGATATTTATATACTTTTCGAGATAGCTGTCACTTATTCCACTTTTCGTTCGTTTGTATTTGTAAAGAATTGAGGCTATTTCTGAAAAGGTCCCTTCCGAACTCCCTGGAAAGCCTTCAGATCCCCTTCTAGACCTCCGAAATAATAATACTTCAGTAATTTCACACAGTGCATCCGTCGCAGTAAATTCCTACAAAAAAAAGAAAGTTTAGTCCATCTCCAAACATATCCGACTCCTCTTCATCTTCGCAACCAATAGCACCACCAGCATCTCCTCCAACTATTCATCTACTTGAGTTTGGTAAATTTCTAACGAACCCCAAATTTTTTTCCACCGTGCCTGGGATGTAAAAGCCGAGGGTCGTTTTCGAATCTTCGTTGAATTCCTCACAGGGTCAGCCGTTAATTTATTTATTGGAAATATTAACATTTCATCAATTTCCAAATTCAAGACATACATTCCTACTTTTAATGTAACCCGTATGGGTCTGGCCAGAGATATCTCCACCTATATTTCCATCCCAATCGAAATCGAAGCGTATTTCAAGGCTAATGATTCGTGTGCAACTGCGCGTCGAAGATTTAGTGTGCGTTACAATATTCGACGTTTACTTGATGCCCGAAGTGAATATTTGATTCGATCATGGGTGCAGAGGTTTCGGGCACCAAGTTCGGCAGCAAACGACCCACGGCCGCTACCCAGCAAGGACATCGAGAATAAATCAAAACATCAAACTCGTCGCAAACAATTTGCGCGATAATCCGCGTCAGTCTTTTAAATTGGAGTGTATTTAAGCAGAATTGCCTTTATTGGTTACCTTAAGGACAGAACCTACGTTTAAAACATCAACAGCCACTTCACAGTCCCAAAGTGACGGTTTGGAGTGCATCGTCAAGCAATGGAATAATCGGACCCTATTTTTTTGAAAATCGTCGAGGGAAAGCCATTACTTTGAATGAGGTTTCTTATCAGCGCATGCTTAACGATTATTTTTGCCCTAAAAGAACATATCGTTCGCGAAGTTTATGGCATCTCGACGTCGCTTTTCCAGCGAGTGGCAAGAAATACTGAGGCCCAATTCCAAGAGTGTGTCCGAAGTGACGGTCTACATTTAGACGAAAAAATTTTTAAGAAATAAAAACCGCACTTCTCTTCTTTATAATAGTTATTGAAATAAATGTATATCCTTTGCACTTTATTTTTTATTTAAATTTTAAATCCTAATTCTGCCACCGGACATCCACTAGGATGTACGACTGTACGACCGACTCAGTGAGAGGCAGGAAAGCGAATGAATCGTGGGCTCTGTGAATAACAGAACGCCGGTCGGTTGTCTTTTGTTTGTAGGGATACCATATGTAAAAAAGAATATGATTCAAATAAATTTATGGATATTAAGTTGCTTGCATATTACATACCTTAAGCCCAGTTTCTTAAACGACATAAAATAAAAATTACGTAATTTTAAAATATGGATGTAACATTATAAATATCATTAAGTATTCTGACAATTATCTTCGATGTATATTTATAAGCATAAAGTTATTTTGAGAAGAATGTCTTAACTAGATTAAAGTATATTTACACTGAATTGCTTATTGCAGATTAAAGTAAATTAAAATAATTGCGTTGAATTTGCATATTGGAAAAAAGTTACTATAAAATAAAATAATTGCGCTGAATTGCATATTGCAAATAATTTAAGAAAAGTGCACTCGACATATTTTTATGATTTGGCTAGAATTATTTAAAAGCACGTTTTATAATTCATCTTAAAAGTGTATTATTTGTATTTTTTTTTAGTAAAGAAAAATATTAAGTGACTTATGATTTAATTCAAATCATTATTTCAGTCTATTTAAGCTGAATGACAATGTACATATATATATTCGTATGTATTACAAAATAAATTATCATATGAGGTATAAGCCTTATGTGGGTGTATTTACTAACCTTTCAACGAGAACTGCTTTTTTACCAATAGTATTGGCATTACGTCCTTTTAATTCCTCCTTCAATTGTACAATAGTCCACTGAACATAATTCTTGTTCATTTTTGGATTTAAACTGGTAACAAAATTAATAAAGCGTATAAACAACGTCGAGGCGGTAAACAAACGGATATCGAAATGAGCGAAATGGCTATAAAATAAGAGCTTTTCGGGGCGAAGAGCCGTGCTAGGCGGCTGTATCTTTCAGGATTGCGACCAAAGTGGATTTATGCCCTTTCCGTGAGCGTTGCCAGGTGTTTTTTTTATGTTTTCAGCAAATAATTCTCAATTATTATAAATATGATTGACTACTCAACACCGGAACGCGCGTTTTTATTGTAGCACAGTAAGGGAAATGTTAAAGCGGCACAATTACAAGGACAGCCCCACTTGATTATGGCTTATTCGACTAACTTATTTTTGGAAATAAATATGGTGTAAAAAAAACATGTAATTGCCACTTGCTCTTCAATCCAGCTATAAATCCATAATATAAACTTGTAATTAAATAAATAAAAAGACTTACCACAAAATATTTTCTATTATTATAACACTAATTACATAATTTGGATTGCGATTATTAATTTTGTACACTCACTGTATAGATAAAGAATAACAGAAGTCACTGTGAGTATCGCCATGGTGAAACAGCGTGATGTTTAGTCAATTTAGGGCTTTCATGAGTGGAAGGGGGTGCATAGATCAGATCCTCTCATTGCGTATGGTCACAGAAGTTTCTGGAAAAAAAAAACAGAAAATTTTCTGTACCTTTGTAGATCTACAAAAAGCGTATGACCGAGTTTACAGGAAAAAGTGATGGGAGGTATGTCCAAGTATGACGTGAATGCGAATCTTATACAGGCAATTGCATCTCTGTAGGAGGGAAGCATTGCGTATGTTAGGGTAAACAGTGATTTTACATGGTGGTTTGACTTAATGTCAGCGTAGTTATTCAATCGATACATGGATAATTGAATGTAAAAATTGAAAGAGGTGGGCTTAGGCACGAAAATAAGTCTTGCATGCAGTTAATCCGGTGCTAATTGCAGTTAGTTTGGAAGATATACAGTCCCTCGTATCTTGGAATAATGAGCTCATGATGAATGTAAGTAAGTCTGAAGTCATGGTGTTTGAATTACAGAATACGCAAAGAAAGGGATGTAAGGAGAATATATGATGCGAATGTGAATGGAAGAAGCCAGGGACGCCCGAGGAAGACATGACACGATCAAGTGAATCAAATACTTAAATCGGGACATGTCAGAATAACAGAAGAGAATGTTTGAATGTGAATGAAGAAAGAAGTGTGTGCCAAGACCGAGTTGTTTGGCAGTCTGCACTCTCTGCCTAAAACGGCGTGATGGTTAGTTAGTTAGGGCTTCATTGTAATAAAATAAGAGTCGGTTCAATCAAATGTAATTATATATTATCTACTAGTAATAGATCATGGTAGCTATGTACAATTTACTATGTAACTTTATCTATAATACTTGGTCTAAAAGTACACAACATGCAACATATAAATACAATATCCGCAGAAAGTATTGTCTCGGTATAGTTAATAAGGATTTTAAAATTTTGTATGTTTTTAAAGTCCTATTATTCTTTCATGTGAACCCTTTTGCTGACAATTTTTCTATCATTTTCTAAAACACTCCTACTGATTCAGTTAGTTTTTTTTTTTAATGTTGGAATGTTTATGGTGACAGCATATGGTGCAAAGATCTACTGGATATTGCAAACTTTACCAGCCATTATGGAATCACCAACATCACACAGGGATGCAAGGTTGCTTGTTTCAACGATCTAGTGATCACTGGCAGAGCCTGCATAGCTTGGAGATACGTAAGTTAATAGTATTTCTGTTTTTATAAGTAGAGAAGGTTGCTTGTTGGGCAGTCGGTAGTGCAGACCGTTTAATGGGACATTCCGTGACAGTAAACATTAACCTTGTGTTAGGGTATATGCCTCTAAAATCCGTTTAATTTACACTCGGTTTTGATGTTCAAAGGTTGAGCTCTTTCCACTGCAGCGAAATGAATTTCACCCATGTAATAAAAAATATTGGAAACATCTTTAATGGATATAAGATACATTTCTGCAATTTCAGAAAATGTTTTGTGTGTTCTCAATACCATTAATGTAAAATAAAATGTTCAAATGGATATAGATTAGTGGGGGGATTGCCTTAAAACTATTTTAAAGAGTATGTGGCTTGACCCAAAGATTGAAAAACAAACACCACTTTTTTGTTGTTTGAATAATAATAATGTTATTATTAAGTTCTGCAAGTATTTTTAGTTTATATTATTGTGACAGATGTGTCAGCGTTAAATAATGAAAACTTAAAACACTTGCAGGACTTGATAAACACACTATTAAATTTTATTTACATAAAATTAAAAAAAAAAAAGAAATGCAATTCTACGAATTAAACATAAAAATAATTAATAAACACACCACTTTCTAAAACGATTCTAAACCGAAAAAAAAGTATTTATGCCGTGTCTTTCTTGTATGTCATTATACTGAAAACGGAGTATTTTATCGTTTGACTTGAGGATTCTCTTGTAGATATTTCAGTTTTTTCATCCGTCTGGGTGTCTCTATCTATCTTGAGAGTATCAAATGGCAATACGACTTCCACTGCCACGTCTTACATATTCACAGGCAACACTACTTCTTCCATTCCATCTTGTAGTTTTGGTTTCTTATTGATTCTGGCAGAATTCATACATTTTTCTTCGCGTTAGTTAACTTTTTTTGATTTTTATAAAATGAAGAGTCGGTGAAATTATAATATTTATTTAAAAATATACAAAACAATACAAGTGATTACAATTTTCGAATGGAGAATCTGACAACGCAGAAACGAGTAGTCTCGTTAACTGGAGGTTGGAGCTAAGCCACTTGTGGGATGTCGTGGTCTCTTGTATAGATGATTTCATTGATGGGCTCGTGTGCACTAGGTATTCGTCCGGGTCCATTGTGGATGATCAGGGAACGGCAAGATAAGGTGTTCGGGTTCATCGTAGTTTTGTTGACACGGCTAGATAAGGTGAAGAGCCGGGTGCGTACTATCTTCGGTTCGAGTACATTCTAGGGTAGGTAACACGTTCCAGAACCCTTTTCCGTCTGTTAATGACTTCCAAATTATCTCCATTTGTTCAGAGAAATATTGAAGGAAGTAAACCTTTCCGCAACATTTGTATCAATGGTGTCATTCCATCTGAAAATAAAATACTGGTATCAAAGTCTGAAAACTTGCATGATATAAAACACATATCTGTCTATGTTAGGAAATAATTATATCTGGTGAATAAATTTAACGGAAAAAGAAGGAGAAAGAAAATATTGACAAATGCATTTCCAATGACAATTATTGTGCTCTATTTAAAATGTTTCTTTACGTGTTTATGGAATATTATACTTACTTTTTATATTGGGGATTCAATTGAGAAAAAATTACACAAGGTGATATGACGGTGCGTCGGGCAGTTGGTATTATTCTAGGAATAACGCAAAAAGGGAGGAATAGAAAAGCGATCTTAGGTAGTTACAAGTAATTTATTTTTATATACGTGGGGTTAGTCTTAAAACTAGAGTAAAACTTAATTAGACATAATAAATTTAATAAAACTAGATACGCAATTACTTAATTATACTGTTAAAGTTTTTGTACTTAAAATTAGAGGTTCACTGACTTAGGTAATTTCTTAATTCTACTGTTAAAGTCTTTGTAGTCAAAATTAGAGGTTCACTGGCTGACATTGTGGGAGGAATTATGATTAGAGTCAGGCACTTCCCTTTTTGGTGATGGATGTCCAGGGTCCAGTGGCTGCGTTGTATGTAGAGTCCTCGCGTTCGCACTACGTATTCGTGTACCTCCGGATCGGGAGTAGGTGCAACGCGGCGATAATCAGAGGCCTGGGCGGTCTCCGATGTTGATCTCCGAAGGGCGAAGATCAGTTACTTCCTTCTGGGATGGAAGCGTAGAATTCGTAGAGCGTAGAGGACCTGGGCGGCCTCTCCAAGGAGCGAGAATAGGAACCTTCCTGGGCAGAAGGTTTCACTTGGCTGTGTGTCCTGGGCGGACTACTGCAACCGACTCTCCGTCCTGGGCGGACTCTTGCAATGACTCGTGCTTCCTCGGTGGAAGCTTTCACTCGACTCTCCGTCCTGGGCGGACTCTTGCAATGACTCGTGCTTCCTCGGTGGAAGACTGCACCTCACTCGTGCTTCCTCGGTGGAAGCTTTCACTCGACTCTCCGTCCTGGGCGGACTCTGGCAATCGACTGTCTCCTAGAGCCCACTGTCCTTCTGTCTACCTGTCTACCTGTAGGTATTATCTTTTAACCCGCATTGTTCAGCGGCCTTTGTTCCGTCAGCGGCTCAATTCCTTTGAGGTGTTTATTGCCGTCTCATAAAATTCCAACGGAATTGCGGGTTTTCCCAAAATAGCAGTTAAGATTATATTATTTTAGTTACGATTTTTCCTAACAATAGGTTCGGCTAGCCTTTGTACTAAATTTATTTTATGGCCGGTCTAATCTGGGAATTCCTATTATTTACAATGCACATTTTAAAGCTAAGTATTTCGGTGAATTCGGTCAATTATTTTATGTGATTACAAAAGGCTATATCAAAGGTATTAAAATAAATGGCGGAACTCACACTTAACATTCTCGCCTATATAATCTGTGTTCATAAAATGAGATATACAGATTACAGAAGTACGAGTCGGTACCCAATTCAAACGTTTGATGGAATTAATCGATTTCGCCTTCAAATCTTTGTTTTTTGGAAATACATGTGAACCCCTATTTTTGCAAATTGGAACACAACAATAAGTTGACGGCATTATTACGATATTGAGACAAACACTTTCAATTATTTCAAATGGCGCGGAAAACGTATGAGATTTGACAGTTCTTCCACGCTAACGGGACCGCCTTAGACATGCGGTACCTGGCGGCAAAAATTGTGCGACAACAACCCATTCGCGAAACTAGCTCTCGTTGAACGTACGCAGATTGGATAATAGATACCCATGTCGAGTTCATAAATCAAATTCAAAATACTTACGTATGTCAATTCGCGATATACACGTTTCACAACTTATGTTCAATGGCATCTTTGTCGTTTCCTTGCGCGTAGCCTCTCTTTCTGTTACACGAGTTGCTTATGGTAGAGAGCGAGATGAAGCGAGAGATCATATTACTAATCATATATTAATTATTATTATTGCTACGACACATCACGATCGACCAACGTCCCGAGTTCGGGGTTGGGACGTTGGCCGAGTGTGTAGCTACTATAAATCGAGCCACTACACTTTCGGCCAATGTTCTAACTCCTAACTCCATAATTTTATCATCACGGAAGAGCTCCAAAGGGTGCTGCGTATCTGATGAGTGCCTACGAATATTTATCGCGATGAAGTATAATTTGTAGAAGTCCGTTTTTATCTAAACCACTAATTTATTTTTATACAACACTAACCGGTGTCGCTTATCTCATCAAGGTATATTTTAAAACTAAAAAAAATATTTATGGTATATAAACTATATATATGCTCGCTCTATGTATTTTTCTCGAGTTTTTAATTTTACCCTGCTGAATCTTGAGATACGCAAAACTGGTTGGTGTAGGTTTAAAAATAATTTTGTTTTGTTTAAAACAGCGTTTGTTTTATTTAATAAATATGTCAAATCACAAAGCAATTGCTTTCTACGAAAATGATGTTTCGAAAACACTTGACAAAAAGAATTAATGGTGAGGTGTCATGTACACTTATAAGACGTGATACAAGTATTGTTGTATTTTGGTTAGTTTAATTTTAATAAATAAGATAGAGGTATAAGATAAATGCTAAAAGAGATACTATCAAGCAAGATCGATTAAGCGAAATTATGTTACACGGAAAGAAAATTAGATCTTTGTTTTAAAAAACATATTTTTTTTAATATGACAGAAATTTTAGGTAAGATTTTGACAAACACAGAATACATTTATTTATAAATTTAAAATAAGTACATGTTTTTATACATTTGAACAAAATATATCTTAAATATAAAAAAAAGTGCAATTTAAGAAGCAATACGCAATTAAAAGTTAAACTATATTATTTACGAGATTACCAAATGCACTTTACATATTTCGTCACATTCTTAAATATCAAAATATTTTACTCTTCTTTTATGTTGTTGGGTATTTCTTAGAAGATCTTCACAGCCCTATATTATACCGAGTTTTGCGATTTTGTTTTCTTTCAAAGGGGAAGTTTCATTTCAGTTCCTCTCTTGTAGAGCGGTTATGTCTGTGTTGACGTTTAATAATTTCTATGAAGAATTCTGAATTTTGTTGGGCGTTACACATTTTAAATAGAAAAACTATAACATTAAAGTAGGTATATAATTTACTTAAAATACAATATATTTAATACACTAAGCATTTAACTTTGGAATGTTTGTTTCGTCTTAAAATTATTCTCATGGCTTTATTTTGCAAAACTGTTCTAAAATCCTCATCTTTTGACAAGAACAAAATACTGCTAAAATAATTAATATCAGAAACAAAGATGGTTTTGAATAATGTTTTAAATCGTTGTGGAATTATGTAGTGATATTTTTTGGCGATTTCCTTTATAACATATATTATATTTAGAGACGGATTCAGTCTGGAAACAAAGATAACACAAATAATTTTAATTGTTAAATAAAATAATCACATCCTAGCAGTATAATCACATGTATGCTGATGATGCGGTGCTGATTGCTATTAGTATAGAAGATCTACAGTCCCTCGTATCTAGGATGAACGAAGTATGTATGAAAAATGAGCTAATGATGAATGTAAGTAAGTCTAAAGTCATGGTGTTTGAAAGAGAGAGTACGAACACAGTGTGCAATATAGTTGTGAATGACGAATACTTGGAGCAGGTAGACGAGTTTGTGTATTTGGGAAGTATGTTTACGAGAGATGGAAAGACTGATAGGGATATTGAAAGAAGGGTGAATGCAGGAAACTCCATTAACGGAGGACTGAACGGTTGGCGCAAACAAAAAGTTGTCCAAAGAAGCGAAGCTAGCAGTCCACAATGGAGTGCTGATACCAACTCTGATGTATGGCAGTGAGGCATGGAACTGGCAGAGGAAGGATGAAAGTAGACTGAATGCTGTAGAAATGAGATCTCTGAGACGAATGTGTGGTAAAACCATGTATGATCGAGTGAAAATGTTGAGATTCGTAAAGAATGCAAGGCTGATGTAAGCGTAGTGAGCAAGATTAAAAAAGGGACGCTTAGATGGTTTGGGCATGTAGAGCGAATGAACGAAGAGAGGAGTGTAAGGAGAATATATGACATGAATGTGAATGGAAGAAGAAGCCGGGGACGTCCGAGGAAGACATGGCACGATCAAGTGAATCAAATACTTGAGTCGGGCCATGTCAGAAGTCGGAATAATAGAAGAGAATGTATGAGACAATGTATGAATGTGAATGAGCAAAGAAGTGTATGCCAAGATCGAGTTGTTTGGCGGTCCGTCCTCTCTGCCTACCCCTGCGGGGAAACGGCGTGATGGTTAGTTAGTTAGTTAGTTACATCCTAGCAGACGCTGGGAAGAAACTGTTTCCATCTTAAATACAAATCTTCAGATTGTTGAAATGTATTTATAAAGAAGCACATGCTTACAAACTTCGGAACATCCATTAAAAGATGCGATTAAATCAGGACAGCGAGTGCCACTGAGGTAAATATTGTTATTCGAATGTGCGCACATGCCGTAATAAATTTAATTTGTTTGAATATGAAAAGCTACAGTTAGAGAATGAGAACGTTGTTTTTTAGCATGAGTTAGCTCGCGTCTAACTAAGGATGACTTATTGGAAGTTAAATAAGTGCAGTAGGAGCATAAGAATGGTTTCTCTTTACTATGAGCGCGAATGTGCATAATTAAGGCTGACTTAGTTGAACATTAACAGTTTCAGTAAGATCATGAGAACGGTTTTTCTTTAGTATGAATTCGAATGTGTACAATTAAGTGAGACTTCTGTGAACCAGAATAGTTACAGAAAGAGAATGAGAATGGCTTTTCTTTCTATGAGGGCGAATGCGTAAATTTTAGGATGACTTCTGTGAAAATTAATAATTCCAGTAAGAGCATGAGAATGGTTTCTCTTCAGTACGAGTGCAAATGTGCGTAATTAAGTATGGCATGCGAAAACGATAATAGTTACAGTAAGAGAAATAAAATGGATTTTCTTTAGTATGAGTGCGAATATGCATCGCTAAAGATGGCTTATATGAACATGAACACTACAGTAAGAGCATGAGAAAGGTTTCTCTTTAGTATGAGTGCGAATATGTCGAATAAAGGGCGATTGATCCGAAAATGTACAAATGCAGTAAGAGCATAAGAATGGTTTTTCTTAAGCATGAATTAGAATATGTCGATTTAAGTTTGATTTATTAGAAGATAAATAAGTACAACAAGAGCATGAGAATAGTTTCTCTTTAGTATGAGTGCGAAAGTGCGAAATTAGGTGTGACTTCTGTGAACAAGAATAATTACAGTTAGAGCATGAGAATGGTTTCTCTTTAGTATGAGTGCGAAAGTGCGAAATTAAGTTTGACTTCTGTGAACAAGAATAATCACAGTTAGAGCATGAGAATGGTTTTTCTTTAGTATGAGTGCGAATGTGCAATATTAAGGATGACCTCCGGAAGCATGAATAGTTACAGAAAGAGCATGAGAATGGTTTTTCTTGATTATGAGTGTGAATGTGTGAAATTAAGGTTGACTTATGTGAGCATGAATAGTTGCAGTAAGAGCATGAGAATAGTTTCTCTTTAGTATGAGTGCGAAAGTGCGAAATTAAGGATGACTTATGTGAGCATGAATAAGTACAGTAAGAGCATGAAAATGGTTTCTCTTTAGTATGAGTGCCAATGTGCGAAATTAAGGATGACTTATATGAGCATGAATAGTTGCAGTAAGAGCATGAGAATAGTTTCTCTTTAGTATGAGTGCGAATATGTGTATTTAAGCTTCCCTTAGAAGAGCATGAATAATTGCAGTAAGAGCATGAAAATGGTTTCTCTTTAGTATGAGTGCGAATGTGCGAAATTAAGGATGACTTATGTGAGCATGAATAGTCGCAGTAAGAGCATGAGAATAGTTTCTCTTTAGTATGAGTGCGAAAGTGCGAAATTAAGTGTGACTTACGTGAACAAGAATAGTTACAGTAAGAGCATGAGAATGGTTTGTCTTTATTATGAGTGCGAAAGTGAAATTAAGTTTGACTTCTGTGAACAAGAATAATCACAAGTTAGAAGAATGGTTTTTCTTTTAGTATGAGTGCGAATGTGCAATAATAAGGATGACCTGGAAGCATGAATAGTTACAGAAAGAGCACAGAATGGTTTTTCTTGATTATGGAGGTGAATGTGTGAAATTATGTTGACTTATGTGAAAGTTACGAATAGTTGCAAGAGTATTGCAATGTTTTCTTTTAAAGATGAGTGAAAGTGCGAAATTAAGGATGACTTATGTGAGCATGAATAATTGCAGTAAGAGCATGAAAATGGTTTCTCTTTAGTATGAGTGCGAATGTGCGCAATTAAATTTGACTTCCGTGAAGAAGAATATTCACAGTAAGAGCATGAGAATAGTTTCTCTTTAGTATGAGTGCGAATATGTGTATTTAAGCTTCCCTTAGAAGAGCATGAATAATTGCAGTAAGAGCATGTAAATGGTTTCTCTTTAGTATGAGTGCGAATGTGCGAAATTAAGGATGACTTATGTGAGCATGAATAGTCGCAGTAAGAGCATGAGAATAGTTTCTCTTTAGTATGAGTGCGAAAGTGCGAAATTAAGTGTGACTTACGTGAACAAGAATAGTTACAGTAAGAGCATGAGAATGGTTTGTCTTTATTATGAGTGCACAAAAGAGCTGTTAAACTAAGCTTCGAAGCAAGTTTTCTGTCAAATTTCGAACTAGGTAAAGATTTAGAATTTTTGGATTTCTTCCCATGACAATTCTGTTGAACCGAAGTGATGTAATTGACCCTCAATGCTGCAACTAAAATAAATAAATAAAATCTCATTATATAGGTAATGTATATAGGTACAGTGCCTTCGATTGTGTACAAATAGATGAAGGATGAATGTGGGAAGAAAGAAGAAAAATATTTATTTAGGTACCACTGACTGGGTGTAATTTTGAAAGTGAAATTAATGGAAATAGTTTCTATCTAGAGTGCGCCATGTAGTTATTTTTTTTTTTTACATGAATACCGCACAAGAGTCCCAACTGCTCCCAACCGTCTGGAGCCAGTGAGACTATGGCATTCCCAATTGGGGAATGTTGTGAGGCTGAAGGTATTGGGGAGGGGAAGGAGAAGGGGAAGGGGAAGGGGGAGGTGGGGAAATACCTGGCTATTCAGATCTGGTCACCAAACACGGCTAAAAGCCATTTCAAGCAACGTTTCAATTCTGAATGGTGGTCTTTCACCAGGGCGATACTGAGAGTATCTTCCACTCTGGAACGTGCGCAAATATACTATATATTATTTTTAAATTAATTAATTGTGAAACAACACAAATTAATTAAATAAAATGTACTTGCGCACGCCGCGATTTGAACCCGCGACCTTCGGATTCGTAGTCGAGAGCCTTACCCCTCGACCATGGAGGCCGTCAATAATAATTAGTAATTATTTATTAATGATTTTCAAGAATACAAACAACAAAATTTGCAACATGAAAATTATTTAAGTCCACAATGGGTTTAGTTGTGACTACTTAAATTCGTATTTTCGGAATTTAACCGTAAAATGGAGAGTTTGATAAAATTGTATTATAAAAATAAATATATGATAGAAATTTGGTTTTACCCGCCGTTTGTAGAATTCCTTCAGTGTGCTCCAAGCATTCCTTTTTAACGTCTGGGAGTTCCACATCAATTTCTGTATACGAAAGTGCACTTTTTTGTTCCTCTTTAGTTCCCAGTTCTGCTTCGATGGTGATTCCCTCCATATGAGAATGGTCCATTGCACTAATTTCACCTAATAATCAAAAACTTTTAATAAAAATTGTATATAATAAACGGGATACTTGTTGTTATACTTTCGGGCACTTGAATATTTATATACAGTAGCAAATGGTATTCGACAACTATTATGTATTATTATATTACGAAAAGGTTTTGTGTAGCTATATTGACATGGTTACGCGAATAAGGGGACTGTTATATACATGATAACTTTTTGTTTGACAAGCCCACAAAGGGCACAAAATGCCCCTGAAGGGCATCCAATTGTACACAACTGATGATCCTATTTATATCGCAATTGCGCCCGAAGCGGGAAACTCACCAAACACGCGTCCAACATTTGTATACGGTTGCCATTTGTCATATGAAACTGGGTCGGTTCTACGACTCGTTCTCGAGTTGAACAGCACAGCTGTGGAACGATTTGCCGGCCTCTGTGTATCCCCCTTACAACACCCGCCTCGTCAAGACCCATGTCCACTTATTCTACTCAAAAGACTCTACCCACACAAAATCCTCAAATATAACAAGCCTCCTGTGTGGAGTTAATGTAAAAAAAAAACATCCTCACGATATTGTGCATCCCCCTCTTAACCGTAAGTAAACCAACCAATTGGCGGATCTGCAAAACGTAGCAATAAAAAATATCAGGAATTCTTTTGTAATCGGCTTAGGGCGCTGATCAATTCTATTTGTGACACATTGAAATTTTTTATCGGTTAGCTAACATAATAAAATGGTGTAATGAAATTGCCACACATCTGAAAAGGAATAATGAAAGTTAACTGTTGTAAGATTATAATTTTAACTTCAATTGAAACAAACACTAATAATCCGCAATACTTGCAACGTGTTGACGCGATTCATCACAAATCCGTCAATCAAACTTAAGTAAAAATAATGTTACTATTTCCGCTGATACAATAAAGACAAACATTAAAAATAATATTTTTTAAAAAGACTGCTGCAAACGAGCGTACTTGAGGATTCGTTAGACAATTAACATATTTTCTGGACAAACTTTAATGACGCAGTAATTTTTCTTACCACCCGTTCGATCAACTTCCACGGAATGTTCAAAACAATCATTCTGAATGTCCGGCAGGTATACATCTACAATCGTATCCAGCAATTCATCTGCGCCTTTCTTCGAAGTCCCTGGCTCCATCTTGACAGTGACTCTCTCCGGGATAGGAAGGTCCATGGCAACGCCGCCGTGAGGGCATTCAAGTAACAATGGAATACTCTGGAAACTAACGTTTAAATTGGTGACCGAATTTCTTCATCGTCACATCAATGTATTTAAATTAAAACAATTCAACAAAACAGAAGCAAATAACAAGATTAGGCTGTAAAAATATATATTTTAAATAAATGGCGCAGCAGAGGATTCTTTCCTCAATAGAAGAAATAGATATTTTACTTAGAAATAATGTTATTAATTGTTAAAACACAATTTATTAAGAACACGATGTTTTTGACATTTCTATAAATATAAGATGAACATAACCTAAAAACTTTGAAGAAAGGCAATATAGAAAAACGTGTCAATACAATGTTCAATGTTTTCCCAAAAAGCGATAAGTAAATATTAAAAATGTATTCCATTTCCGTAAAGTATAAATCTACTCACGTACAAGGCGAAGCAAAAAGTCTCAATGTCAATGTGTTTCAATGACAGGGAACATATCCTAATTTCAGCACTAATTGAAGATGCGGCACAGGAAAAGGTTATTCGAAAAATAGATATAAATGTGGTGATTTTGGCACTAATGCAAGGCATGCCAATAACAAGTAATTAACACGATGTTAGTATAGATTGCAGAACATCTAGCAGTACACGTCTCAACGTCTGTCAGACGCAGCCACGGTATGGCAGGAAAAAGGATTTACGCATGTCCATAGATAACGTAGTAATTTCGAAATAAATCACAAAAGTTAGTTCCTGAGAGTTCCTACTTTTGGACAAAAATGCGGTTGAATACGCAAAGGTCATCGTAGATGTTGATATAACGGTGCGTAGGGTAGTGGGTATAATTCTAGGAATAACGCAAAATGGGAGGAACAGAAATGCGATCTTAGGTAGTCACAAGTAATTTATTTTGATAGTCGTGGGGTTAGTCTTAAAACTAGAGTTAATCTTAATTAGACATAATAAATTCAATAAGACTAGATAGGCAATTACTTAAATCTACTGTTAAAGTCTTTGTACTTAAAATTAGAGGTTCACTGGCTTAGGCAATTACTTAAGTCTACTGTTAAAGTTTTTGTACTTAAAAATTAGAGGTTCACTGGCTGACAGGGTGGAGGAATTATCATTAGAGTCAGAGGCACTTCCCTTTTTGTGATGGCTGTCCAGGGTCCAGTGGCTGCTTTGTATGTAGAGTTCTCGCGTTCGCACTAGGTATTCATCTACCTCCGGATCGGGAGGCCTGGGCGGTCTCCGATGTTGATCTCCGAAGGGCGAAGATCAGTTACATAATACGCCCAGTAATAATAAACACGGAAGTACAATTACAGTTCAATAAAAAAGTTTCAAGTTCTTCCGAATTCTCCGTGTTAATTTAAATAAAAATTTGAAACCTGAGTCGCTGTCATAATAATACTCAAATTCACCGATGGCTCGGATCGCTCAGTCCGAACTCTGCCATTGTGAGGTGTGTGTAGTAGTGTGTACCAAGTTTACAGACACTTCAAACGGTGCATCCACGCCACGCAGGGCCTGTAAACCTTTTTTCTCGCTGCAGTAACACGGACAACTGCGATGCCTACTCCTTTATTACGGCGGCTAATAATATCATAAATTCCTTACAAATGACTATAACTGATCCAAGCAACAAATTCACCCAAGAACAAATGGGAAAACTGTCCCCGAAACTCTCGGAACTTTTGGGTAATATAAGTCTAGTTGCTGCCAAAATGGGCTTCTTAGAAGGAGAAATTAAAACGCATCAACGAATCTTAGAGAACCAGCCGCTCCAGCCTTCATCCCAGTCCCTGCCTAATTGGCCACGAATAGCCCAAATGTGCGAAGCAGCCGACGAGTTGGAAGAGCGGAAGGTGAGAGCCAAAAATTTAATCGTTACAAATGTGCCGGAAAGTGTCGAATCAATTGGATCGATTTAAACAGGACAAAATGGTAACATTAAAAATTCTCAACAGAATCGATAACACGCTTGCTGAAAACTCTTTTGACGTTTTCCGCATTGGCGTGGTAAAACCCAGTAAAATCCGGCCAATGAAAGTCATTCTTAACGACCCTTTGAAAGTTTTAAATATATTGCGTAAAAAAAATATAACCCTGACAAACACCGAATATAAAATTTTCTCTGACCAAACTCCTCTTCAAAGGCAATATCTTAACGATCTCAGGCAAACCCTGGCAAACCGTACCCTGGAAGGTGAAATCGGACAAACCATAAAATTTATTAACAACAAGCCATCAATCGTAAAAATTGTCCCAAAAAACTAGGCCTAAGTACCCAAAAATGCCGGACCAAATGCCCAGACCAGATTAAAATCTATTATCAAAACGTCAGGGGACTTCGGACTAAACTTAGCGACTTTAGAGCTAATGCACCCACCATCACACAGGACATCATTATTCTCTCTGAGACCTGGCTGGAACCATCGATATACTCGGCGGAGCTCGGTCTACCTAACCATCATATTTACCGGGTTGACCGAAGTCGGAACACCAGCTACAAATTAAGAGGAGGAGGTGTCCTGATAGCAGTGAATAAAAAAATATCATCAAAATTATTAAAAAATAAAAACAGTGATGTAGAGCAAATTTTCGTAAAGTTGTCTTGAACCCAAAACAAGCTCGGGACCTGATAAAATTCCTTCCATTTTACTTAAGAATTGTGCCCAAAGTTTATCGCAACCAGTCAACACGGCTTTATCTCTGGCAGATCATCTTTGACTAACCTAACATTATATGAAAAATTCATTTCAAATGCACTTGCCAATAAACAACAAGTTGATGCCATATATACAGACTTTAGTAAGGCGTTTGATAAGGTCTGCCATAAAATTCTCTTTAATAAACTTTTGAAACTTGGCATTAATGGGAAATTATTATCCTGGTTTGAGAGTTACTTACTTAGGCGTCAGTTAACTGTCTGTATCAATGATTATTTATCCTACATGTTCGAAGCTACCAGTGGCGTACCCCAGGATTCGCATCTTGGTCCCATACTTTTTAATTTATTCATAAACAACGTAACAAACATTTTCACCCGTGTTCTCATTTTAATGTTTGTAGATGATATGAAGATACATAGAATTATTGATAATATCGAGGACTGTCTGCTACTTCAATCTAATCTTAATAGCCTTAACGACTGGTGTCTTAAAAACAAATTAACTCTTAATGTAAAAAAATGCCAACTTATGAGATTCCACAGAAAAAAAACCCATTGCTGTTAACTTACTTTCTCAATAATCACACCTTATTATCTGTTGATGAAATCAGAGACCTTGCTATAACCTTTGACACTAAATTAACATGCATTAAACATATTAATAATATAACCAGTAAAGCAATGCAAATGTTAGGATTTGTCTTACGGATTTCGAAGGATTTCAAAAATTTAAGAATTGTCAAATTACTGTACACTTCTCTTGTTAGAAGTCAACTAGAATTTAACTCCAACATTTGGAATCCTTACTACAGCGTACATGAAAATTCCCTTGAGCGAGTCCAACATAAATTTTTAAGTTACATTAATTTTAAATTGGGAATACCCATCGAGAAGATTAATTACCTCTCTCTGTTACAATTAATGGGACTCGATGCATTAAAAGAAAGAGGAATTTGTTCAGACCTATTTTATTTATTTAAAATTGTTAACAACTTGTTGAATTCCTCTGAACTTCTTTCGTTAATATGTTTCCATGTACCGAGTTGAACAGTTCGCTACAAATAACCTTATCATTTTAACAATATTGGATCAAACGCTGAACTCAATTCCATAATGAATCGTCTAGATGTACTTGGTAATAAATATGTTTTGGAGGATGATATAAATATTGAAAGGATATCAACGTACAAATATTACTGTATTAAAACTGTTTGTCAGCGCTTCGATCATAATTAAACTTACTGTTGGTTGTATTCACTCCTCAAAACACAGTTTGCTTCGGGATTTTTTAGCTACTTTTTATTACTTACTTTATTATTTTTTTTTTATTGCGATGTTATTCTTATTATTTATACTTGTATTTATAATAACCTACTCATTGTACTCTATGTAGGTACCGCATTAGCTGCTTTTTTAAATTATAATTTTGTGTCATAAAAATATTATAGTTACCGTTATCCACTTTCCCAGTACTTTTCTCTTTTATATTTTTTATACTTATGTATATATATTTTTTTATATATATTCTGTATTTTTCTTCTTAAAATTATTGTTAATACTATGTATCAGGCGGTATAAATTTTCGCTCGTGGTAAATTTTGAAAATACACAATATTATTTGTACGGGACAGGATCTATAAACTCCTGCCGCACGTTTTAGAAGAAGAAGATGCTGGCCACTTCGACGCTTCAGAGCAAGTTAGGAAGGAAGGGGGTGCCTTGAGAAAGGCAGTTGAGTACTGTGCAAGGAGGAGGTGGTGAAGGTGTCGTGATGAAAATTCTTGAGCGGTTTTCAGGCCGGGTGAAGATGCAGAAGAGGTCTTGATTCCGTGAGAATACTCTACTTTTTTAGAATTGCAACCGTCGCTTAAGTACTCCGGTGCGGAACACCAAAAATGTCATTCAGGGGCGTAGAAAAACGAAGACGATAACGTGCACTTTATCGTCCTCTTCTTCTCCACGCCCGGAATTCCGCTTATCGAGAGTCACACGAATGAAATCGGGTGTTGCACAAATCAACATTGTGCAGACATAGTTTGTATAGAGTTTTGGACTCTGCACAAAAAAGGGGATGTTGTGCAGATATAGAGGTTTGTATCTAAGTCGCGCCTCTATCGAAGATGCAAGAACTCGATAGAGATTTGTATCTCGTCGCGTCTCTATCGAGAGTTTTGTACACAATTCAGTCGGGTCGTCTGTGTGGGCCCGAAAAGGTACAAACCAGGTCGCAGTCGGGCCGTCTGTGTGAGCCCGATAGGTACTTCGTACGAGTTTGACATATGGTAGAGGTTTGTATCTAAGTCGCACCTCCATCGAAGATGCACGAACTCGATAGAGATTTGTATCTCGTCGCGTCTCTATGGAGAGTTTTGTACGAGTTCGAAATAGAGGTTTGTATCTAAGTCGCGCCTCCATCGAAGATGCACGAACTCGAGGGAGATTTGTATCTCGTCGCGTCTCTATCGAGTGTTGTACAGGTTTGATGTTATGCAAACAGAGGTCATTACGAACTTGCTTACCACGTCTGGTACATTAATGTTATTATTTCTATGTTACATAATTGTATTGCACTGTTGTAATTTAAGACTTGTTTTATGTAAAAGCCCTAAGGGCGTAAATAAATAAATAAAGTAATAAATACTACAAATGATTTATCTACGAATTAATCACGGGTAGTTAGGAAAATGTATAAGGTTTAAGATGATAAAGCTCATGAACTGTAAGATTTTAAGTTCTATATAAAATGCGTACTGGAATTTTAGGTAAAACGCTCAAAAATGCGTTTATTGGTTTTCAGAAAGCACATATTTTCGGATATTTTGGTATGCATTTCACAGAATTTAGACGATCACAGTTTGAAAATTTTCGTCGTTGAAAACTTTAAACATTTTCCCAACTACTCGTATAGAATTTACAGATAATTTATTCTGAATAATAATATATTACTTGCAATAGCAACCTGCAAATGATGTTGCTCGTCCTTACTCTAGGTTCGCAGAGTGGAAGATACTCTCAGTATCGCCCTGGTGAAAGACCACCATTCGGAATTGAAACATTGCTTTAAATGGCTTTTAGCCGTGTTTGGTAACCAGATCTGAATATCCAAGTATTTCCCCACCTTCCTCTTCCCCTCCCCAATACCTTCAGCCTCCCAAAATTCCCTAAATGGGGATGCCATAGTCACTGGCTCCAGACGGTTGTGAGCAGTTGGGACTCTTGTGCGGTATTTATATAAAAAAAGGTACATTTTTTTATTACACTCTAAGTAAGCTATACATTTTAATGTCTCTTCAAAGTAATCAATTCTGTGTTAGGGATTTGTTTATTTATTTTTTATTCTATTATCTTTTTCCTGTCTTGTATGGTGTGTGTGGAAGTCTTTACTGTAATGTAGTTTATCTCTAAAGGAAGGTGATAATAAATTGTAAAAAAAGGAAAATTCTTTGCTTAACATCATTATACCTAATTCCTTGATTTATAACATAAGATTACACATAATATAATACAAGATTTATAACATCAGATAAATTTTTAACCTGGGATGAGTTCGACTAATAATTTGGTACACTTTATACATGTGGTCAACTAACTATACATAATTCAAAAATCAAAACCATGAAGCAATGCAGTTTAGTATAATCTAAATAATTTTTCCTTTTTTAAAACATAAATATCATATCGAAGAAGGGAATCATAATCACAACACAATTATTCCATATTCCGATTATTCATTTTAAATTCGTTTTCCACCATGCTTATTTATAAAATTAAAAACAGTTGATATTAGTACGCAAAATCCTTTATGAGTCAGAATCAATTGACAAAAGATATTTGAAATTACCAATGAAACACCTTAAATTGATTCTCCCATAGAGCTCATCATAGGATTTAAAAAAAAGGCGATTAAATCAGGACTGAGAGTGCCACTGATGCAATGATCGTTGTTCGGATGTGCGTACATGCCTTAATAAATTTGAGTTTTTTGAACATGAATAGCTACAGTTAGAGAATGAGAATATTTTTTTTAGCTCTAGTACCTTGTAGACTAAAGATGACTTATTTGAACATAAATTTGCAGTAGGAGCACGATCATGGTTTCTCGTTAGTATGAGTGCGAATGTGTCTAATTAAGTGTGGCTTCTGATAACAAGAATAGTTACAGTAAGAGAATGAGAATGATTTTTTTAAGTATGAATGCGAATGTGTAAACTTATGGAAGACTTCTTTGAAAATGAACGTTTGCAGTAAGGGCATGGGAACGGTTTCTCTTTAGTATGAGTGCGAGTATATATTATTAAGTATGACTTCTGAAAACATGAATAGTTACATAAAGAGCATGAGAATGGTTTTTCATTAGTATGAGTGCGAATGTGCGTAATTAAGTGTTGTTCCCGCATACAAGAAAAGTTACAGAAAGAGCATGAGAATGGTTTTTCTTTAGTATGAGTGTGAATATGCTTATTTAAGTATGATTTATTTGAAAACGAACGGTTGCAGTAAGAGCATGAGAATATTTTTTCTTCAGTATGAGTGTGAATATGTCGATTTAAGGTTGATTTAGCAGAAAATGATCGTTTGCAGACAGAGCATGAGAATGGTTTTTCTTTAGTATGAGTGCGAGAAAGATCTATTAAGCTGGGCTTTGAAGCTACTTTCTGGACAAATTTAGAACAAAGCAAAGATTTCGAATTTTTGGATTCCTCTCCATCGCAATTCTGTGGAACCGGAGTGATGTTATTTACTCTCAATGCTGCACCTAAAATTAAAACATCAAATATAAAAAATCTCGTTATATAGGAACACTGCATATAGGTACACTGCATTTGATTGTTTACAGATAGATCACTGGGAAGAAAGGTAGAAATATTCATTTAGGTACCACTGACTCGAATGTGAATAATTTAAAAAGTCAAATGAATGCAAACAGTTTCAATCTAGAGTGCGCCATGTAGTAATGATGTATTAAGGATTTTAAAGAACACGAAAAACTAAATTCGGAACATGAAAATTATTTAAATCCACAGTGGGTATAAGTTGTGACTTCTTAAATTGACATTTTACAAGGAATTTTAGAGATACCCGGACTCAATTCCCTGGGGAGGAGTAGACTTGACAGTGGGTCGATAGTAATATAGTTCAAAAGAAATTTCTGAGATTTTTCTACCTTAGGGAGTATGGCTACTACCCGTAGCTCTATCCTACCGACTCTCTCTTGGTTATGCTCGAAATGGACTATCTACGAGCAGAAAGCATGTGCACATTGTTGCACACTTCTTCAGACTGATTCGTGGATGGTTTGAAAACTCAGCTAATGTGGAGAGCATTCATTTCTATGTTCCCGATAGTTATCTCCGTCACCGACGGCAAATACTGTTTTATCTCCCGGCCTGCAGGATCAACTTGCTAATGGTCATATCGGTGGGGAGGGCAATCTTGTTTCTGAACAGAATCAATTCGAATATTAACAAACTTCCTTTTAATTTAACTGCAAAAAGAACAGTTACAAAAAATTTTATTAAAAAATAAATAAATATGGTTTTACCCGCCGTTTGGTGAATTCTTTCAGTGTGCTCCAAGCATTCCTTTTTAATGTCTGGGAGTTCGATATCAATTTCCGTATGTGAAAGTGCACTTTCTTCTCCTTCTTTAGTTCCCGGTTCTGCTTCGGTGGTGACTGCCTCCAGGTGAGAATGGTCCATTGCACTAATTTCACCTAATAATCAAAAACATTAAATAAAAATTGTATATACTAAACTGGATGCTTGTTAGTTGGGATGAGTAGCAAAATGCATTCGACAACAATGATGTAAAATTATATTATAAGTTTTTACGGTGCGATAACGACATTGTTACGCGAAGAACACCATTATAGCTTTTTGTTTGACAAGCCTCCAAAGGGCACACAAACTCCAACGGCTCGGAGGGCTTTGAAGAAGAGAATTGATGGTTACCTCGAGAGGATTTCCTCTTGGGTAAGAACAATATCGTTGAAATTAATTTTTCAAAGACCCAATCATGACGGATGACGTCCAAAAGGGATCGAAACGACAATCTAATCTCCTTCGCCGTAAGAAATCTTCCCAACATGTCTTCCATTAACATGCTTGGTGTAAGTTTAAGTGAATTGCAATCGAAGCCAGAGTCATGTTAGTCTCTCAGAAGGTGGGCATGTTGTACCTGCTCACGATATTGTGCACCCCCCTCTTAACCGTACGTAAACCAATATATATAAATACGCATGTGGGGATCGGCATAATGGGGGCATAAAAATAACAGGAGCGGTCAGCAATTCTATTTGTGACCATTGATAATTGTATCGGTTTCGCTAACTTAATAAAATGCCAAAAACGTCAAATAATTCCAAACTGTATTAATATGAAATATAAAACTACTTCAAATTCTTCGAAAATGGAAAAATATACTTGGCTTAAAGAAGATATAAAAAACACTTTTAGAAAGGGTAATAATATTAAAATTCTAATCAAAGAGCTACAGATGGTTTAACTTTTAATTTACATCACATTGAATGGGACTTGTTTGATGATCACCTAAGGTTTATTTCGAGTATAAAAGCTTTTAATAAGAAAGAACATTTGATTAAAAAATATAATACATTATTGAAAATTAACACTACAAATCAATGTAATAACGTAAAAATAAAGATAAACCGTATAATAATGACAAAAATAAAAACATAAATATTTTTCATGAATGTGATTAACAAATCGTGTGATACAAAACATATTTTATAACATCGTGTGATTGTTAATTTTTAAAAAGAAAGACAAACATTCCCTGGTTACGAATAACCTGACAATATTTGAAAATCTCCTACTACCATCAGAGTAAGCGGAAGATGTTGCTTGTGTCGTATTGGAGAACTTAGCCAGCCGAGGATTGAACTCACGACGCCTGGGTGAGACCCAAACGCGATGCCAACTCAGCCACTGACCGGTCGAAGATACAAAGCATATTTTTGAAACTGAAGAAATACATTTATTATCTAAAGGCCTTAACGATAATCTTGACACGTTAAATAATAAGAAATCTTTGGAGTGTTGGAAACGGGTGTGCTTGAGGATTCGCTAGAAAATTAACATATTTTATGGACAAACACGAATAACGCAGCAAATTTCTTGCCAGCCGTTCGATCAATTCCCATGGAATGTTCCACACATTCATTCTAAGGGTGGGTTTTTTCATTTACCATTACTTTAGCAGTTCATTTTACCGTTTACTTTAGCAGTGCATTTGACATTTACGTCAAAATGAGTTTTTTTGACAATGCTAATTGCTAAAGTAACTGCTAATAGGGATGACAGCATGATAACCAATGAAATTCCCACATTTTCGTACGGGAAAGTGTAGATATATTTTTTCATGTGGCAACCCACGCAATATATGTCAAACATTCTGCAAGCGTTGCGTGTTCAGCTGTAAAAATTGTATTCAAGTTATTAAGATGAGTATTTTTGTTGAAAGGTAAGTAAAAAACTCAATCATATCAATATGATTAGTTATTTTTTCATTAAATAACCAATTACATCAGTATGAATAGTTCTTTTTTCATTAAATAACCTATGTGCTCGTGTTTGCAGCGAACGTGGAACAATTTTTTGGCGAGGGAAGTTAACCTCTTAAAAGACTTACTGCAAAAGTATGGAAGCGTTATTCTGTGTAAAAAAACTGACGCATTGGGCTCACGTGACAAGGATAAAGCCTGGACTACGGTGACAAACGAGTTCAATGCGTCGATAAATGTGCTTCGTACAATGAAACAATTGAAGTACAAGTGGGAATATATAAAGCGCGTTGCTAGAAAGGTATTACAATAGTGCTCATTTGATGGTATCTTTGATTTAGTTACTCTCCCTGGTTTATTATTGAAAAAATGTGTTTTGTTTATTTTAGGATGCTGCAAGGCAAAAACAATTGCTTCAAAAAACAGGTGGTGGACCTCCTCCTCCGCCAATGTCGGACACTTCAAAATGGGTTTCGAGTGTTATGAAGGAATCCTTTTGGCATGTCATCAACATATGATGGAGATTGTAAGTTATCATAAACATGTAATATTCTGAAGGAAATAAATGTATATAGGGTGTCTGATGCAGTAGAGATGTGCCAGGAGCCAGGAGCCAGGAGCCTGAATTATCTCTTACCTTCTTCAAAAGGTGAACGGTGTGATAAATATTGTTGTCTGATTATTACATCATGTTTTGCAATTAGTTATACATTATGGGAAAGAGAATATGGCAAACAGCTATTTTTTAATGTGTCTTAAATAAAGGTAATGTTTAAAAAAAACATGTGTGCTTTGTTTCTATATAAATATTATTTTCCTTTTCAGCCACATCAAACAATGTGATATTAGGGGCCGACAAAATTCTACTTGTCCAGGAGCTTATGGGTTCAGGTTCAGGTAAGAAATTCTCTAATTTTACACATACATAATATGTAGGTATTATGGATATGTTGTATAAGCAAATGTCCCGTAAAAGACTTAAGCCGAACAACTGTTTTCATTGCTTTTAACCAGGAAATCGTCCTTTTGTCAGATCCCATGTATAAGTAGTTATTATTTGATTTCAGAAGTAAATACTGAGATAGATGCAACATGTCAGCAACTCTCCGAAGGATCACTAAAAGATGTTGACATACCAGATATAAATCGAGATGAGTTTTCAGCAGAAACTCCTTCAAGAAGTAAGTGGAAACATTTTAATAAATAAAACTTAGAATTGATTTTAATTAATCCAATAAATAAAAGAAAAATCAAATAGAAAATCTTATCAACTTATGAACAGGAAAGCATATAAAAGACGATGTATTGAGGTGAATGAAGTGAAGAATGTGTTAACAGAATGTATTAAAGTAGGTACATTTATTCTTGTTCCAGATATTCGCAAAAGACTTACTCCTCCAAAACAATCCAGGCTATCCATTTGCACAGATTTAATACAGCTGAAGGCTGAAAAAATTCGGATGGAGATAAATGTGTTGAAGCAAGATAACGAAAGGAATAAACAAAAACATTATGTTGAAATGGAAAATTTAGATACTTATATTAGAAAAGAAATTAAATAATTAACATGTTTTGTAAATAAATCCTACAATTTTTTAAATAAAAACAATATTTTCAAAAGAGTCATTTTATTTTCCATCATACATACTTATAAAAAAAATATTTAGTATTTTTGAAGACTACCACGATGACATAAATAAAAATCTAAAATAATATTTCTTCCTGGTACAAATATAATATTAAATATATATTATACAGCAGTGACATGGTGTTTAGTCCTCACTTAGAAAGGGGTATTCTCACTTGAAGAGTACCTATCAAAAATATTATCTCTATTGATATCACCTTCATACTATAGTCACTGACCAAATACCAACTTTTTCATAGTGTATTGCTGACCGCTAACCTGAAATAATAATAAAATATATAAATGTATACGTACAGAGTCAATTAATCGAATATTGTAAGAAAGTAGTTATCTATGCACCTACATTAACAAGGAATAAATTAATATTTACTGGTCAAAATAGGAATGAATGAGTGCTCTAGCATTGCTTCCAGAGGTAGCCGTACCACTGCTTTGATTATTATTACTAATGAGGAATCTGTCAAGGTCAATATGGATTTCAGGATCTACTTCCGGAATATTCTTCTTCAAACAAATATTGTGCAAGACTGCAGTGGCAAGTATGACACTTTCAATTCTGCTCTGACTTAATCTTAATTTGGTAGCAATGCAGGGAAAACGTCTCTTCCAGACACCATAAGAGCGCTCTACTGGGTTTCTGGTGCGGATATGACATCTATTGTAGAGTTCCTCCCCTCTTGAGACAGGATTTCTGAGAGGTGTAAAAAGATAGCGTCGTACGCCATAGCCCCATATCCCAAAATAACATTATTGCCAAAATGTCCACTCTCCAACCTGGCTTTTATGTTACTAGCATTAAAAATAGTGTTATCATGACTAGCTCCTGGCCATCTACATACAATGTCCATAATTGACAGATCTGCATTACAAATTGTTTGGACATTGTATGAGAAATAAGCTTTGCGGTTTCGATATAGCTCCGCAGTTTGTCCACCTAAAATTGAAAAATCTTATATAGTACTCGTATATCTCATTCTCATTAGTATATTCAAAAAATTTGTATAACAACATGAAAACCCAATATTATGCAAAAAGCTTACTTACCAGGAGATGTTATTGGTACATGTGTACAATCAATAGCTCCTATGACATTTGGGAACTTGGATAATTTGTGAAATTTAACGTTATTATCCAACATTTCAGCGCACTTCTAGGCACGTATATAAAAAAAATTATTGAGGGACGCTATGGCCTTTGATACATTAAAAATTATTTTACAAACTGTACTTTTGTGTACATTTGTAGTATCACCAAGTACTCTTTGCATTGACCCAGACGCATAAAACCTCAAAGGCAACAACAACTGTTCAGATGGTCTGACAGCATTATTCCTAAGGACAGAAAGGTTATTTAAGCAAATGCTAATTTTATTTACGTGCCATGCATTAAAATTTTAATGAATTGATGTAAAAATGTTTGTAATTTCATAATTACTTACATGTCACTGGAAGTAGATATCATATCCGCAATTAATGCAGTTAAAAGTCGAGCAGTTTCTTTATTTAAACGAAATCTGCATAAAAAATCTAAATCTTCCATTAGATAAAAGTTCCGACGTATATTATGTCGCTTAACACGTCGTGTTATATAGTTCATAATTGCTTCATCGTCAGAACTCTCACTTGTCGCGGACATAATGCTAATGGATATCAACAAAATAACGTCTGAACTGTCAGTTGTCACTGATGTCTGATAATGGCGGCCATTTTGGTTCCCTTTACTTTAGCATTTAGCATTTACAGCACCCTCACTGGCCTGTAAGATTGTCAGTAAAAGTAAACGGTAAATGTCAAATGAAAAAACCCATTTCTATGACTTTTACTGATAACTTTTACAATTAGCATTGCATTTAGCATTTTCGGTAAACGAAAAAACCCACCCTAAGGGTGGGTTTTTTCATTTACCATTACTTTAGCAGTTCATTTTACCGTTTACTTTAGCAGTGCATTTGACATTTACGGCAAAATGAGTTTTTTGACAATGCTAATTGCTAAAGTAACTGCTAATAGGGATGACAGCATGATAACCAATGAAATTCCCACATTTTCGTACGGGAAAGTGTAGATATATTTTTTCATGTGGCAACCCACGCAATAAATGTCAAACATTCTGCAAGCGTTGCGTGTTCAGCTGTGAAAATTGTATTCAAGTTATTAAGATGAGTATTTTTGTTGAAAAGTAAGTAAAAAAACTCAATCATATCAATATGATTAGTTATTTTTTTCATTAAATAACCAATTACATCAGTATGAATAGTTATTTTTTCATTAAATAACCTATGTGCTCGTGTTTGCAGCGAACGTGGAAACAATTTTTCGGCGAGGGAAGTTAACCTCTTAAAAGACTTACTGCAAAAGTATGGAAGCGTTATTCTGTGTAAAAAAACTGACGCATTGGGCTCACGTGACAAGGATAAAGCCTGGACTACGGTGACAAACGAGTTCAATGCGTCGACAAATGTGCTTCGTACAATGAAACAATTGAAGTACAAGTGGGAATACATAAAGCGCGTTGCTAGAAAGGTATTACAATAGTGCTCATTTGATGGTATCTTTGATTTAGTTACTCTCCCTGGTTTATTATTGAAAAAAATGTGTTTTGTTTATTTTAGGATGCTGCAAGGCAAAAACAGATGCTTCAAAAAACAGGTGGTGGACCTCCTCCTCCGCCAATGTCGGACACTTCAGAATGGGTTTCGAGTGTTATGAAGGAATCCATTGTGGGCATGTCATCAACATATGATGGAGATTGTAAGTTATCATAAACATGTAATATTCTGAAGGAAATAAATGTATATAGGGTGTCTGATGCAGTAGAGATGTGCCAGGAGCCAGGAGCCTGAATTATCTCTTACCTTCTCCAAAAGGTGAACGGTGTGATAAATATTGTTGTCTGATTATTACATCATGTTTTGCAATTAGTTATACGTTATGGGAAAGAGAATATGGCAAACAGCTATTTTTTAATGTGTCTTAAATAAAGGTAATGTTTAAAAAAAACATGTGTGCTTTGTTTCTATATAAATATTATTTTCCTTTTCAGCCACATCAAACAATGTGATATTAGGGGCCGACAAAATTCTACTTGTCCAGGAGCTTATGGGTTCAGGTTCAGGTAAGAAATTCTATAATTTTACACATACATAATATGTAGGTATTATGGATATGTTGTATAAGCAAATGTCCCGTAAAAGAATTAAGCCGAACAACTGTTTTCATTGCTTTTAACCAGGAAATCGTTCTTTTGTCAGATCCCATGTATAATTAGTTATTATTTGATTTCAGAAGTAAATACTGAGATAGATGCAACATGTCAGCAACTCTCCGAAGGATCACTAAAAGATGTTGACATACCAGATATAAACCTAGATGAGTTTTCAGCAGAAACTCCTTCAAGAAGTAAGTGGAAACATTTTAATAAATAAAACTTAGAATTGATTTTAATTAATCCAATAAATAAAAGAAAAATCAAATAGAAAATCTTATCAACTTATGAACAGGAAAGCATATAAAAGACGATGTATTGAGGTGAATGAAGTGAAGAATGTGTTAACAGAATGTATTAAAGTAGGTACATTTATTCTTGTTCCAGATATTCGCAAAAGACTTACTCCTCCAAAACAATCCAGGCTATCCATTTGCACAGATTTAATACAGCTGAAGGCTGAAAAAATTCGGATGGAGATAAGTGTGTTGAAGCAAGATAACGAATGGAATAAACAAAAACATTCTGTTGAAATTGAAAATTTAGAACTGGAAAATAAAAATTTAGATCTGGAAAATAAAAAAAGAAAATTGGAGATAAGTGTGTTGAAGCAAGATAACGAATGGAATAAACAAAAACATTCTGTTGAAATGGAAAATTTAGATCTGGAAAATAAAAAAAGAAAATTGGAGATACTTATATTAGAAAAGAAATTAAATAATTAACATGTTTTGTAAATAAATCCTACAATTTTTTAAATAAAAACAATATTTTCAAAAGAGTCATTTTATTTTCCATCATACATACTTATAAAAATATTTAGTATTTTTGAAGACTACCACGATGATATAAATAAAAATCTAAAATAATATTTCTTCCTGATACAAATATAATATTAAATATATATTATACAGCAGTGACATGGTGTTTAGTCCTCACTTAGAAAGGGGTATTCTCACTTGAAGTGTACCTATCAAAAATATTACCTCTATTGATATCACCTTCATACTATAGTCACTGACCAAATACCAACTTTTTCATAGTGTATTGCTGACCGCTAACCTGAAATAATAATAAAATATATAAATGTATACGTACAGAGTCAATTAATCGAATATTGTAAGAAAGTAGTTATCTATGCACCTACATTAACAAGGAATAAATTAATACTTACTGGTCAAAATAGGAATGAATGAGTGCTTCTCTAGCATTGCTTCCAGAGATAGCCGTACCATTGCTTTGATTATTATTACTAATGAGGAATCTGTCAAGGTCAATATGGATTTCAGGATCTACTTCCGGAATATTCTTCTTCAAACAAATATTGTGCAAGACTGCAGCGGCAAGTATGACACTGTCAATTCTGCTCCGACTTAATCATAATTTGGTAGCAATGCAGGGAAAACGTCTCTTCCAGACACCATAAAAGCGCTCTACTGGGTTTCTGGTGCGGATATGGCATCTATTGTAGAGTTCCTCCCCTCTTGTGACAGGATTTCTGAGAGGTGTAAAAAGATAGCGTTGTACGCCATAGCCACCATCTCCCAAAATAACATTATTGCCAAAATGTCCACTCTCCAACCTGGCTTTTATGTTACTAGCATTAAAAATAGTGCTGTCATGACTAGCTCCTGGCCATCTACATACAATGTCCATAATTGACAGATCTGCATTACAAATTGTTTGGACATTGTATGAGAAATAACCTTTGCGGTTTCTATATAGCTCTGCAGTTTGTCCACCTAAAATTGAAATATCTTATATAGTACTTGTATATCTCATTCTCATTAGTATATTCAAAAAATTTGTATAACAACATGAAAACCCAATATTATGCAAAAAGCTTACTTACCAGGAGATGTTATTGGTACGTGTGTACAATCAATAGCTCCTATGACATTTGGGAACTTGGATAATTTCTGAAATTTAACGTTATTATCCAACATTTCAGCGTCACTTCTAGGCATGTATATAAAAAATTTATTGAGGGACGCTATGGCCTTTGATACATTAAAAATTATTTTACAAACTGTACTTTTGTGTACATTTGTAGTATCACCAAGTACTCTTTGCATTGACCCAGTCGCATAAAACCTCAAAGCCAACAACAACTGTTCAGATGGTCTGACAGCATTATTCCTAAGGACAGAAAGGTTATTTAAGCAAATGCTAATTTTATTTACGTGCCATGCATTAAAATTTGAATGAATTGATGTAAAAATGTTTGTAATTTCATAATTACTTACATGTCACTGGAAGTAGATATCATATCCGCAATTAATGCAGTTAAAAGTCGAGCAGTTTCTTTATTTAAACGAAATCTGCATAAAAAATCTAAATCTTCCATTAGATAAAAGTTCCGACGTATATTATGTCGCTTAACACGTCGTGTTATATAGTTCATAATTGCTTCATCGTCGGAACTCTCACTTGTCGCGGACATAATGCTAATGGATATCAAGAAAATAACGTCTGAACTGTCAGTTGTTGTCACTGATGTCTGATAATGGAGGCCATTTTGGTTCCCTTTACTTTAGCATTTAGCATTTAGCATTTACAGCACCCTCACAGGCCTGTAAGATTGTCAGTAAAAGTAAACGGTAAATGTCAAATGAAAAAACCCATTTCTATGACTTTTACTGATAACTTTTACAATTAGCATTGCATTTAGCATTTTCGGTAAACGAAAAAACCCACCCTAAATGTGCGGCAGGTCCAGATCTACATTTGTATCCAGCAATTAATCTGCCCCTTCTTTCAGAGTCCCTGGCTCCGTCTCGACGGTAACTCTCTCCGGGATAGGAAGGTCAATGGCACCACCGCACTGAGAGCATTCAAGTAACAACGGAATATTCTGGAAACTAACTTAAATTAGTAGCCAAATTTCGTCATTTAACAAAGATTTATTAAAGGATAATCAGTTTGATTATACTAATTTACTAGTATATCGCATCAGATCGGAAGGAAGACATATCAATATATTAAAATTAAAACAAATCAACAAAACAAAACCAAAGAACCAGTTTACGCTGTAAAAATAGATATTATATTGGAAATATGTAAATAGCTGTATTACTACTTTCTCATGTTGATTGGAAATAATGTTATTAATTGATAAAACACAATTTATTATGAACTCAATGACATTTCCATAAATATAAGATGAACATAACTTAAAAACTCAGTTACGAAAGGCAATATAGAAAAACGTGCCAATACAATGTTCAGTGTTTTCCCAGAGAGCAATATGTAAATATTGATTCCATTTCCGTAAAGCATAGATCTACTCACGTACAAGGCGAAGCAAAAAGTCTCAATGTCAATATGTTTCAATGACAAGGAACATAACCTAATATCAGCAGTAATTAAAGATGCGACCCAGGAAAAAGTTAATCGAAAAATAGATAGAAATGTAGTGATTTTGAACAGAGCAGCTAGCAGTACAGAGCTCAACAGCTGTCAGACGCAGCGATGGTATGGCAGGAAAAAGTATATACAATTATACATAGACAACGTACTAATATATAAATAAATTACGAAAGTTAGTGCCTGGAAGTTCCTACTTTCGGACATGAAAATGCGGTTAGATACGCAAAGGTCATCGTAGACGTCGCTATCGGCGAAAAGCCCTATCCAAATATCAATTTATCTATTACTACGACACATCACGATCGGCTAACGTCTTAACCCCGAACTCGGGACGTTGGCCGATTGCGTAGCTACTTTAAATCGAGCAACTACACTCTCGGTCAACGTTCCAACTCTGAACTGCAAAATTTCATTACCACGGAAGAGCTCCAAACGGTGTTGCATCAGCGCCGTATCTGTTGAGTGCTAACAATTATTTATTGTGATAAAGTTTAATTTGTAGAACTCCGTTTTTATCTAAACAACAAAATTATTTTTAAATCAACAACACTAACTGACCTAACCTAACCTAACCTAACCTAACCTAACCTAACACGAACGTACGTGATACGTTCGCTATATCATCACCCGAACGCAACAAACCGTATCCCGTACGTTCAGGTGACAAAATAACGAAAACCGAAACCCACAAAACGTTCGTGATACGTTCGTATACATCAAGTTCGTTCCTGCGTTATCGCTTTTCGTATGCCGAGGTAAGCCGAAGCTAACGGATATGTTTGATTGTTTTCGTATTCTCCCATACAAGTCACGCCGCTAGTCAGTGATACTCAAAGCACGTGGCGCGATCACAATATTATTAAGTTTCGTTTTTCGAACTTGTTGTGTTTGAGTATATTGTACAGCGCGGCGCGGTCTTTATATAACAATATTATTAAGTTACGTATTTTAGTGAACTTTATGTGAATTTACGACTGTTTATAAGTGACTTTTTTATGCGGCGCGGCGCGGTTTATATAGGAATATTATTACGCAACGTGTTTTTTCGTGAACTTTATGTGAATGTATGAAAGTGACATTTTTATACCGTTTATGTACTTTGTGTTGTATAAAAAACTGATTTTTTGTGTTCCAATATGTCAAGTGAAAGTGAATATGAAAATATTAGCACCTCCGGAAGTGAGTCCACAATAAGTGAGGATTTTTCGACTTCACAAGATGAAAATGAAAGCGATGTAGAAGATGTTCCTACAAGTGTTCAGGAGTGGGTAAATATAAATTCTGAAGAAGATGTTTTGCAAGCACCATTTGAATTTACGTGGACATCTGGATTTCCTGAAGCAGTAAATAATTGTAAAGATGAATATGAATTCTTCAACTACTTTTTCTATGAAGAACTGATGCAACTGATAGTGGACCAAACAAACATATTTGCTGAGCAATTTATCAGTTCTACTCCACATTCTTCAGCAAGCCTTATAAGTTCGTGGCATCCAACAACGATCAACGAAATGAGAATATTTTTTTCAATCATTTTAGTGCAAAGTGTGGTAAAGAAATCAGAAGAGAAGATGTACTGGTCCAAAAATCCGATATTTGAGACTCCGTTTTTTGCACGCGCGCTTTCATACAGGCGGTTTTTATTGCTAAAGTTTTTTTTTGCATTTTAGCAATAATGCCGAATACAATGAATCGACCCACCCGAATCCCAAACTGAACAAAACATGGACTGCTTTTCAGTACTTGCAAAAAAAATTTCAACAAGGGTACATCCCCGAGAAAAATTTGACTATTGACGAAAGTTTGATGTTGTACAAAGGAGGTCTAGGATGGATACAGTACATGCCACTCAAAATATGGAGATTCGGCGTGAAGACATACATGTTGTGTGAGTCCACCTCAGGATATATATGGTCCACAATTATTTATACAGGAAAAAACACTCTTTTTGACCAGACCTACAAACATCTTCCAGTCTCCTCCCAAGTCGTTATGTCACTAATGAGACCATTGCTCAATAAGGGGTACTGCCTGACAACAGAATATTTTTATTCGTCACCAGAATTACAAATAAAATGACACATGCCTCCATGGTCGAGGGGTGAGGCTCTCGACTACGAATCCGAAGGTAGCGGGTTCAAATCCCGGCGTGTGCAACTAAATTTTATTTAATTAATTTGTGTTGTTTCGCAATTAATCAAATAAAAATAATATATAGTATATTTGCACACGTTCCAGAGTGGAAGATACTTTCAGTATCGCCCTGGTGAAAGACCACCATTCAGAATTGAAACGTTGCTTGAAATGGCTTTTAGCCGTGTTTGGTGATCAGATCTGAATAGCCAGGTATTTACCCTTTTCCCCACCTTCCTATTCCCCTTCTCCTTCACCTCCCCCTAATACCTTCAGCCTCACAACATTCCCCAAATGGGAATGCCATAGTCTCACTGGCTCCAGATGGTTGGGAGCAGTTGGGACTCTTGTGCGATATTCATATAAAAAAAAAAAGAGCATGAGAAGTTGCAGTAAGAGCATGAGAATGGTTTTTCGTTAGTATGAGAGCACAAAAGAGCTATTAAGCTGGGTTTCGAAGCAAGTTTCATGTCAAATTTAGAACTAGGTAAAGATTTAGAATTTTTGGATTCCTTCACATCATGAACCGAAGTTATGTAATTTACTCTCAATTCTGCGCCTAAAACAAATAAAAAAAATGTATGGCTAATGTACAATGCCTTTGATTGTGTACACGAAGAAAAAATAAATACTTATTTAGGTACCACTGAATCGAATGTGCGTAATTTTAAACGTCAAATGAATGCGAATAGTATGTATCTAGAGTGCACCATGCAGTAAATATTTATTAAATATTTTCAAGAACACGAAATAAATTTGAAACGTGAAAATTATTTAAGTTCACAGTGGGTCGGTTGTGACTTCTTAAAATCATATTTTGGGAATGAGGATTTAACTGTAAAAAGGACAGTTATTTTTTTTGTAACTATCCTGTATAAAAAAATAAATATGATAGAAATTTGGTTTTACCCGCCGTTTGTAGAATTCTTTCAGTGTGCTCCAAACATTCCTTTTTAATGTCTGGGAGTTCCACGTCAATTTCTGTATATGAAAGTGCACATCCTAGTTCCTCTTTACTTCCCGGTTCTGCTTTGATGGTGACTCCCCCCAGATGAGAATAGTCCATAGCAATAATTTCACCTAATAACCGAAAACGTTAAATAAAAATTGGATACACAAATCAGGATGTTTGTTGTTGTTATACTTTCGGGCAGTTTAATATTATATGCAGTAGCAAAATGCATTCGACAACTATAACGATTGACTATAACTGTTATATCCATGATAACTTTTTGTTCGACAAGCCCCCAAAGGATAGACAAACTCCAACGACTCGGAGGGCTTTAAAACAGAGAATGGATGGTTACCTCAAGAGAGTTTCCTCTTAGGTAAGAACAATCTCGTTGAAATTAATGTTTCAAAGAACAACGGATTACGTCCAATAGTACACAACTGATGATCCGGTTTAAATCGCAAATGAGCCCGAAGGTTACGAATACGGTTGCTATTTGTCATATGAGACTGGGTCGTTTCTACGACTCGTTCTTGAATTGAACAGCACGGCTACGAAACGATTTGCCGGCCTCTGTGTATCGTCCTTACAATATAGGTCTCCTCAAGATCCATGTTCACTTCTTCAATTAAAAAGATCTCCATCCTCAAAGACAACATAGCCGCTGAGGAAAATTATTTTCCTCGGGGACTCCTGCGTGGAGTTAATGTAAAAGAAAACATGCTCACGATATTGTGGATCCCCTCTTAACCGGTAAACAAACAGATAAAAATACGCATGGGCGGATCTGAGAAATGTAGCAATAGACTTATGGAGCTGAGCAATGCTATTTGTCATATGACACATTGATAATTTTTACGGGTTTGCTAACTTAATAAAATGGTTTAATGAAATTGCCACACATCTGAAAAGGAATAATGAAAGTTAACTGTTGTAAGATTATAGTTTTAACTTCAAACTGAAGCAAACACTAATAAACCGCAATACTTGCAACGTGTTGACGCGATACATCACAAATTCGTCAATCTCATTCAATCCAAAATAATGTTACAATTTCCGGTGACACAAGGACAAAGATTTAAAATAATATTAAAAAATATATACTGCTGGAAACGGGTGTCGTTGAGGATTCGTTAGACGATTAACATATTTTCTGGACAAACACTAATAACGCAGCAATTTTTCTTACCACCCGTTCGATCAACATCCATGGAATGTTGTAAATCATTCTGAATCTCCGGCTGCACATCTACATTTGAATTCAGCAATTCATCTGCGCCTTCTTTCAAAATTCCTGGCTCCAACTTGACGGTAACTCTCTCCGAGATAGGAAGGTCCATGGCACTGCCGCCCCGAAAGCGTTCAAGTAACTATGGAATACTCTGGAAACTAACTTTTAAATTAGAGACCGAATTTCGTCATTTAAACTAGGTTTATTAATAGGATATTCGGTTTGTTTATAATAATTTATGAATGTATCGCATTAAATCGGAAGGAAGACACATCAATGTATTAAAATTAAAACAATTCAACAAAACAAATGCAAATAACCAGATTAGGCTGTAAAAATAGATATTTTAATTAAATGACGCAGGAGGGAGATTTTTTCTCATTTGAAGAAATGTATGTTTGACTTGGAAATAGGTAAATAGCTCTATTACTACTTTCTCATGTTAGTTGGAAATAATGTCATTAATTGTACAACATAATTCATTAGAAACTGGATGTTTATGACTTTTCTATAAATATAAGATGAACATAACCTAAAAACTCAGTTACGAAAGGCAATATAGAAAATCGTTCCAATACAATGTTCAGTGTTTTCCCAAAGAGCAATAAGTAAATATTAAAAATGTATTCCGTTTCCGTAAAGCATAAATCTACTCACGTACAAGGCGAAGCAAAAATTCTTAACGTAAATGTGTTTCAATGTGAAGGAACATAACCTAATATCAGCAGTAATTGAAGATGAGGAACAGGAAATAGTTAATCGACAAATAGATATAAATGTGGTGATTTTGGCACTAATTCAAAACATGCAAATAATATGTAATTAACACGATGTTTGTACAGATTACAGAGCAGCTAGCAGTACAGAGCTCAAAGCCTGTCAGACGCAGGGATGGTATGACAGGACAAAGTAAATACACATATCCATAGACAACGTACTAATATAGAAATAAATCACGAAAGTTAAGTACCCGACAGCTCTTACTTTCGGACATAAAAATGCGGTTAGATACGCAAAGGTCATCGTAGATGTCGCTATCGGCTAGAAGCCCTATCCAAATTATTTATTATTACTATTGCTACGACACAACACGATCGGCCAACGTCCCATCGGCGAACTCGGAACGTTGTCCGATTGAGTAGCTACTATAAATCGAGCCACTACACTCTCGACCAACGTTCCAACTTTTTTTTCGCAACAATAACATTTAGCTGTCAATAGTTGTTTTGTTCTGTTCTTCATCATTATATTGATCAAAAACCAAATATATTATGTTCTCTGCTTAAAAAAATGTGTTGTATGATGTTTCTTGATGATTCCTCCCCCCTCCGGTCATCCAGAAGTCACCATTTTCAGCTGAATATCAGATATTTATATTCTTTTCGAGATAGCTGTCACTTATTCCACTTTTCGTTCGTTTGTATTTGTAAAGAATTGAGGCTATTTCTGAAAAGGTCCCTTCCGAACTCCCTGGAAAGCCTTCAGATCCACTTCCTGACCTCCGAAATAATAATACTTCAGTAATTTCACACAGTGCATCCGTCGTAGTAAATTCCTACAAAAAAAAAGAAAGTTTAGTCCATCTCCAAACATATCCGACTCCTCTTCATCTTCGCAACCAGTAGCACCACCAGCATCTCCTCCAACTATTCATCTACTTGAGTTTGGTAAATTTCTAACGAACCCCAAATTTTTTTCCACCATGCCTGGGGTGTAAAAGCCGAGGGTCGTTTTCGAATCTTCGTTGAATTCCTCACAGGGTCAGCCGTTAATTTATTTATTGGAAATATTAACATTTCATCAATTTCCAAATTCAAGACATACATTCCTACTTTTAATGTAACCCGTATGGGTCTGGCCAGAGATATCTCCACCTATATTTCCATCCCAATCGAAATCGAATCGTATTTCAAGGCTAATGATTCGGGTGCAACTGCGCGTCGAAGATTTAGTGTGTGTTACAATATTCGACGTTTACTTGATGCCCGAAGTGAAGATTTGATTCGATCATGGGTGCAGAGGTTTCGGGCACCAAGTTCGGCAGCAAACGACCCACGGCCGCTGCCCAGCAGGACATCGAGAATAAATCAAAACATCAAACTCGTCGCAAACAATTTGCGCGATAATCCGCGTCAGTCTTTTAAATTGGAGTGTATTTAAGCAGAATTGCCTTTATTGGTTACCTAAAGGACAGAACCTACGTTTAAAACATCAACAGCCACTTCACAGTCCCAAAGTGACGGTTTGGTGTGCATCGTCAAGCAGTGGAATAATCGGACCCTATTTTTTTGAAAATCGTCGAGGGCAAGCCATTACTGTGAATGAGGTTTCTTATCAGCGCATGCTTAACGATTATTTTTGCCAAAAATGAGAGAACATTCTGCCTCCACTTCCACACACATGGTTCCAGCAAGATGGTGCCACGCCTCACACTGCTAGAGAGACGATGGCGTTTCTTCGTGATTTGTTCCCTAAAAAAATGATTAGCCGTTTCGGTGACATCCCCTGGCCACCCAGGTCGCCAGATCTCACTCCTATGGACTTTTTTTCTGTGGGGGTACCTCAAAAGTAAAGTTTATGAAACCGACCCCGCGACCATCTATGCACTAAAAGAACATATCGTTCGCGAAGTTTATGGCATCTCGACGTCGCTTTTCCAGCGAGTGGCAAGAAATACTGAGGCCAAATTCCAAGACTGTGTCCGAAGTGACGGTCTACATTTAGACGAAAAAAATTTTAAGAAATGAAAAACCGCACTTCTCTTCTTTATAATAGTTATTGAAATAAATGTATATCCTTTGCACTTTATTTTTTATTTAAATTTTAAATCCTAATTCTGCCACCGGACATCCACTAGGATGTACGACTGTACGACCGACTCAGTGAGAGGCAGGAAAGCGAATGAATCGTGGGCTCTGTGAATAACAGAACGCCGGTCGGTTGTCTTTTGTTTGTAGGGATACCATATGTAAAAAAGAATATGATTCAAATAAATTTATGGATATTAAGTTGCTTGCATATTACATACCTTAAGCCCAGTTTCTTAAACGACACAAAATAAAAATTACGTAATTTTAAAATATGGATGTAACATTATAAATATCATTATTATTCTGACAATTATCTTCGATGTATATTTATAAGGATAAATTTATTTTGAGAAGAATGTCTTAACTAGATTAAAGTATATTTACACTGAATTGCTTATTGCAGATTAAAGTAAATTAAAATAATTGCGGTGAATTTGCATATTGCAAAAAAGTTACGATAAAATAAAATAATTGCGCTGAATTGCATATTGCAAATAATTCAAGATAAGTGCAATCGACATATTTTTTTGATTTGGCTAGAATTATTTAGAAGCACGTCATCCTTTTTATAATTCATCTTAAAAGTGTATTATTTGTATTTTTTTTTAGTAAAGAAAAATATTAAGTGACTTATGATTGAATTCAAATCATTATTTCAGTCTATTTAAGCAGAATGACAATGTACATATATATATATATATACATCATTCGTATGTGATTCCAGTAGGGTTGAAGTCGTGTTTCTTATCGTAATCTTCGAGTCTAAAATAAAAGGCATTTAAATTAAATTATGTGATGTATTACAAAATAAATTATCATAGGAGGTATAAGCCTTATGTGGGTGTATTTACTAACCTTTCAACGAGGACTGCTTTTTTACCAATAGTATTGGCATTACGTCCTTTTAATTCCTCCTTCAATTGTACAATAGTCCACTGAACATAATTCTTGTTCATTTTTGGATTTAAACTGGTAACAAAATTAATAAAATCGTATAAACTACGTCGAGGCGGTAAACAAACGGATATCGAAATGAGCGAAATGGCTATAAAATAAGAGCTTTTCGGGGCGTAGAGCCGTGCTAGGCGGCTGTAACTTTCAGGATTGCGACCAAAGTGGATTTATGCCCTTTCCGTGAGCGTTGCCAGGTGTTTTTTTTTATGTTTTCAGCAAATAATTCTCAATTATTATAAATATGATTGACTACCCAACACCGGAACGCGCGTTTTTATTGTAGCACCGTAAGGGAAATGTTAAAGCGGCACAATTACAAGGACAGCCCCATTTGATTATGGCTTATTCGACTAACTTATTTTTGGAAATAAATATGGTGTAAAAAAAACATGTAATTGCCACTTGCTCTTCAATCCAGCTATAAATCCATAATATAAACTTGTAATTAAATAAATAAAAAAACTTACCACAAAATATTTTCTATTATTATAACACTAATTACATAATTTGGATTGCGATTATTAATTTTGTACACTCACTGTATAGATAAAGAATAACAGAAGTCACTGTGAGTATCGCCATGGTGAAACAGCGTGATGTTTAGTCAATTTAGGGCTTTCATGAGTGGAAGGGGGTGCATAGATCAGATCTTCTCATTGCGTATGCTCACAGAAGTTTCTGGAAAAAAAAAACAGAAAATTTTCTGTACCTTTGTAGATCTACAAAAAGCGTATGACCGAGTTTACAGGAAAAAGTTATGGGAGTTATATCCAAGTATGACGTGAATGCGAATCTTATACAGGCAATTGCATCTCTGTAGGAGGGAAGCATTGCGTACGTTAGGGTAAACAGTGATTTTACATGGTGGTTTGACTTAATGTCAGCGTAGTTATTCAATCTATACATGGATAATTGAATGTAAAAATTTAAAGAGGTGGGCTTAGGCACGAAAATAAGTCTTGCGTGCAGTTAATTCGGTGCTGATTGCAGACAGTTTGGAAGATATATAGTCCCTCGTATCTAGGAAGAATGAGCTCGTGATGAATGTAAGTAAGTCTGAAGTCATGGTGTTTGAATTACAGAATACGCAAAGAAAGGGATGTAAGGAGAATATATGATGCGAATGTGAATGGAAGAAGCCGGGGAAGCCCGAGGAAAACATGACACGATCAAGTGACTCAAATACTTGAATCGGGCCATGTCAGAATAACAGAAGAGAATGTATTAATGTGAATGAAGGAAAAAGTGTGTGCCAAGACCGAGTTGTTTGGCGGTCTGCACTCTCTGTTAGTTAGTTAGGGCTTCATTGTAATAAAATAAGAGTCGGTTCAATCAAATGTAATTATATGTTATCTCCTAGTAATAGATCATGTACAATTTACTATGTAACTTTATCTATAATACTTGGTCTAAAAGTACACAACATGCAACATATAAATACAATATCCGCAGAAAGTATTGTCTCGGTATAGTTCATAAGGATTTAAAAATTTTGTGTGTTTTAAAAGTCCTATTATTCTTTCATGTGAACCCTTTTGCTGACAATTTTTCTATCATTTTCTAAAACACTCCTACTGATTCAGTTAGTTTTTTTTTAAATGTTGGAATGTTTATGGTGACAGCATATGGTGCAAAGATATCCTGGATATTGCAAACTTTACCAGCCATTATGGAATCACCAACATCACACAGGGATGCAAGGTTGCTTGTTTCAACGATCTAGTGATCACTGGCAGAGCCTGCATAGCTTGGAGATACGTAAGTTATGAGGTCACTAGGGGTAGCACCAATAAGTACCTTAACAGTATTTCTGTTTTTATAAGTAGAGAAGGTAGCTTGTTGGGCAGTCGTTAGTGCAGACCGTTTAATGGGACATTCCGTGCCAGTAAACATTAACCTTGTGTTAGGGTATAAATATGCCTCTAAAATCCGTTTAATTTACACTCGGTTTTAATGTTCAAAGGTTGAGCTCTTTCCACTGCAGCGACATGAATTTCACCCATGTTATAAAAAATATAGGAAACATCTTTAATGGATATAAGGACAACTTCAAAAAATATTTTGTGTGTTCTCAATACCATTAATGTAAAATAAAATGTTCAAATGGATATAGATTAGTGGGGGGATTGCCATAAAACTATTTTAAACAGTATGTGGCTTGACCCAAAGATTGAAAAACAAACACCACTTTTTTTGTTTGAATTTTTAGTTTATATTATTGTGACAGATGTGTCGGCGTTTAATAATGAAAACTTAAAACACTTGCAGGACTTGATAAACACACTATTAAATTTAATAAATTTGATTTACATAAAATAAAAAATAAAAAAGAAATGTATTTCTACGAATTAAACATAAAAATAATTAATAAACACACCACTTTCTAAAACGATTCTAAGCCGAAAAAAATGGATTGATGCCGTGTCTTTCTTGTATGTCATTATACTGAAAACGAAGTATTTTATCGTTTGACTTGAGGATTCTCTTGTAGATATTTCAGTTTTTTCATCCGTCTGGGTGTCTCTATCTATCTTGAGAGTATCAAATGGCAATACGACTTCCACTGCCACGTCTTACATATTCACAGGCAACACTACTTCTTCAATTCCATCTCGTAGTTTTGGTTTCTTATTGATCCTGGCAGAATTCATACATTTTTCTTCGCGTTAGTTAACTTTTTCTGATTTTTATAAAATGAAGAGTCGGTGAAATTATAATATTTATTTAAAAATATACAAAACAATACAAGTGAATACAATTTTCGAATGGAGAATCTGACAACGCAGAAACAAGTAGTCTCGTTAACTGGAGGTTGGAGCTAAGTCACTTGTGGGATGTCGTGGTCTCTTTTAAAGATGATTTCATTGATGGGCTCGTGTGCACTAGGTATTCGTCCGGGTCCATTGTGGATGATCAGGGAACGGCAAGATAAGGTGTCCGGGTTCATCGTAGTTTTGTTGACACGGCTAGATAAGGTATAGAGCCGGGTGCGTACTATCTTCGGTTCGAGTACATTCTAGGGTAGGTAACACTCCCCCCGTTAAATTAAAACTCCTCTTCTTCTGGATGTGGAGTTTGAGGATTTTCCATATGAGGATTGAGGCTACAGTGATAATGCAGTCACTGGTCAGAGATATATGTAGATTCCTCTCAAGTGGATTTGTGATTGGAATAGTTAATTCGGGCATTTGTGTTTTTGTAAGATCTTGAATTTGAATTTGTGGAAGTTTCGATAGTTGTAGTCTTTCCTTGGAGTAGGTAACTGTAATATCTTCTTGGTTTCTCGTTTGTGAATCCGTTAATTCTTTGGTGCATTCGTCTAATATTATACTCTCCTTGTTGCATATAGTCGTGGTATCGGTCATCTCTTGACATTTGTCTGCTAAAAATACATCTTTTACATTCTTCAAAATTCGTCTTGGGAGGGATGCGTGTAAAAGGAAATTATTATCGGAAGATTTTGAAAAATGGGTGAAATATCATAATAACCGTAAAAGGACTCTTCCACTAGCGTTACGAGGTTCGAGACTTCTGCAATGGGATGAATCGATATCAGCCAGAACTAGATCCATGTGTCTGGAACGCTTGGGATTGTTCTCGAAGCCTCCTAGTTGGGCGCCAGTTAACTTTTGTTGATTTTTATAAAATGAAGAGTCGGTGAAATTATAATATTTATTTAAAAATATACAAAACAATACAAGTGAATACAATTTTCGAATGGAGAATCTGACAACGCAGAAACGAGTAGTCTCGTAAACTGGGGGTTGGAGCTAAGCCACTTGTGGGATGTCGTGGTCTCTATTATAGATGATTTCATTGATGGGCTCGTGTGCACTAGGTATTCGTCCGGGTCCATTGTGGATGATCAGGGAACGGCAAGATAAGGTGTCCAGGTTCATCGTAGTTCTGTTGACACGGCTAGATAAGGTGAAGAGCCGGGTGCGTCTTATCTTCGGTTCGAGTACATTCTAGGGTAGGTAACACGTTCCAGAACCCTTTTCCGTCTGTTAATGACTTCCAAATTATCTCCATTTGTTCAGAGAAATATTGAAGGAAGTAAACCTTTCCGCAACGTTTGTATCAAGGGTGTCATTCCATCTGAAAATAAAATACTGGGATCAAAGTCTCGAAACTTGCATGATATAAAACACATAACTGTGTATGTTAGGAAATAATTATATCTGGTTAATAATTTTCACTAAAAAAGAAGGAAAAAGAAAATATTGAAAAATGCATTCCCAATGACAATTATTGTGCTCTATTTAAAATGTTTCTTTACGTGTTTATGGAATATTATACTTACTTTTTATATTGGGGATTCAATTGAGAAAAGATTACAAAAGGTATTAAAATAAATGGCGGAACTCACACTTAACATTATCGCCTATATAATCTGGGTTCATAAAATGAGATATACAGACTACAGAAGTACGAGTCGGTACCCAATTCAAACGTTTGATGGAATTAATCCATTTCGCCTTCAAATCTTTGTTTTTTGGAAATACATGTAAACCCCTATTTTTGCAAATTGGAACACAACAATAAGTTGACGGCATTATTACGATATTAAGATGAAAACTTTCAATTATTTCAAATGGCGCGGAAAACGTATGAGATTTGACAGTTCTTCCACGCTAACGGGACCGCCATAGACATGCGGTACCTGGCGGCAAAAATTGTGCGACAACAACCCATTCGCGGAACCAGCTCTCGTTGAACGTACGCAGATTGGATAATAGATACCCATGTCGAGTTCATAAATCAAATTCAAAATACTTACGTATGTCAATTCGCGATATACACGTTTCACAACTTATGTTCAATGGCATCTTTGTCGTTTCCTTGCGCGTAGCCTCTCTTTCTATTACACGAGTTGCTTATGGTAGAGAACGAGATGAAGCGAGAGATCATATTACTAATCATATATTAATTATTATTATTGCTACGACACATCACGATCGACCAACGTCCCGAGTTCGGGGTTGGGACGTTGGCCGAGTGTGTAGCTACTATAAATCGAGCCACTACACTTTCGGCCAATGTTCTAACTCCGAATTCCATAATTTTATTATCACGGAAGAGCTCCAAACGGTGCTGCGTCCGCGCTGTATCTGTTGAGTGCCTACGAATATTTATCGCGATGAAGTTTAATATGTAGAAGTCCGTTTTTATCTAAACCACTAATTTATTTTTATACAACACTAACCGGTGTCGCTTATCTCATCAAGGTAAATTTTAAAACTAAAAAAAAATATTTATGGTATATAAACTATATATATGCTCGCTCGATGTATTTTTCTAGAGTTTTTAATTTTACCCTGCTGAATCTTGAGATACGCAAAACTGGTTGGTGTAGGTTTAAAAATAATTTTGTTGTTTAAAACAGCGTTTGTTTTATTTAATAAATATGTCAAATCACAAAGCAATTGCTTTCTACGAAAATTATGTTTCGAAAACACTTGACTAAAAGAATTAATGGTGAGGTGTCATGTACACTTATAAGACGTGATACAAGTATTGATGTATTTTGGTTAGTTTAATTTTAATAAATAAGATAGAAGTATAAGATAAATGCCAAAAGTGATACTATCAAGCAAGGTCGATTAAACGAAATTATGTTACACGGAAAGAAAATTAGATCTTTGTTTTAAAAAACATATTTTTTTTAATATGACAGAAATTTTAGGTAAGATTTTGACAAACACAGAATACATTTATTTATAAATTTTAAATAAGTACATGTTTTTATACATTTGAACAAAATATATCTTAAATATTAAAAAAAAGTACAATTAAACAAGCAATACACAATTAAAAGTTAAACTATATTAATTACGAGATTACCAAATGCACTTTACATATTTCGTCACCTTCTTAAATATCAAAACGTTTTACTCTTCTTTTATGTTGTTGGGTATTTCTTGGAAGATCTTCACAGCCCTATATAATACCGAGTTTTGCGATTTTGTTTTCTTTCAAAGGGGAAGTTTCATTTCAGTTCCTCTCTTGTAGAGCGGTTATGTTTGTGTTGACGTTTAATAATTTCTATGAAGAATTCTGAATTTTGTTGGGCGTTACGCATTTTAAATAGAAAAACTATTACATTAAAGTAGGTATATAATTTACTTAAAATACAATATATTTAATACACTAAGCATTTAACTTTGGAATGTTTGTTTCGTCTTAAAATTGTTCTCATGGCTTTATTTTAAAACTGTTTTAAAATCCTCATCTTTTGACAAGAACAAAATACTGCTAAAATAATTAATATCAGAAACAATGATGGTTTTGAATAATGTTTTAAATCGTTGTGGACTGATGTAGTGATATTTTTTGGCGATTTCCTTTATAACATATATTATATTTAGAGACGGATTCAGTCTGGAAACAAAGATAACACAAATAATTTAAATTGTTAAATAAAATAATCACATCCTATCAGACGCTGGGAAGAAACTGTTTCCATCTTGAATACAAATCTTCAGATTGTTGAAATGTATTTATAAAGAAGCACATGCTTACAAACTTCTGAACATCCATTAAAAGATGCGATTAAATCAGGACAGCGAGTGCCACTGAGGTAAATATTGTTATTCGAATGTGCGCACATGCCGTAATAAATTTAATTTGTTTGAATATGAATAGCTACAGTTAGAGAATGACAACGTTGTTTTTTAGCATGAGTTAGCTCGCGTGTAACTAAGGATGACTTATTGGAAGTTAAATAAGTGCAGTAGGACCATGAGAATGGTTTCTCTTTACTATGAGCGCGAATGTGCATAATTAAGGCTGACTTAGTTGAACATTAACAGTTTCAGTAAGATCATGAGAACGGTTTTTCTTTAGTATGAATTCGAATGTGTACAATTAAGTGAGACTTCTGTGAACCAGAATAGTTACAGAAAGAGAATGAGAATGGCTTTTCTTTCTATGAGGGCGAATGCGTAAATTTTAGGATGACTTCTGTGAAAATTAATAATTCCAGTAAGAGCATGAGAATGGTTTCTCTTCAGTACGAGTGCAAATGTGCGTAATTAAGTATGGCATGCGAAAACGATAATAGTTACAGTAAGAGAAATAAAATGGTAAGAGCATGAGAATGGTTTCTCTTTAGTATGAGTGCGAATATGTCGAATAAAGGGCGATTGATCCGAAAATGTACAATTACAGTAAGAGCATAAGAATGGTTTTTCTTAAGCATGAATTAGAATATGTCGATTTAAGTTTGATTTATTAGAAGATAAATAAGTACAACAAGAGCATGAGAATGGTTTCTTTTTAGTATGAGTGCGAATGTGCGGAATTAAATTTGACTTCCGTGAGCAAGAATAGTTACAGTAAGAGCATGAGAATGGTTTCTCTTTAGTATGAGTGCGAATGTGTGAATTTAAGTATGACTTCTGTGAGCATGAAAATTCACAGTAAGAACATGAGAATGGTTTATTTTTAGTATGAGTGCGAATGTGCGTAATTAAGTGTGACTTCCGTGAACAAGAATAGATACAGTAAGAGCATGAGAATGGTTTTTCTTTAGTATGAGTAAGCTTGTGTCTAGTTAAGGATGAATTATGTGAGAATGAATAATCGCAGTAAGAGCATGAGAATGTTTTGTTTTTAGTATGAGTGCGAATGTGCGTAATTAAGCGTGACTTCCGTGAACAAGAATGTTACAGTAAGAGCATGAGAATGGTTTTTCTTTAGGATGAGTGCGAAAGTGTAAAATTAATTGTGACTTCCGTAAACAAGAATAGTTACAGTAAGAGCAAGAGAATGGTTTTTCTTTAGTATGAGTGCGAATGTGTAAAATTAATTGTGACTTCCGTAAACAAGAATAGTTACAGTAAGAGCAAGAGAATGGTTTTTCTTTAGTATGAGTGCGAATGTGTAAAATTAATTGTGACTTCCGTGAACAAGAATAGTTACAGTAAGAGCATGAGAATTGTTTGTTTTTAGTATGAGTGCGAATGTGCGTAATTAAGCGTGACTTCCGTGAACAAGAATAATTACAGTAAGAGCATGAGAATGGTTTTTCTTTAGTATGAGTGCGAACGTGTAAAATTAATTGTGACTTCCGTAAACAAGAATAGTTACAGTATGAGCAAGAGAATGGTTTTTCTTTAGTATGAGTGCGAATGTGTAAAATTAATTGTGACTTCAGTGAACAAGAATAGTTACAGTAAGAGCATGGAAACGATTTTTCTTTAATATGAGTTCGAATATGTATCACTAGGTCTGACTTCTGAAAATATGAATAGTTACAAAAAGAGCATGAGAATGGTTTTTCCTTAGTATGATTGAACAAAAGACCTATTAAACTGGGCTTCGAAGCAAGTTTTCTGTCAAATGTAGAACTTGGTAAAAATATAGAATTATTGGATTCCTTCCCATCGCAATTCTGCTGAACCGTAGTGATGTAATTGACCCTCAATGCAGCATCTAAAATAAATAAAACATCTCATTATATAGGTTATGTATATAGGTACAGTGCCTTTGATTATGTACAGATAGATGAAGGATGAATGTGGGAAGAAAGAAGAAATATTTATTTAGGTTCCACTGACTGAGGAATTTTGAAAGTCAAATTAATGCAAATAGTTTCTATCTAGAGTGCGCCATGTAGTAATTATTTATTAATGATTTTCAAGAACACGAACAACTAAATTTGGAACATGAAAAATATTAAAGCCCACAGTGGGTCAGTTGTGACTAGTTAAATTCATATTTTTGGAATGGGAATTTAACTGTAAGGACTATTAGAAAAAATTGTTTTAAATAAATACATAATAGAAATTTGGTTTTACCCGCCGTT